>JACBWW010000017.1:448085-634416 GCA_020086605.1 Lanius collurio
CCTTTCCCTTCCCTTTCCTTTCCTTTCCTTTCCTTTCCTTTCCTTTCCTTTCCTTTCCTTTCCTTTCCTTTCCTTTTCCTTTTCCTTTTCCTTTTCCTTTTCCTTTTCCTTTTCCTTTTCCTTTTCCTTTTCCTTTTCCTTTTCCTTTCCTTTCTTTTCTTCTGACAAGGTGTTTTGGTGCCTTTCTGTCCAAAGTAGGAACAAAGCAGATTTGTGCTGATCTGTAACAATCTCCTTGTGTTCTTGCAGTATTTCACATTTTGATCCTAAGTTACAGCCTGTGAGTTATTCATTCTTATTTAGTCTTCACCCCATTCCTGGGATATATTTGATTGGGTAAATTCCCATCCAAATTGCAGCTATGGACAAGGATATCAAGGATACAGAATAAAATGGACGGTACCCCATCTTTAGTGTGTAGCTACCAATACAAATTCCTTATCACGTCCTGTGGTCTGTAAGGATGGGATTAGGTGGTGCAAGAATTGATCTTTGTGGGATGCTGAATGTAGGAGCTGTGTGCAAGAAAAAAAGGTGGAGTGTGATTGGTTATAATGTTGTGGAAAGGTGGTGTAGACACCTGGTGTTCCTGCATTCAGTGCCAATGTAACTGGGACAGCACATGAGGAAAAAATGTGCTGGAGCTTGCTGGTAGAACAAGGGCTGTTCACCCAGACCTACCACCCCAACTTCTACTTTTGTTAGAAAAATGAGGGATGTACACCTAATTTGTAGATCTGACTCATGCTTAGCTCTCACCAGTTTAATGAAGCAGCTATATGAGTGCTCACATTCCCCAAATGTGCAGCACAGATAATGAGGTGCCCCCACAGGCTTCCAAAAGGAGCTCCTTTCTGCCAGTTCTGGGTAGGCAGACAGGGTGTGCCCCTTAGATCCTTCAGAAGGTAAACACAACAATCTGCTTCTCTCCATTGCTTACATTAGAAACTCTCTGTATGCAGGCTGCTTCATTAGGTGCCTAAAATGTAATGAAGCCTGATGTTTAAGTGAGGTGGACAGGCTCCTATAATCAGTATGTCCTTACTTCCTGCTAATTACCTCCTGTCACCTAACTCTGGGTAAGAGCACACTTTTAACGAGCCTGCACCTTGTCCACTGGTGTGTGGAAGGAAACTGAAGAATGCTTTTTTTTTCTTGAAAATGGACTGTGCTGTGGTAGCCAAAGGCAAATCAGCAAATTGTTTTGGATCCATTACCACAGAGTACCAACAGGCTTCATAACTTCCTATCCTTCTTTTCTGAGGCACACAGTGATGCTGGGATTGCAGAGATTCTGCAAAGTAAAAGGCTGCAGTGGCTCCTTTACATCTGACTCACATTTATTGTTCACATAACCCAGCAGAGAAATGCTAATTAGTAAGTAAATTAGATGCCTCTATCTGCATTTGTCCTTGGAGAGATGGTAGATATAATTTTCTAGCAACCTTGTTAGCCTTTCCTCATTCAGTGGGCTGGATTGAAAAATAGTACAATAACCCAATAGTTGTATCATATAACAGAGTATCTGTTGTGAGTAAAACTCAGCTTAACAGCCAACCAGTGCAGACAGTGATGCTTTACCCTCTGTAATAGAACCACGTAGCTGCTTGGTGCTGCAGTGTAGCAAAGGATGAGGACACACTGGAGAGCATTCATAAGTTTTCTATTTCCACACAGCCTCCTGACAGCTAAACAATATAATCTACTTTGTGGTATATTGCCTTATTGTGAGAAGCATACCTCAGCATATTGCAATAAAAAAGGAGCATTTGAATGTCCTACATCTCCATTGCACAGACCTGTCAAGTTTCAGGTGGCCATTTAGATGATGCTATTGCAGCGGGTAAGTTAATAGAGGAAGCAGCTTAGACCTTTGTTTTTCAATCTAGCCCTGCAACTGAAAACATTCAAAGGCTGGAAATGGCATGTTCAGACTCTCTAAGTAGAGCTGCTATTATAATACCACGAGACCAGTTTAGTCTGACATGTTTTACTTCACACTTGCTGTTGTCTTGGTGCCTGCCCCAGTTGGTTATGACAGCTTAGTTTATTTACAACAGCTCTCTGAACAACAGTGTTTACTTGATTGTATGCAGGCTCCTGGGCATAGCTACAGTAATATCTGTCTTCTAAAAAGGACCTAGTTTTACTATGGAAAATACTCCCAAACCATGTCACTGTCACAGCTTTACACGATAACAGGACAGGCAAGAGTTCTGCCTTGTCACTGCACTACAGNATGCAGAGAGATGTGTACCATGGGGGATGGAGATGCAAAGAGATGTGTACCATGGGGTCTGCAACCACTACTGGGGCAGTCCAATAACGTGCCAGACCCGAGTGAGAACAGTCAGCCAGGCCCACACAGCCACAGAGGTTTGCTCATTCAGTTTGGAAGGAAAAGACTTAAACATGCAACAAAACACTTGCCTACTTTGGCTTCCCAGTTGGGGCAGAAGAAAATGGCATGAAATGAATGACAAGGGTGCAGTTGGACACGTGCTGAGCACTTTCAGGGAAATGTGCACAGGTATGTGCTGACATGTCCCCTCTCCAAAGACAGAAGATGGAAGAGGAAATAGAGAAGCATTTTTTTAAGCCTTCTGTAAGTTAAGTAGACCTATGAATTTCGTGGAATGGCTGAAGCAAGTTGTAAATGATGTATCAAACCATCCTTGTCCATTGGAGTACATGGCAGGGCTGTGCATTCCCCACTGCACTGTGCTGTTTCCTGAGCTAATCATTTCAGAGCCACAAAACCCCCCTAAGCTCACAGATTTTGGTTAAAAGAAACTAAAAAGACGGAACATAAGTATTGTATTTTGTGAGATGATTTAGTGATTTATGCAACTGATTTGAAACACATAGACTCCATGAAGCCACAGGTTTAAATCCCAGCTGGGTTCATTTCATCCTTTTATCTCTTAGAAAGAGATAAATTTAGTACTCTGAATACCTCTGAAGGGTTCCCATAGACAAAATCATTTTAAAATAAACAAACTCAAATTCTTCACATTTTTGAATCTTTTCCTTCTCTGCATTTAAAAAACCACTGTGTTCATCTTGATGCCCAAAGATACATCTTTTCTCCTGAGTGCAATAAAGAGTTTGGGGAGTTTATGCTCATACTTTCCACAGTGAATCCCTCTCTGGCAATTAACATATTTAAAACACTCCAGGGTTACTCATCACTATTTCGTGAGACCTCAGTGGTGATCAAGGACTAACAACCACTTGGGTAGCACTGAACAGCCTGGATGTTTCCAAAGGACCCAAATGGACTCTTCCAGAAATCAGGATTGCTACAAGGAATCATCTCTTTGGCCAACCAAAATTTCCCTTGCTGCAATTACTTTATCCCATTACTAATTTATTCTCTATTATAAGTTACCTTACTGGCAGAAAGACAGTTTTGTGAACCTCTGCCCCTGGGAGTTCCTGTCCCTGCCGAAAGGTGTGGCTTTCAGTGCTGTCCCCCATCTCTGCAGCAGCTGGGGACTCCTCTGAACAATCAGGGCTCAATCTGCCACACCAGGTTTCCCAGGAGGGGCATGTCAGCACAGTGCAAATCAAATGTACAGCACTATTGTTGTTGGTTCTGGGTCTGTTACGTAGATATTTCTCTTTCCTCAGTTTCCAGCCAACACAAGCAGCCTTTTGTGTGTGTTTTTGGTTTGTTTTTTTTTTTTTTTTAAGTCATTCTCTACCTGAAAACAGTTTTCACCTCTATTCCTGTTGACATTGGTTCTTTGAAAATGTCATCAGTTGCCATTTCATTAACATTATTTCATGTTAAGCCCCCGTCAGAGCTGAGTGTGAACCCTTAATTCAAATTATCAGCACCCAGCACAAGACTCAGGGCTCCATTGCCAGGCTCTAAAAAGGGGTGTTGGCCTGTCCTAGTTTCAGCCAAGGACAGTTAATTTTGTGCAGCGAGGAGGGGGCAGAGCCTGGAGCTGTGTGTGCATGGCCAAGACATTGTGTTTTTGGATATCATCTTAAATCATGGCCAGGGACGGAGGGAAGGGGCTCTCTTGCACTTCCATGGTTTCCAGCTGGGAGTAAGCATGGCAGGCATAGCAGTTGGGATGTGGTGCTGCTGGCTGCAGTCACATCATGTCACATCAGGTTGAGCTCTGCAGTGAGAAATTTTGCATGTAAATCACCCCCTCTCTGTACATTTCTGTTATTAGTATTTTTGCCATTACTGTTTCTTTTCTTATCTCATTGCTGATTCCAGTAAATTGTTCTTATCTCAACCTGAGACCTCTGCCTTTTGTTTGCCACCAATGGGTGGGGGCTTGTGGTTTTGGGTTGTTTTTTTTAAATTGGAGTATTAAATTGGGGAATACCATTCCTGTACCACAACAGATACTCAAAGGTAGGAGGAAATAATCTCAGTTCATTCAGCACTGGTAAAAGCCCAGACAATTTGCCATCAGCCTCCCACAAAGAGGTCAGTAGGAGACCTCAGCCTGGAGTGCCAGCTCCAAGAAAGCTCCTTCTTTCCTCAGTTTGGCCAGGTCCAGCCTTGCAGGATCTGGGTCTGGATCCTGCCATCTTCATGGCCATCATCACAGAATCACAGAGTCACAGAATCCTGGAGTGGTTTGGGTTGGGAGGGACCATAGAGATCATCTAGTTCCAACTCCCAAAGCTGCAGCCCAAATTCATCTACAGCTCTCATCACACCAGCAAAGTTTCACTCCCTCTGATTGACAGGAACCCTTTGGGTCAAGAGACAATTTCTTGCTTCAGTGTGTGTGTAGGAACAGATCCTTTCCTCCATGGCATGCAATAGCTACCTCCAGCTACAGCTCCATGGCTGACCAGCTCCATGTCTCACCTCAAAGGTTTCTGCACTCGTGTTCAGAGCACATATTTTTGAATTTCACCATGTTTGCTGTTTCATCTTGAACCCTTTGCTAAATGGCTACCAAAGCAGAAATGCCAAGGATGCAAATAACAAGTGAAGCTGTGCAGGTAAAGATCTGGGAACAGCAGCTGAGGCCTTCCTGTGGGAGAGAAAAGCTACCTGCACTGAGGATGAAATGAAAAGTACATCCTTGTGTTTGGCACTTCAGAAGTTTTCCTTGGGTGGAACAGCTCTTGTCTCAGCCAGAAGCAGTGTCATCCCCTAGGAAACAGTCATCCTCTTGGAAATAAAGACATATTTAGATTACAGAGACTTCTAACAAATTTAAAAAAAAAAAAAAAATGAGGAGAAAAAGGGGAAAAAAGGCAAAATCACAATACAAAGTACTAAGGTTAGAATGTGATGTCTGCTTTGAAAAAAAAAAAAAAAAAGATCAAATACTTACCAGGGCTGAGAGTCTTCTGTCTGAAAGAAATACCTTTACAAGAGATATAAAAGTAGTAAAAATAGCCAGTACTCACAAGAAACAGTAAAAAATTAGACTCTTTCTGGGAGAAGATCTAGCTGTACATTAGGTTAAAAAAAAAAAAAATAGAGCAGTCAAAGGGGATTTTTCCCTCCAGTGTGTATTTTTTTGGCAGTTGTGCTTATTTGTGAATGGTGTTAAAGCATTTTAGTTTTCATTGTAGAAAATCAAGTCAGAGAAAACAGAAGTGTAAGGAACCTCAAAAGGTCATCTAGTCCATCTTGTTTCCTAAAGGCACATTCAGCTCTGTGACACCATCTGGACAGATGTTCTGCTCCTTAAATGGGCTTTTCACACATCCATGAAGACTTGTTCAAAATTAATCCACATCAAACACCAATTCTGTAAGAGAGCACGTCCTAGGAGCACTTTAGAGAGGGAAATCATTTCACATTTCTGTTTCCCTTCTAATTCCTTGCTTTGGTGTCAGGAAACAGATGCTAATTCACTGCCTGTAAGCAGAAGAGGGAGTGGCAGGGATGAGCAGAGCTGTCCTGGCAGCAGCAACAGGCAGAGCAACCAAGGATTCTCCAGTGGGAGAGCTGCCACTGCCTGAAATGACGTTGTGTTGGTGGCCCTGCAGCCATCACTCCCAAAATTACCATTGTCAGCCCAAGTCATGAACCCACCAGAAATCAGCTCTGAGAACGAGAAGGGATCACAGGGGGACATCACCAGCTCAGAACTGAAACACATGAGATGAGGCTGCTGGGACACTGGGGGAGATTTCCAAGATGTGCTAAGACTAAGCAAAAGATCAAGCAAATGCACTGTCACAGTTGTTCACTCTGGTACAGCTGTAATTTATCTGAGTGTAGTTTCTGCTGGCTTCCATTGAAATGTGGACCTTGTGCAAGCATGTACTGTATTTGTTCTTGTCCTTTAAATATTACACTTCCCATTGTTCTTCACAAGGTTTGTGGAAAAACTGGTTGAAATTTTATGTGAGCAAAGACATTTTGTAGAATGAAAACACCTAGATATGCAAGGGGCAGAAAAGGGATGCAGTTATTCTTTTCATCCAAGTTCAGGGTTTTTTTAAGTGAAATTCCTTAATTTTAGTAACAAATCTGCTTTCTATTTTGAGAGTTAGCCTGTTGCTTATTTTATTTATTTGATCAGACAAATCTGTGAGAGGATCTCAAACACACCCTTTGCAGCTCATTCAAACTCCTAAAGTTTGAAGACAGGAAGACTTCCTTGTCCACTTATTTTACAATCATTTAAAATTAGTAATGACTGTCTAAAAGTTTAGAAAATATTCAGATGGACACCTGAAGAAGTATCTTAAAACAGCCTCTTGAAATACAGCATTCAAGCACTATATAATGAGATTTCAGTATCAGCTGATGTGAAGGGGTAGCTGTGGCTTTGTGTCCTGCCCACACCGAGTGCTGCAGTCATGGCTGACAGAAGAGCAGGGCTGCAGCAGAATTTAATTCATTGCAGTGTTGTGGTCCTCCCATTTCAGCAAATGATTTTCAAGTAAATTCATGGATTTTGTCACTTTGAGGTTGGACCTCTTCAGAGCATCTTGCCTTGGCTGTGACCATTGTGAGATGTGCATGTGCTGAGCAGATGTGTAATGGCAATTTTCAGCTGGTCACAGGTCAGTCACCATGCACTGGCTTTCACCAAATTTTCATTTCTTCACTAAGGACTTTTTTTCAGAACTAAATTTGAACCCTCAGGTATTTTCTTCTTTATAAAGTCATTGTAACTTTCTGTGACAATGGAAATATGTTTTGCCTGTGTTTGTGCAGAAGGTCACAGCCACTATGGAGGAAATTTCTCCTTGTGTGCTATAAGCCCAAAATTTTATTCAGATCTTCTTTCAGCTCTGGCTCATGTCTAATGTCTGCTGTAATGAGAAAGTAGCTCTCAGCATGGTGTTTCCCATCTGTAACACAGATAAAGTTCTATCTTTAAGACACATTTGCTGGTATTGTTTTCGGTAGGACACAACCAAAGTCCTTTTAACTCATTGTGAAGGCTTCAGTTCCTCCCCAGAGATCAGAATCCCCCATGAGGAAAAATGCCACCAGATAATTTTGTCATTGTTTCATTTTGATGAGGCTCATCCTTTCTAGAATTGTCATCTTTGGCAGTATCTCCACACATCTTCCTCCTTTCTTCACAAGGCCTGCCTGAATGATGATCTTTCTAATGCTTCCTTTAAGCAGAAAACCCCATTCTAAGTCAATTCTTCTAGTAACAATCAGTGTTTCAAGGGCAAATTTTATTGTTGATTTGCACTTCCTAGAGCATTATGGCACTTTTTGTGTTACCACAGTACTGTGGCTCACTCATGTTGTCAAAACCTGAGTTTAGTAAAGTATAATAAGGAGAGAGTGTTTCCAGTACATATTCCAGAGGTGGGAGTTTGGATTTGATTCAGGAGATCATCACTTCACAAAATTACTGTCAAGATGAGTTAAAAGAATCATGATGTATACAGAAATTACTTTTTCAATTAATAGAAATAAGGAAAAATGGACATAAGTGCCATATCACCAGTGAAACATTAATGTGCTGCTGTTTAGGATCCATGTAAACACTGGAGTAGATTGGAGATGGGGTGCTCATACACAGATCTCAGAGCTGCACAGGCTCCCTTATTTCACCCACTGTACTCAGTTTGGGGCTCTGTTATATTTCACTCTACTGAGATTACAGTTTTTGTCAATGCTGGCTATTAATGAATGATTTTAACATTTACTCCGTGGACTTTGCACATTTACTGGTAAGGAGAGAATCCCTAAAGATTATTAGTTTCATTTCTTTCAGTAAGAAGCTTATCAGAACCTTTTGCATCTACTGAGCTGCTTGGGGAAGAAAAAAAAATCTAAATTAAAAGTTAGAAAAGCTGATGAGCTAGCATTTGTTGTAGTGTTTTACCTGGTTTCCTAGTACTCCCTTCCAGGACATCTGGGTTCAGGAAAAACAGCCTCAACCAAACCTGATCTCAAACCAGTGTGGCTGAATTTCACACCCGTTTTTCTGTGAGGTTTCACTGACCATGCACCTCCACAGTTGTGCAGAGGGACTCTGGTTTCTGAATAAATTTTACTGAAATTGCATTTCCCAATAAACCCTTTGCTTCCTGTTAGTCTCTATCACCAGATATATACAGATATAACCAGATATAACCATATCTTCAGGACAGCCCTACCTTCTTGGGTTATATGAAAATAGAATTATGGATGCATTTTAAACTCTATACAAAATATTTTAACTTTACATATAGTTTCATTAAAACAGTCTTTCAAAAAAGGAACTTTCTCTTTTACTTTATTTCATGTTCTTCCTGAGATTTGGCATGGGATTTGAGTCTCCTGTGACCATATTTTCTTCTGATGCTAACAGAGCCCCATTACAGCTGAACTGATTTACTACAACTAAGTCTGTCCATAAAGCCAAATCAACCTTTAAATTAGGCTCAAAAGAAATACTACCAATTAAATTTAGTCTGTGACCTCTATCATAGTTTAACAAGCTCAACATATTATGGATTTCAGTAGGGGAAAAGGAATCAATTAAACTGTAAGAAAAAAATGAAATCCCCAAAGTCTAAACCTTGACAAAAGTAGTTCAAAAATCCTGTAGCATCCAGCTGTTTCCATGGTTTCACATCCTGTGTTCCAGTTTTTAGGGTGCTATATGGGATATGAAAGCAGCTTGGAAATAAAAACCTCCATGAGAAAAACCTTTTTTCCAGTTCCCTTTTATTTGTTTTGTTTCTGGTAGAGATGGGGGTTTTGGTTTGATTGGGTTTTGGGTTTTTCTTTTTCCCTCCCTTTCTCTGAAAAAACCCTTGTATTTTAATTTGTATTTGAACACTTCAAAGCCCTGAGAGATCATGGGACTGTTCCTGCTGTAGGCAACAGCAAAAATTCATTGCCTTTGGTGGGAGCTGGGCTGGACCCTAAGAAAGAAACTGAGGGAAGAAGTATCATCTTTTCTCAAACTCCCTTTCCCCCAGAAATAAGCTAACATAACCACCCTAATGCACCAAGTTTATTAAAAGCAAATAGTCATCTTGTGCTACAAATCCTTCTGAATACAGTATTTTGACTAAATGACATTTAACAGTGTTGTAGCTTTAATGGTAAAGAAAACACTAGCAGCTCAGTACTTAAACCTCTGTCCCATGGTGAATATCATTTTCAATATCCTGTAAAAATTCTTTGAAGTGTTTGTATCCAGTCTGCCCCGATGGATTTACTCAGAATTAGTTAATAGTGAGAAAGCATTGAACTAAATTTATCGGTTACCGTCTCTCATGATCACATAAAAAATAAAATTAAAAGGAACCCTCTATAGAATACTTTATCAGGCTTGGTAATGGCATCATCTCTGACAGTGAGGCAATAAAAGCATATTAGTGACCCCCTGATGAAACATGTTTACAGGCAAAGTCAAAGAGATTGATCATTCTCTCTGGAAAGTGGCATTTCCTTTCAATGCACTGTTACTGCTAGTCACAGAAGCAGACTGATGGGCTAATGCATGACTAGAAGGAAATGTATTAAAAGAGATGCAATTATCAAGTCCTGCTCAGCTTTTCGAGGAAAAATCTTTCCTGCTGGCCACCTGGACTCCCTTGTTGTACCAGTGATGTTGCCAGTGCTGCCTGGGAGGGCTGAAGGTCGTGGCCAGGATGCCAGGGGTTGTGCTGGCCTCCATCTGGGTGTCATTTCCCCCAGAAGTATTTGCAGTAGGTAAGAGCAACAAGAAGACTGGGAAGAGAAGGGGGAACAGTTAAGAAAGACACTCTGCCAAGATCAAAGCAAGGCCCCTCTTCTAGTGCCCTGCTCATTTCTGTAGCACTCACTGTTGGGATTTTCAGGTGTGATCTTTTGGATATATTCTACATGGTCATACTCTTCAAAATCCCAAGCCCTGGTGACACACATTGTTTCCTGCATGGCATCATCTTGTGGAGTCCTTCTGATTCACTGCAGTTTTTGCCACTTTAAATCATTTTTATTCTGTCACATCAGCTTCTGTATTTCTACTTCTTCTTTCTCCAGTTTCTTCATTTACTGTTTGGATGAATATGGCAAATTTTGTCCTGCATACGTAACAGTTCAAATTGCATTCTTTCTATTTTAATAACTCACCTCTCAAACAACAGACCAGTGTGCTACTTGCTCAGAAACTGCCCTGCTCTCTTTCACTGCCATTTACATATTCTGTAAAAGGAAGGAAAACCAAATATAGGCATTTCTGAACAACTTTTATCCCTCAGCTCATCTCCCATCTAAATACCTAAGTCAGACAACACCTGGAGTGTGTCACAGTGCCTCTGAGCACACCACAGAACTTCTGTGCTTTCCCAGTCCCAGTTCTCACCCTGCCCCCATTAACCAGCCAGCATGACTGGCGTGGCTGCAAGAGAAGGGCCTTAATGTAAACGTATTTTCTGGATGTAGTTTTCACAAATAGTAATTAGTGAAATTGCTCAATGATTAGCCAAGTAGAGTGGATCTGTTACTGCCAGAAAGCTCTCCTCCTTGATTTTCTTCCTCTTTCCCCGTGGAGAAACCTTCAGCCATTCCATGTGGAGTGGGATGAGCAGGGGAGCTGGGCAGCCCAAGCTGCATGCAGGACAGGGAAGGGTATAGGCTCAGGGGGCTCTCCTTGGAGCATGGTGGTGTGTGGATGGGCACTGGGAACAAAAGAGGATGATGTGTCTGGCAGAGCTTGGAAGCACTGGGGAGGAGTCAGGTCTTATGGGATAGCTATAGGGTTTGGGGTGTATTTAAAGCCTTCTCTTCCCCTTAGCTTGTTGATGGTGTTGAATGTCAAAATTACCACAGTTCCTGGTTACTCACTCATTCTGTGTCATCATCCCTATTTCTGCATTAAGGTCCATCTGAATCATTGCTTGGCTGAAATAAATAAGATGTTAAATATGAACCATGTAGATGCAGGTGAGAAGAAGCAAAAACTTGGAAGAACTGATTAAGACAAGTTTTCCTTAGCTCAAGGGACTAAGGTTTTTCCATCTCAGCCAGGTCCCAGTACTTTGCTGCCTCTGAGTGCTCAAGACATGCCTAATGTAGAAATGCCTTGTTCTAGCTAATCCAGAGACTGCACCTTTTCCTGCCAAGTGGCAGAAAGATCGACCAACCCCCTGTTTGTCACCTTTACACTGAATTACTGAACATTACTCTAAGAGGGCTTGGTGGAGAACAAGATGAAGAGCATCCAGATGGTTCAACACATGGTGACCTGTCACATCAGCAACACAGATTTACAAGAGCTGATCACTCTTGTCTTCTTGTTCAGTACAGTGTTTTATTATTAAGATCTGTATTTTCATGGCTTTCCAGTGTCTGGATCTTGACTCTTTCCTTGACCCCATTTCTCAGTGTGCTGATTACCTGTGGCAATAATCATCTATGGCAAGAAGTTCTGTGCAACAGCAGCTGACGGGTACCAGGATAAGACTTCAACAAAGACAACAGCACCTTCTAAACAGACCTTGAACCAGAGTTAAGGTTAAACATCCAATCAGCCATGCTCCCAACAACATCTAGAATCAGGTATAGAACCATATAAAATACTTGTTTCAAGATGTGGCTTCCAAAACTCACAGTCTGGAGGGAAGTGAGAAAAGAAAATAGAATATTAGAAAAACAGGTACATAAAAGCAAGAAAAATGCAAGTTCTTCCCAGGGGAAAAAAAAAAAAGTGATTTAGAGGAACATAGGAGAATCTGCTGCCTTCTAATATTAGCAATCTTAAAGCTCAAGAGTTGAAACCCTGTGTAAAAGTGCCTGGTTAGAGGAGAATTTGGTTCATATATATTTATAAAGAGGATTAGGAAATATAGGAAACATAAGATGTAAAAGCATTTTTTAAGTAGAAGTTTCCCAAAGATTGTCTTGAGGCTTTTGCTTTAACATTTTATTACTGCAGCAGTGTTGCACTGTGAAAAGCATTTCATCATTTGCACTGCAAGAGGTTGTTGGCTCAGACAAGTGTCATTACCAAAGACAATTTTCACAATGCATTCAAGAGCTTCATTAACTGCCTGTCCGACAGCAATATTGGCCTTGCTGTGTTCAGGTGCTGGAACACAGATCCATAGCTGGCTACAGTTTCAGGCATAGGAGAGGTATCCATCTTTGTCCTGCAGATTTCTCTGAATTCATCATATTGTCTGCAAGGCAGAGATCAATGTACCTAGGTCTGCATGGCAAGAACTTCCTAGTGCTGCATGCTTTTCTGGTTAAAAACAAAAACAATCACAAAATTGCATCAGAACTCGAAAGTAAATTGGTCATTTTGGTAGGACTTCTTCAATCAGAGGAAAGCAATGGGAGACAAGTAAAGGGCAAAGCTGTTTAAGGCTTAATGTAACTCAATAAATCAGATCTTAAATTCTTTCCTCATCCCATTCCTCAGCAAAAGATGACCAGAAATTACAGAAAGTTATTTCCTCTATTTAACTGAAAGTGACTGTTACATTTAGGGTTTATGAAAAAAAGAAAAATAAACAAATACTAAGAGGAGAGCAACTCAAGGGGGTTATATATCCAAATTTAAAGTCATTTTGAGGGACTTTGGATGCTGTGGAATTTGTGACTGTAAAAAAAATTAAACACTTCTCTGAATACACATTTAGCTGTGACTATGGCAAGTCACTTAATCTTGTGTCTCAGAGGGACTGCACAGGGTAATAACAAATGGAGTTGTGTGGGCTGGGTTCAGCAGGGAATTAAAACATCCAGACTTGTCCTCTGGGAACTGTGAGCAGCAAAAAATAGAAACAAAAACTTAGAAATAGGGGACAGGTTTGAGTGAAAGGGAATAGAGGATTCCTTTTGAAGGGTCATGAAAAAGAAATCTGGTTTAAAAGGTAAAAATTCAGTTCATTAAGCCAAATTGGGGTCCTAATTCAAGTTCCATGAGGTGGAAATTAACTTTATCATCCTCAGTAAGACAGAGTGAGTATTATGATTAATGAAGGATTAGTATTTTGTGCCATTAGGTTGAGGAGTACTGGTATGGCAGTACTGACTGAACCAGGGTGAGAGCAGTTTCTGGACCCATTTGCAATCTGCCTTTCCCAGCTGGTTTCTGCTGGGCTTTCCTGGAAACAGTGGTGCTGTTTTTTCCAATGGTCTGGAAGCCAGAACTCCCACTCTTCTGGCCTCAGGGCTGGGTGTCAAAACAGAATGATAGGATCACAGAATTATTAAGGTTGGAAAAGACCTTTAAGATGATCAAGTCCAACTGCCAACCCAGCACCACCACCATGTTCACCACTGAACCATGTCTGTGCCATATCCACACATGTTTTTTATGTTTCCAGGGATGGTGATTCCACCACTTCCCTGGACAGTATGTTTCAATGCTTGGAAAACATTCCTATGAAGAAATTTTTCCTAATTTCCGATCTAAACCTCCCCCAACACAACCTGAGGCCTTTTGCTCTCACCCAGTCAAAAGTTCTACCCCTGTTAACAGTTTGTCCTGAAACACAGTCAAGAAATTTCCTGAAAAGTAGAGGTTGTATCTAAATAAAATCTTCATCAAAATAAGTGGAAGTGTTCCAGCCAGGCTCTTGTTTTCATACCATAACAGTTTGCTAGAAAAATACTTACGTATAAAGAGTTTTCGTTTCAACAAGTGTCCAAGCCCTATGTGAAATGAGATATTCCCACCTCCATCCTTCTCCCACTTCACCTAAAGGCTTGTTCTGGTAAAAGCCAGCTCTCTATTCCAGCTCACTGCACAGCTGGAAGGCTTGAATTCAGTCTGCAAGAGGAATTTTCCTTCTAACCCAAAGAGAATTCCTACTCCATTTAGGTTATAGAGCGTGTATTTTGCTCAAATGTGAAGTCCAAATAATTTTTGCTTATTTTAAGGTATCATAAATATATGTAGGGAGCACATCTCCTTCATAATTGCTCTGAATTTTATCATGCCATAGAAATAATACATTGCACTTGTTTATTCCCTGTACTCTGGGATCTTAAAAGACAGATAAGAAAGACTCTTTTGCTGATACTAGGAGAGTCAAAACACATTGGAGGAATTTAAGTTGGATAATGAGCCCTTCTGAGGACCTGAAACTCCCCTATGAGTCATTCACATTTTTGACAATTGACACATAAAAACATGCCCAAGGCTGCACAGCAAGTCCCCTGGTACGATACAGGACACAGCTCAGAAGTTATTAGTCATTTATGCCACATAAAATGGTTCATATTCTCCTACCTAGAAAGCATTAGACAGTTCATCACACTCGGCCTTGTGGTTTTGTTGCCTTTTCCTGGTCTTAAAATTAAGAACCAAAAAAGGAGTTTTTACCTCTGTATTCATTTAAGGATCCTTAAGGTGCACCACTTTGTCCAGGTGGAATGCATCGAAATGCACCCTGAAACGCACACTGATGATACATCACTTACACAATTTATAGACCTTGCAAATGAGCATATCTATCCAAGATTCCCCAGTGAGAGGCTCAAATGAACCCCCCATCCTGAGGAATCCCCCCCCATATGGACCTACTGTAGTTTACAGGATGTTCTAGGGAAGACCATGGTTTCTCAGGGTAGTGTGGGGCTTTCTGGCCTCCAGCTGTGAGGCCTCCAGGGTGTTTGGTCTCCTGGCTTTAAGGAGTTACTAATTAAGGAATTACAAGTATGATGCTAAAAGCACTGAGGATACATAAAAGCTACATAAAAGGGTATATAAAGGTATATATAAAAAAAGGCAAAAAAATCATCATGGCATCAGTTTCAAGAAAGCTAAATTATTCTCATATTTAGAAATCAGGGTATAGAGAATCCACTTTGTGTCAATGTGAGTAAATGCCTTTAAGAAAAAATGTCCTAACAGTCAGCAGCATTGATACCACCCCAAACCCTTGAGTTTGCCAGATCATCCCTCCTTTTTGTAGTTCCAATAGCAGCATTCCCCCCTTCATTTATCCAGTTCTATTTAGAACATGTCTTGCCTTTGACTCCATCTTTTACTGCAAAGTCTGCTGCTATTGCAGTGTGATGGGGGCAGAGAATGGCAGCAGCACAGTTGATGACATAGGCGGAAAGCTGTGGCAGCTGATGTGACAGAACTAATCCACTAAAATGATGCCAATTTAATACCCTGTTTTTCACAAGGTATTACCAAAATAGCTTTTGCTACCATTTGTGAGCAAAAAAAAAAAAAACCCTGCTCAAAAAAACCCTACAGGAACAGTATGTTCATGGCCTTTGCAAATCTTTATAAGCCTGGTTTTGTTTTCTGGGGCTCAGGAATAAACCTACCAGAGCTTTAGTCAGCTAAAGGTCATCTGTCAGCTAAAGGTGCTGGGCCTTAACTTTGCTGTCACACTGTCAGAAGTTAGCACTAGGGAGACTCATGGTTGCAGGGGAGTACACTGTTCAGCATTTTGTCACTCAGACTGGCTGAGACATTGGAATATTTCTTTCTAGACTGGCTTTTCTCAGGGGATGCGTTAGCAAGTGTCACCTGTACTAAACCCAGCACTGTAAGTCCTGGGGGACATTTCAGAAATGCTTGTAGTGGTCACAGTTAATGAAGGTAGGTCCTAGTGGTCATCCCAAGATGCTTTGAGAAAGCATTGGGTGAAAATCACTTTGGGTAGCCAGGAGAGATCTGGGCTGTTATGCCAATGTGCAATTGCACAGCAGTGAACACTCAATGTTTGACTTTACTTTAGATATCCATCCCAGGAATCTCAAGAACTGAGATAGTGTCCCGTAAATTTGGGGTGACAGCTCACCCACAGTTCCCCCTGTGGTCAGTGAAAAGGAACAGGCACTTTTCATGCAGAATTCATCCTATCTAGTCTGACTTCTTTGAGAGGAGACAAATCATTCCCAACTCTAGTTTGAGTATATTGACTGGTGAGTTGAGCCACCTGAGCTCAATTCATCTGCATGGGATTATGCTGGGAATGAGGCAGGAAATACTTCAGTGCCCACAGTGACCCTGGACACCTAAGGTTAGGACATGGCATCCCACCCCATCTCACCTCTGACAGATGCTGACTGCATGGCAGTTTTTGTTGGGATTTACCAGTGAGAACACCAGCACGTTTGTCAGTGTCCCACAAACAGCCAAGGAGCGACCAACCCTGGCTCAGACCAATCCCTCCTATTCCTCTTATCCTTCAGTAAGTTCTCTCTGACAATGACCCTGTTGGATGACTGTGGAAGAGTGTAAGAGTAGTAAGAATGTATTTCCTGTGATCTGCAGGATCAGGAGTATCTCTATAACCTCAGCCAATCCAGTTAAGAGTTTTCTTCCAGTAATTCATTTAATTAGTTTTGGAAAACATTTACTACGCACAAGATCCCACAGCAAGAATTTCCACAGCTTAACAATGTAAGGTGTAAAAAGTGTGACCTTACCTTGTATAGAGTCTGTCCTCTGACAAACCCAAGTCATTACACAGAAGTAGCTGATGCTTTTCCCAAATACTGAGCACTGGATCCTCTGGGACCTCATCTACCTCTGGGAGCTAGAACTCTCCTCCTGGTCAAGCAGCTGATCAGAGATCTGCTCTTATTCTCATTATAATGAACAGAAGAGTGTGGGTGCTCTCTGGTGTTGCAGTGGCCTCTCTGATCATCATGGCTTTCCAACACTGATTTCAGGGCCTAATAATTATGACTCCATTTGTTTTTTGGGGGGATTTGAAATTGAAAATATCACCTGTAAAATTCTCCACAGAGCTACACATACTAGAATTTATACAAAGAATAGAAGCATGTCTATCTGTACTCAAAATTTGTGCTTTTCTAGCTCTGGTAAACAAAGGTTCACTTTAAAGGAGAAAAAAAAAGGAAACATTGGAGAGGTTTGGAAGGCAAGCAGTGAATCGTGGATGCCCAGCATGCGGTGTTAGAGTGCTAAATTCAGGGAAACCAGCTTGCATCTCCCAAGCATATGCTGCTCTAACAACAGCTACAGAACAGAGCTGTGCTCTGAGGCACTGTGGAGAGGCAACCTATAGGGCTCCATCTGTCCCATTTCAGGCAAGGAAAGCTTATCTTTCCACAGGAAAGGAAGCTGCAAACTGATCACAATCATCTGGGGCTGGGGTTTCCTTGCTGGTTTATGTTTTTAAGAATGAGTGGCTAGATAACCCACTGTTTTGGATCAAATTATAAATGTTCACAGTTTGACTACAAGGTTCACATTCCAGCCATCAGCATCATGCAGGTACTGAAGTCCTGTAATGATCTCTGTGGCATTATGAGAAAACCTACACAGGCAATGGGCTCTGTTTTTTTGATCAGTCTTTTAAAAACAATTTGAGAAAAATACAATTTATGCTGGAAAAGCAGGAGGCAGAGAAATGCACTAGGTGACCTCTCGTGGTCCATCCCTCCTGCTCTGTGATTATACAATAGCCAGAGTTCAGAGTCAAGGTTTCTCCAGTTTTTTTCTAGAAAAATCTCATGGAACTCTGAATAAAAAAATTACTGTGAATCGGAAAAGCAGAAGTAATTCTCAGAATATAGCTGATAAGTCTTATGTTCCTGTACCAGCACCCAGGTCATCACTTAGGATGAACCTCTGCATGTTTCTGCTGACTCCTTTGCAGAACCTTGGTGTATTCAGCAATTCTCAGTGACTTCCCAGCACCCTTGTGGTTACAAATCCAGGGTGCTAGTCTCACAAGTCACAGAAAAATCAAAGAGTCTCTTAAATTTACTCCCAAAGTAACAGGAACACGCAATAGGATTCATTTTCAGAGTTGTGCTATTGTTGCTTTAACTGCAAACACTGTCTCCCTAACCAGGTCATCTGAATGTACAGAAACATGTTCTTCCTTATGGAATACAAGCAAGTGGGTGAAATTAAGGCACAAAGATAATAGCATACACCAGAGAAAGAGAACTAAGCTTTTGCTTCAAAAACATCCTTCACAGAACGGTCTAGAGGGATTTGAAGTTTTCTCCTGAAAGTAGGTAAAAGTTAGAGCTTTCATTAGAGTTTCACTTTATATTTCCAGTTCATTTCAACCCACAGCTCAAAGTGAAATTCTAGGATTTGGGAAAATGAGCAAAAAACCTGAAGATGTGCATTAAAATGTCACATGCAGAAATATTCCAGTTGGGGCCTTAAGGCACCATCCATTTTAAAGCTACAATGGAGTTGTGCAGTTTGACCTTCAAAGGCTTCTTTGAAATTCCAGCCTTAAGCATCCCATCCAGTACTGCGCCTCCACGAGGCTGCAGGACTCACTCCTTCCTTTCTTACTGCAGGTAATCGGAGAAGGAAATACAATAAATGCTAAAATACCTGTCATCCTCTCATGTTTTCCAGTGGCAATACAAATGATACATAGACATGAAGGTTTTCTTTTTTTTTTTTTTTTTTTTGATGTATCATGATACTGGTGACACTGAAAGAGTATTTGAGCATGACATGCAGGCCCATGCTAAAATTCATATCACATTGAATATGGATGCAGAGATAAAAGGAAGGGAGAAAAAAGTCTGTGGGGGAGTATCACAGTTCAGCAGCAAGGAAAGAATACAAAGAGATTTGAAGAATAATATTGTATGTGTGTTCAGTTAAAGAACATCATGGCCTAGTTCTAAAAGCAAGAAGATCTTGTTTCAGCTCAAGATCCGGAGTTACCACCCCCAGGAATGACTTGGGGCTGAGGAACTGTGAGGTGGGCTGTTGCTGAGGAGGACAGAGTGTCTTAAAGGCTCTTAGATGTTGGTCCTCTTCCCACATGTTGGGCTTCTCAAGGCAGCAGACTTTTCCCTGGATAAACAAGAAAATTTCTTAGTCTTGGGTACATTCCTGTTTTTTTTAAAGGTTTAGGTGTTTGAGAGGTCTCTGGGCCTTTAGCAAGTTGAAATTCAAATAGAGAAGTGTTTGTTTTTACAGCTTAAAATTTCATGTGCTCTGATTGTCCCAGAGGCTGACAAAACTTTATACACCAAAAAGAGGAAAGGCTTTTCCTTCTTAATATGGAAGTCAGATTATAATTTCCAATTTAGATTTTGAAAGAAACATCCAAAATATGTTGATAAACACAAACACATCTTTTAGTTTTATGTCTAACTATTAAGAAGGTGATAGGAGCTGGGATAATTTTTATTTATGTTTTCTCCCATCAGCTGAATTCAGAAATAGTTGGGGTTTTACCTACAGGCTTGTTTTGCTGCAAAAAGGTGGAATGGGAGTTAAAGGTTGCAGTTCCAGCCAAGCTTTCTACAGGAAGAGCTTCTGAGCTCCAAGGGGGAGGTTCTGGTCAAACCCAGATGTGATAAATTAGTACTGGAAGCAGAAGACACAAATCCTGCTGTGCTGTCCTTGACAGATTTGTCTGAATAGAAGCACAATCTACCCTCTGATGGCAGCTGCTTCCAGCAGAGTGGTGCCAGCCTGCTGGTTCCTTCACCCATCTTCCCTCACTGGTACTAAAGCTCCTGGTCCCATTTTACCCTAGATCTGTATTTCCCTGTCTTCCCCATCTGTTTCCTACAAAAAACAATATTGGAAGCTCTTTGTCATTTACTGGTTCCTTTAGTCCTTCTAATTTTGGGGTTTTTTTTTACATTTTCTCCTGTTTCTCTGTTCAGACAGATAAAGTAGATATAAGTCAGCAGAGGTTTGGAGAAGCAGATTGGCATACCAAGGAAGGCCATGGTCATTCCCACTTCCACTTACAGCCTTTGAAACTTCCTCAGAATTATTTGGTGAATAATTATGAATTATTTCCCTACTAATCAGAATCTAGCATTGTAAATGGGAGTTGGAGACAAAAGAGAGGGTTCAACACTTACCAGAAATAGGAAACCAAATGTCCTCTGGTTTAGTTTAAAGTCACTAGACCAGACTATTCCAGAGGGAAAATCACTACAGCCTCTCCCAGAAGCCTTAGTGCCTTTGGTGGAGCACAGTCCTGTTCACCTGTGAGACCAACTCCACTCTGTTTATAAACCTAAAACCTCTTGTTTGTGCAGTTACTTAATCACTGTGAAACAGCACATTACTGTTATCACATGGTTATACTAAAAGGAACATTTAAAAGGAAACAGAGCTTAAGGGTAAGGTAGGGTTTGGTGATCTGCCAAGCTGAAAATAGCATTTAACAGGCTTTTAATCTATTTCATAGGTTATTGTCCCCATGAGTGCTGTTACAGTCTACAGATAAGAAAAATGAGAACAAAGGGTTATTTTCACTTACAATTCAGCAGCTGCTGGTATTATTACTGTGTCATTGGTAATCAAACAGAGGTACACTAATAATTGTATCCTTTAGAATGCAGTGTGCAGTAAATATTTGTTGATTTAAAAATAAGCAGGCTGGAGAAATTAGACTGCTCTTTCTGTCAAAGTTAGCAGATTAAATGCTCATGGGCCAAGCACCACCATGAGAGAAATGCCTGGCATTTGAGGAAGATTTTGTTGATCTCTGCAAGATTGCTCAGGTCTGTTTGCACTAGGGAAAAAAAAAGATGTTTGAAGTAAAAATGCAATTAAAATCAAAATTAAACACATGTTTTTGCTTTTGAATCCTAATTTGTAGATGGTACATAATATACTGTTTTATACCTTAGAGATCAGCAATTACCAAAATAACCCTCTACTTTCATCCATTTGACTTGCTGTAATTACCAGAATACACAAGGTATGAGAAGAAAAACTCCTTTATCTTTCTGCTCATCCCTCTGCTCAGGATGGAGAGAAGGGATTTCCTCACACACTGGAGAGGACAGGCAGATGGCCCAACAAGATGCTTTTCTCCATATTCAGCAGCACAGGGGAGCTACTGGAGGCTTTGTTTTGCCTTGTAAGGACAGGAGAAGGGAAAAGAGAATTTCCTTTGCTTGCAATTTTCCCTCTTCCACAGAAACAGTGACAGAGTGTAGGTTGGGATGGCAAAATGCCTTGTCCTTAGTGTCTGACAGGACTTGTTCAAGCTGCTTTTGAGTGTTGCACCCTGGAGAACCTGAAACAATAGTGGAACATACTCTGTGCACGGTGCAAACTTAGAGGGCTGGACAGGCCTGAGCAGAGGGAAGGGATGCTGAGGAGATGGGAAGTGTTTTATCTTTGTTGCACAGCAGGACACAAAGTGCATGACTGCATTTAACTTAATAGGAGATGTCTGCAGTGCAGACTTCACCACTGGAGCTGTCTAGAGGCAGTGAGAAGAATCTGGCACTTGTAGTGCCTGTGATGATTCTTTCTCATTCAGGAGAAAATGCAAAGAAGGATCTCAGGGAAGACAGATGCATAGTGTTTATACTTATGCCCTGTTTCTGTCCAGTAACAGTAAAGGAAAGACAGAATAATTAGCTCAGATAAGTTAATTCGTTTTTGAAGTGTCACAACTTTTTAGGAGACTTTCTCTCATTTTCAGATATGCATTAAGCACATCTAAGCCTATTTATTAGTAGCAGTCAGTAGGATTGATGTTCTGAAAGGTACTACACACTTATAAAAATATTACCTAAGGTGACTTGCACTGGTCAAATGGTAAAACAGACACAGCTGTGAGCCATAGCACACTGCTTAAACAGAGTCTTTGTTCTCCAAGGGGTACTGCAATAACCCTGATATTAGCAAAATTGGTTAGAACATGATGCTAATAATACCAAGGTTGTGGATTCAATCCCCATATGGGCAATGGCTTCAGAGTTTGACTTGATGATCCTTGAGGGTCCCTTTCAATTCAGAATATTCTGTGATCTGTGTCCTAACAGTGTAATAGCAGAAAAGTCCAGCTATCTTGATTTATGGGGTTTCTTTTAAAGATCTTGAAATATTTAGGGAGGTCTTTGAAATTTGATGATGATGATAATAACAATAAAGATAATAATAATAATGGTAATAATAACAAAACCAGGCTTCAGGCAGTGTTTCTGCTCTGGTCCAAGCTGCATGCAACCACCACTACAACTTTCTGTAGGCAGGGATTTTTCCTCCTCAATCACCCTTTGGTTTTGTGACGAAGGCTCAGACAGTAATAAACTGAATCTGAGCTACACATCTGCTTTTTCAAGTAGTGTTTGGTGCAGGGGCAACACTGACAGATTTCATTACAGCCCTGTTGATGTATTAACACTGTCATCTCGGATGCAGTCGGGATGAGAGAGCCCTTGAGTGAAGCTGAGAGCTCCTGATACCAGCGTGGCAAATGATTCAGTGCAGATCATTATACACATTGGCCTGTTATCTCCTCGACGTCGTGTGAGGCTGCAAGTGAGCTGTCTCCTTGCTTCATTATTTATTTTTCCTTAGCTCCAGGCTCTGCAAGTCGAGCAGCCTGGAGCAGCGCCGAGGAGCTGGTTTGGGTAGTGCTCAACACATGGGGAAAGCAGTGTGAGATCACAGCACTGCCAGGGTCTCCACTCAGGCTGGAGCACTCAGCTTCTGCCTCTGCAGTGGGAGAGGTCAGGGATGTCACAGGACACCCTGCTGGGAAGGATGGATGGCTTGCCATCTCTGTTTTTCTGCCAAGGCTTTTAGGGCCATTAGCAGGCTTTGCAGTCCGGTGTTTTGGAGAGAAGGTTGGCTGTGATCATCCTGATCATCTACTGCATCTTGCATCTGAGCAAGTTTAAGCTCTTTGGCAAGGATTGGACCTTTCCCTGCTTCCTGCAGATAAGCAAAATTATCTGCTTTGTAGACTGGGAGACTATAACAGGGAGATGAGGTTATTTTCCTTAGATCATGTTTGAAGAGTGGTAGCAGAACTGGCAATAAAAAGAGAAATCCCTCCTAGTGTTAGTCCTACTAACCCACAGCATCCCAGCCATGCCAGGAGTGAACCCTCCACCAGGCTGGAGACTCTGGGACCTACAGGTGAGTATTTATTTATGGCAAAGCCTCATGGTAAGAACTGTGAGCACAGGACCTCAGAAGCAAATTGCTTGGACAGAACCTGATGCTCCAAGTGCACCATGCAGCACCCGTGGACCACCCATGGCCTGGTGCCACCAGTGTCACCACTGCCCAGCACATCCCCGTGGGGGCTGGAGCAGGGGACAGCCACTGGGCAACTCAGGGTCCTCTGTGTGTGCCAGGCCCTCACCTCCTGGACCCTGGTACTCCCTGAAAACACATCCTTCTCCCTCAGTCCAGGCATTCCCTTTGCTCATGTAAACTGATAATTCGGTCTTCTTATTTAAGTGGAAATAGGCTGTGTTAGTCTAGCCAAGAGTCTGGTTTGTGCCTCTCACAATAGGCTTTAGCTTTAAAAACCCAGAGTTTTTCTGCTTGTCAAAAAAAGCAGACAAAAGCTCTGTCTCTGACAAGGGCTTGCTGTATGCTCCAGCAGCTGTTTCATTTCAACTTTGCCCATGAAGAAAGTCGTATTGTAGAGCAGGGTGGGGATAACTTGTGTCAAAAGCTTTTTAAAAGTTAGTTTGAAAGCGTATTTCATCTTCAAAATTTAAGTGGCTTATCCAACTCGTGGTAACTGGAATCAGCTTTCCTTATATGGATGCAGGGTGTCCCTCAGCTAGTCATCAAAATTAGCTGAGGGTGTCCCTCAGCTAGTCATCAAAATTGAGCTGAGGCAGCAGTTTGGGGACTGCAGAAGAGCCAGCCTGGAGACAGCACTGCTGAGAGTGTGTGTGTCACAGCCCTGGGAAGGGTGTGGGGGTGCTGGCACTGCATGCCTTCTCCTGTTGTCTCTGGAGATCAAATCTGAGCCTGGACCTCCAGCAGGAGGTGAGGTTGGTGGGCTTATCTCAGCCCCTGTGCCAGCAGAGCACAAACTGCCAGGTTTGGCTGTTTGGTTGGGTGGGAGAAATAAGGAAATCCATGTCTGGCATCATAAGGGTGATTCATCTGAGAATTCATACCAAAGCAGCCTGGAGACACTTGTACAAATCCCACTGCCTCCTCCCTGGCTGTACCTGCTGCTACAAGCCCTTTATTGTCAGGAGGGTTACTGTGCTTCCTAAGTGCTGTCTGCAATCCCTTCCTCTCCCAGCCAAACCCACCCAGCTGCCAATGCGTGCTGGGTATGGGGATTATTGATGAAAGCTGAGCAAGACACCACATGTGGCAGGCTAATTAGAGGGATCCCAAAACAGTGAATATCCATGAGCGTGGTAAAATATGGATGAATAGAGCCCAGGGGAGTATATTCTCAAATCAGACATGCAGCTTGCATTGGAACCAGAGGAGAAGCTGAGTAACTGAGCTCTGCACGTCAAGTTGAAATCTCCTTCTGTACACATTAAGGCTGATTGCTGAAAATGCCTCACAACTCATTCGATAAAAGCAGCAAATAATCATTGTTTGTGTAGAGGAGATGGGGAAATGTACATTTAACACTCTTCAACAACTCCCCTAATGCTGTTAGGGCATCTGTCTATTTTTACACCAATTTAAAAAATGCAGTCCCTGAAGGTCACTCTTTAGGAAAGGCCTTAATTAAGATTTCTGCCTGCAGCAAATTGTATGAAGTATAATACATCACGCTGTAGCAACCCAGATACAGATCATTGGCTACCTTGGTCCAGTCATGTGGTATGAGCAACTATTACCATTTTCTTATCATCAAGGATCATTTTACAATGTGAACAAAAAAATTAGCAGCATCCAGGTTTTCTTGAAATGTCCATGAAAAGATAGAAAAATGTCTGCCATTCAGGCTAAATAAAGCATTCTGTTAGGGAGTGAAGGTCAAATGGAGACATTCACTTTACTGACAGAAAAATGTAAATCTTCTTTGCATCATAAATATTAAAAACAATACTGTTTAAAAGGTCTAATTTATTTTTATTGAATTAATTTCCTTCCATCTGTTTTTCTGCTCTTTCCCTCTGGAGCTCCAAGGGCTATCCTTCCCAAACCAAGGACAAATCCTCTCTGCCTGCCGAGCCTGAAAGTTCAGTGTGGGTGCATTTCCAATTCAGAACTTTTAAGCCCTTTTTTTCCAAACCACCCAAAGCTCTGGCTATGTTCAAAGGCAAAAGCACCTCTGCAGTACCACATTCCTGAGTGCATCTCTTTAACCCCTTCCACTCTCACTGCAAACCCCTTCCCCCACAGTTCTTTATGGGAGAGCCCCTATGCATTCCTGAGGTTGCACATACACACAAAAGCCCCTCCTTCAGAGACAGCTGCAAGATCATTTGTTCTCTACAACTACCTGAAAGGGAGGTTGTAGCAAGGTGGAGGTTGGTCTCTTTTTCCAGCCAACAGAATGAGAGGAAATGGCCTCAAGTTTCATTAGGGGAGGTTTAGATTGGATATTAGAAGAAAAAAAAAATCTTTACAGAAAGGGTGGTTAGACTTTGCAACAGGCTACCCAAGGGAAGTGGTGGAATCACCATCCCTGGTAGTGGTCACAAAGAATGTGGATGTGGCATTTGGAGACATGGCCTAGTGGTGGCACAAAGCAGTGCTAGGTTAACATTTGGATATGGTGATCTTAGAAGTCTTTTCCAACCTCAACAATTCTCTGATTCTGTAACCAGTGCCATAATGTACACTCCTTTCAAGTTTTCAAATTCCTGTTTCTATTCAGCAGCAAATCTTCCATTTTTGCTTCTGTCCATGCACCATTATCCAAATCAATATTTTAGTTCCTGCCCTAGATAAACTGTCTTCATGGGGAAAAGGAGCCTATTTTGGATGGCTCTTACTTCCCAAGAATAAAGTATTTTCTGTTCAGATATGCTCAGGAACGCTCATTAGTTGGTAAAACATAAGTACTCACCTGTTGTTAATAGTGATGCCTGTGAAATCTCAATCCTATTGCAAGGAGTGAGGAGGACAGAGGTGTTATTAGTGGAAAGACTGAGTGGTGTGGTTAAATATGAGCTAAACCCAGCTATTGCTCTCAAGTGTCAGAGGCTGACTTATTAGGGGCACTTGAATCAGGGGCAGGGCACTAGAAAAATTCACACAACTACTGATCCTCTTTCCCCCACACAAACTACAAGGCAGATTCAAACCAAGCCCCTGTGGCAGGTTGATCATGGAGTTTGTTTACAGATGGACAAGACAGGAGGATCTCTGTCTCCCCACTTTGAAACTGGCAGCTTTAGAGGAGCAGGAGGAGGGAAATCAAAGCCTTCAGTAGCTGTGATGTTTCCCTCCACTCTCTCATGTTTGTTCTCAACAATGCTGATATCCAGCTCCATCCCAAAGCAGAAATTACTAAGAACTAAAAAAAACCACTTCTCTTGCAGATTTTCCTTCGTAGACAGAAATATCCCTGAATAATCTTTTTCTTTGAAATCTACCCATGGGTAGTCCCACATTACCTCAGTAATACCTCTGCCCAAAGATTACTATTTCCCAGCTATCTATCCTTCCTCTTTCCTCTACTGCATGGCTGCAATGTTTTGGACTCTTGTCACTATAACAGCTGCAATTACAAGAAGTTGGCTCTGGCAAGCATTTTCCAGGGTCATGTCCTCAGAATGCATCTAGAAAATGCATGGCAGTTTTTGGAGACAGGCATCCATCTCTCACAGGTCACCAGGGATCACAAGTTGCCAGAGTTGGCCTAGTATGCACCAGGAACACGATGCTCTGGAAGGTCAGCACAAGCTGAATTTGTTAGGATCTCACCAGCAGGTTTTCCAAAATATCTGATATTCTTAAAATGACTGGGAGAGGCAAGGAGGAAAAGTGCATTTGTAGGGACTGTCACCGGCATGGGGCTATATCCCAAGTCCACACTCTATCACTTCTCTGAATTGCAGAGAGATTGCTGCTTACTCTGCATAATATAAGCACTTGAAAGGAAAAATGGAAAAATGGGAAAATTTCTTCTTGGTCTTTAAAACAGCAACTTGTTCTAACGTTTTCCTTTTTTATTTCTATTGGAGGAAAGCATTTCTCTTTACTAGCTGTCAAGTCAGTGAGGAATAATTTAGTGTTTTAGCCTTGTGCATTGTAAGAGGCCAGTAATCAACAACCCCTGGAGTCCTGGTAGCATTTAATATTGCATCTTTTGAGGGCATGGCAGCATACATGGCCTTGAGAATGTGAGGGTGAAAAACAGCAGTAAGTATATAAAAGAAGCCTGTCTTTAACAGAAACAGACAGTATTCTTCTTTTCCTGCTATGCAAAATGCCCCTGTGATACAAAGCAGTTAGAAACAGATGACAGTAGCATTTCAAAGCAGTCAGGAGTGCAGCAACCTAACTACCTTCTTGTCTTTCTTTCATTATTTAACTTCACTGTCATGTTGAGGGAAGGTTTTAGTAAATGACGTGCTGCCAGAAAGATGAATGATAGATAGATAGATAGATAGATAGATAGATAGATAGATAGGAAAGTCTTCACATGAGAAAGAGGCAGTTTACCTATGACTTTCTTGCATGTCACTTTTCAAGCAGATTTTCAAGTATTTTTTCTCCCCTTTGCAGCCGAGTGAGAGAAATATAGCCTGCACATGAGAGATAATATTGTCCTGGGAAATATCGAGTGGATTAATGTATTTCTACTGAAGCTAGCAGGAAATTGTGTTTCAGTTTGTGCTTATGTGCTTATTGTGAATGCGTCATATTGAGAACAATTTGTTAAACAAGAAACCTAGGGTGTTAAAAAAATCAAAAGGGACAATAAACTGGAATGTCAGGTTCTATTATAGTCTTGATGTGTATCTGTATTGTCAATAACCCTGATGCCAACGACTGACTCCCTTCATTCTTGTTTTATAATGAAACAAAGAAGGCTGTGGTTTTGCAAGTTATTTATGGTCCAGCTCTAAGATTTCCTATACTTGTAGAACATCCCATTGATGGGACCTCAGACTTACTCACTACTGCAGCTGGCTGAGATGTTTCCATAGCCACCCCCTGCCTCTGTGCAGGAGCCTTCCAAGGATTCTGAAAGCTTGTTCAGCAAGGGGGCTTGCAGCATGCAATTAAAGCCTCTCCTACTTACAAAAGCAGACCTCGTCCTTTTGGTGTCATTTGTGTGTGTGCATATGTGTATATATATTTATATATATTTTGTATATACATGTATATGTATATGTATATGTATATGTATATGTATGTATGTATAAGCCAATGTATGTATATATTAAGCCAAGGGCAGAGGGTCTGGTTCTCCTCTTTTTCCTTTGAAAGCTGAAAATTTTGCTTTAAACCACTGACAGCAGGTCTGTATTGACTCTTTGATCTCTCAGAGTGTTTATGCTGGGGTGTGTGTCAGTGTTGGGTAGTAGTTCTTCTCTGTAGGTGACACCTTTAAATGAGAGTTCTTCCTGCTAGTGAAGTGTCTGATCCCGTTTCCATGGAAACCAAGGTCAGATTATGGGAGAAAGGTTTAGGGGATATTTTTTCCTTAATTACTTTAAAAACTTATCTTATTTTCATCTTTCTGCTGTCCATTTCTCATAGAAGAGAAGGTAAAAATGTTCTATTCCTATCTCTTATATACGTAGCACCACCTCCATGTGGGTGTTCACAGACACACACACACCATAGTTTACATGTCATTTAACAGAGGGAACCTTAACTGAACTTCAGGATGAGTTTCCTCTTGCTTACATATCTGTTTTCAGCTTTAGAAGCATAGTAAGAAATATGATTCAATGCAACATGAGCAGCACCAACCACCAGCCACAGTTACAACAGTGCTGTAGTTTTGACCACTCAGCAGTAGAGAAAAATTACTCTGACACTGGAAGTAAAATAATTACTCCAGACCAGGGTCATTGCACCGTGCAGGGCAGTTGTTAGGACCACTTCCCAACTGCATCATCAGTTAAGTTCAACCTTTGGTCATTCTTCCTTCCTTCCTTCCTTCCACAGAAAAAATGGTTTATTTCTCAGGATTCAGAGAAAAATTCTACCTGCTACTCAACAGTTTGAGGATATGGCATTGAGAAAGTGGCCCATGTCACCACTGGAAAATAGACTGGAAAACTTGTCACCACAAGAAATAAATTGCTAGAGCTGATAGTGTGTGAAATTTTATGTGTTTGTGACGGGCTCTGTCTCAGCTCATGCCAGGCATGGGGTCTGAAGAACTTCTTTCTGCAGTGAAATGATAAGGGAGACAGACACTTCCAAAGGGAGTCTGCCCTGTCCTGAGCCAGAGGTATTGCAGGCAATTAGCTTAAACATTGACCTTTCAGGGGGATAAGGCAAGATAAAACAGTGGGGTAGGATTTCAAAAATAGACACTGAGCAGTACAGAAAAGAAATGGATACAGTTGGCATGTACACTGAAAATTCCTCCTTACAAGTATATCTGTATTGGAACCAGTGCTAAATACAAGAGCTGGCCTTCATAAACATAATGTCTCACATTAGCTGCATCTCATATTTATCCTTCTCATATCCTTTTATGACAAAATAAAAGGACTTTTACAGGTCTGTCCATACAAAATATTTCCCTTTTCTGAATAACACAGCAAAATGTCTTTTTCATGAAAAAAATCAATTGATTTTTGGGGGGAAATAATTAAAAAATAAAGCTTTGTCTCTGCTTTCATGCTGGCTGGAATTTTTATACCTCGTCTTTTTATTTTATCCTGAAACTCGTATTGCTATCAAGGGCACACTCTACACTGCAGTCAGTGTATAAAAAAGCAATTAAATCCCTCCTGGGTGTCAAAAAGTAACCTGGCTGTCAGCACTGGATGTGCAGACAATCCCACATCAGTCAGTGATATCAGAGATGTGACCAAGGGAACAAGGTACGAGAAATGAATGTAAGAGGTTGACAGTTGAACCCCTGTAGGTTCCTTAAATTTGTACCCAGACAAGGGAATGGACATTTGGATAAAATTTTTGAGGAGGATAGAGGCTCTTCTGGATGTTTTCACATGCCTGGGATCCAGCTAGTGTGAGGCAAGAAGAGACACAAGAAGTGCTGGGCCTGTCTGTTCCTCCAGGTAAATGATTCACCTGCACAGAGCTGTGTGAGCATGAGGAGGCTTCCTCTGTGCCTCTGTCCTTTATAGATCCAAGGATAAATGGAGACAGTCACAGCAAGCAGGTATGGGCAGGAGTCTGTAAGTGTCCATTAGCTGGCTGCAGACGAGGATAAACCATCCTCAGTGTTTCTGGGTAAGTGTGATGGACTGCCAGGATGTGTTGTCAGTCTGCCCTGGAGACCCTTCCCTGTGTTTCAGCCTCCTCCCTGAAAATGCTCAGTGGAGTCAATCTATGATACAAGAAACCAGTTAAGGTGAGTGTCGTCAGCTCACTGAGCTGGAAAAGCACAGCAAACCCTCTTGCCTGCTGAATGAGCATTAGGCTCAGCCAGAGCCAGACCACAGAGCAGTGCAGAGAGCTTCTGCTGAAAACTGCATCACTTGAATGCTGAGCTACTGTATTAATTAATTTGGTATGCAAGTCAGGGTTTTCCAGACACTAAATCAACTCCATAACAGGTTGTTCATGAATAATTTCAACCTGTTTTTCCATTATTAATAATTATTTGTACAATAATGTGACATCAAAAGCCCTAATAAATGTAAGGGTTTATTGTGCTGGACACTCTACAAACAACATAATAAGGGACAAGCTGATAAGTCTTTTTAGTGGGCTGAATGAATTGATCAGCATTACCTGGAAAGACCCTCTAACCAAAATAGGATTTCACTGTAGAACTGCCTGAGAGTGAAGGGTCCCAACTCTATTTCCAGAGGAACAATAGGCCTTTCCAAGCTTCCCAGAAATATCAAAAAGAGGGTCAGGACCACATGACACTGCCATGAGGGGGAAAGGCAGCTTTTGGTGAATCTGGAGACACGGGATCCCTAAGCTGTCAGGAATGGGTGCAAGTCTCAATGCAGACTGGGGAGGTCAGAATGCAACATAAGGCAGATCTTTTGCAACAGAAACATTACAGTTACCAGTGATATCTTCCTCTTCTTGCATATAATTTTTTCTTTCCTTGTTCATAAACGGCACTGAACACAAGAAAACTTCCCTGAAGGATAGTTTAGTGTTGCCTATATTTGTTTATCTCACAGAAAGCTTTGTTTTTTACCCAGGTGATGGTTTTATCCACGTGATGCTGTCTTACAGCCAAACTTTAAAAGAACATAAGTAAACATGGCTTTCTCTAGAGCCTAGAGCTAACTTCCAGACAAATGTCATCTGTAACACATATTTCATCTAGAGGGAGGAAAGGCCAGTGGTCTGGGTAGCTGATGGGTGATCAGATCAGAAAATACAACAAACCCATCCCTGAGACTCAGCTTAGTACTGTAGAAGTGTATTCAAAGTATTATATTTGAATAAAAGAATTTAAAAAACATTTTCAGTGAGGTGACTGGACTAATGGAGTGGTGTGAAGTGCCTTGGCTTGATAGACTGACCTTGAACCCAAACCTACTGTCTTAGTTTCATTACATGTCATGGTGATTTGGGTTTTGTGGTTTGATTTGGGGTTTTTTACATAAATATCTTATTCTGATGTTCCTTGTACCTTATTACAGAGGAAGGACCAAAACTAATCCTTTCTAATCCTGGTAAATTTCACAGGATCTTTTCTTTAAAAATACTATAATGCTGTAAGCTTTAAAAATAATTTGCATTTTTCAGCCATTTTAGGGGACCTATGTTAGGAAAAAAAAGGGCAAAGAAAAAGGATTGTTTTGGACAACCGTACCATCCTAACATATTAAAAGCACATTGCCTGAGAAATGATGGTTATAAATAGCTGGCATTGTAGCTCAATACATTAGTGTGCTACTCTTTGATTCCTCTATAATTATAGAATGAAAGCTTCAATCTCTGCATTGGGTGAGCACTTAAAATTACAGCTAAGGTTGTAAATTGCTGGTCCTCAATGTCCTAGTCAGACAGATTGCTCTCAGTTCATAAAGAGGAATTCAGTGTTGTGTCAGAGGCAGATTTCCCAGTGAGCTTATTGTCTTCTGTTTAAAACTAGTAAGTGAACTAAAGGAAATGCTAGAACATTCTACAGTGGACTGACATAAGCAGCAATTCTTATTTTCAAAAACAAGCAGCACCAGTGTTGCCTCAAAATGTTCACGTTGTTGGTATTGATTTTCGTTTTACACATCCCCAGGAACAAAACCAGATAATAGATTGTTTTTATTAGTTTCACTGGATGCTGTATCAGTAATGGGTTTAACTCTTTTGTGGAGGTAACATGTTGGGCCTTTTGAACCTGTTGAGGGATGTTTGATTCAAAGTGCCATTCTGTCAGAAGGAATACTAATAAGCACAAACTCCCCTCCTGCCCCTTCCAGAACTCCAGTGAATTCTCATTCTAACAAATCTAGCCTTCTAATAAAATAAAATCTTCTAGGGATTGTTTCTGAAACAAAATTAAGGTAGGTAGTAGGCCCAGAGGTTAATTTAACCTTTTAAAGCACTGCAAAGTAGTCTGAATGAAATCCTTTTGCCATTGTCTAAGGCAATGTCTGACAATAATGTAACTACAGATTGAGAAAAGTCAAATGTGTACAGTATCCACTAAGCAGGGCAGATTTGTGCCTTGATACAAAAGTGCGCTGTCTTAAATCAGTGTGTAGGTAGCTACCTAATACATAACTGAGTAAATTCAGTGGGCACCTTCCCATTAAACATCCTGGAATTTCCCATTGATGCGATACGCGGAATAAATAAACAGACTCCACAACTCGATATAGTTATGAAGTGGGTATGTATGTCAGCGCCCAGCACAAGTGAGAGAGCTCTCCAAAAACTTGTGCCCTGAGCCTCAGTCTGACCCACATCTTTATTCACAAAGGTGTTCCATATGCAATACATTACACAACTTTTCTATGCATATTCAACCCTTGGCCCCGCCTGTCTTCGCCTCTCATGCTAAATAGGTCTGTGCCCTTCTGGGCACGCGTGGTTTGCTGTGGTGGTCGCGCGGGGTCTCTCGGTGGTCTCTGAGGCCGAAGATCGTGGTCTTCCTCTCGTTGAACTCTTGAACTTTTCTCCTCTGGGCATGCACTGTTGGCCCTTTGGTGCTTATCTGTAGTCTTGGTAAGCTTGGCGACAGAGGAGCCCCTTTATCTGGGTTCTTTGCATTCCTTGGTCTTCTCTGGCATTGTCCTTTATGCCAGAAGCTTTAGGGATTTACATTCTCTTATGCCCTTTGTACCATTGCAGGGGTTTCACAAGTAAAAAAGGTTAAAATTCTACACATAATTCTACAACCTAAAATTTAAATGTTTTAATTTATTTTGTTATTTCAAGTGAATTCTAAAAATCTCTGTTTCACCATCAGTGTGAATATGAGATCAGCAGCACTCAAATGCCAGAGGATGTGGGTAAGGTGACCCTGACTTTCATTGTCAACATTGGATGCTCTGCCTGTAGCTCTTGGAAAGGTGATCACCAACCCAAGCCTGTGCTCTTCTGCCTGGAGGGCACACAGGCTTGAAATGATCATGGAAGGCAAATGTGCTCTGCATGTATTTGCTGGGAAAAAAAGTATTTCCACCTTGTTTTAATCATGATTTTGTCTCAGCAGGAAGGTAAGGAATTAACTGGGCAATAAGATGAGCTATTTCAGGAACAACTAAGTTGGTGCTGACATGATATTTGTGCAGTGCTATGAGGAAGCATATTCAAAAATTCTTAAAAGACACAGGAAAACCTAAGTGCCTGTGGAGCTTGCCTGTGAAAATAGAAAGTTGCTTGGGAATTTTTGGCTAATATACCAGGACTTAAGTAGTCAGACATCTGTTTCATGAAAAGATTTACCAGATTAGGTTAGATGGAAGCTCAGCTAAGGACACATATTTTTTAGCATGCCTGGTATTTTTCACTGTCTTGTAGTAATATGAAGCTTATGTGCAAGAAGCAGTAGTTACTAAGGTCAGTCAATAACTTGAATCTTTCACCAGAATTAGAAAAAAAAAAAAAAAAAGACTGTAGGGTTAATGCAAAACATAATCTAAAAAGATGAAAAACTCAGCTCTGAAACCGAAGAGATTCTAGATAGAGTTTTAAATTCATGACATGATGCCTTTTAACAGGAATGAGAGAGAAACTTACTTGAGCAGGAAAATTGGAAGATGAAGATAGCCAATCTGCCATGAGATCATTTCGGCCATGAAGAAGCCATGCATCAGTTCAGATCCTGTGAAGAATAACCTTGTAGTGTGTGCTGTAAACTCCTCACTCCACAGCTGAGACCAGATGGGCACCTGTGTCAAAAAGATCTGTGCCAACAGACACAGAATTTTGCTTCTTTAGTCTTCAGGTTCAGATGCTTGTGGACAAATGCCCACTGAGAGAGACATAATCAGGGCACAAATGACTAAGGTGCCTGGTTTTGTACAACTGCAGTGGTGAAAACAGGGATTGGTGAGTTAATTTTCGTGGCTTTGATGGAGAAGGTTGGCCCTTTTTCTGCAAGCATTTTCTGTGGTATGTGGAAATGAAACCATATTGTTCATCTGGATAACCTTTCACATGAAAGGTCTTTTGATATTTTGATATTTGTCTGTCAATGTCAAGGGATCACAGCATTTTTGTAGATGTAGGTGGGCTGCTTGCAGTTCAAAACATGTCTTTTTTACCTATAAAAGGTTAAGTTAAGAATAAACCCTAATCCTTTTAAAATAAATACATATTGTCTTTAAACATATTAAAATAGGCTTGGGAGCTTATTTCTTTTGCTCTTAGATTGTTTTTTGCAGTGTGCTCCTAACCTCATTGTTCTGTTAATCTGGCTTTGTTGGAAGAAACAGAGCAAAATCTGCTGCCTTTCTATACAGAAAAACTCTATTTGTAGAAAAAAAAAAAAAGCATCTTTTCTTTAGATAAGGATGTATGTAAAAAAGGAAGGAAGATGGGAAATGTACAGTTATTCCACAACATTCTGAAAGCACAAACAATTATTTGATTAGATTCCAGGCTGTTGGGATTTCAGTGTACACATGTTTTCAAGCTGGGCAGAAGAATTCTTACTGTCTAGGTAACAGGACTAATATTGTTTCTGAGGTCAGTGATTTTGGATTTGCTTTGAATTTATAGGCAAGAGCTTGCTGGAGAAAGGAAGGAAAAAGCTAGGTATTTTATTTTGTAATTAATATAAGCAAAAGATCCATTTTGCTGCAGCATGTCTTATAGAGTAGGTGAGGGAGATGAAAATAATGACATCTTCCCACAAGATGAATTACGTTTTATGTATTAAAAATACCTACCTTTGATGATAAAGAGCATAAGTTAACCACTCCATATGGCTACATTTGAGTTTTTATTTAAAACACACACCCCAAATTAACAGAAACTTAGCAGAGAATAATTTAGATTCGAAGGGACATCTGGAGGTCATCTTGTGCAAGCTCCTGCTCATGTTGCTCAGAGCCTTGTCCTGTCAAGTCCTGAAAATCTCCAATGACAATGTTTCCACTGTGGTTCTGTTTTGTTTTTCTCTTTGTATGGGGTCAGGAATGCTGTAACTTACAAACTTTGCTGTCCATAATTCCATCTCTCTTTACTTAACCAAATACTTTCCATCCCTTAAATAATGTGTAATACAGCATTCTTTCCAGTCTTGGAATCATTTTCATTATTCTTCTCTGAACCTGCTTAAGATATCACACCAGATTTTACTGAAGTTCCCTGGCACTGGCTGTACCATATCAAATACCATGTACCACAATTTTCCTATTCATTGTTGGTGAGTTATCCCTGGTAATTCTTTAACCCTTACCAGTTGGAAGCATCAGCACACCAATGACTTAAACCAAATGTTTCCTTGACTCACAGTTTCTTAGGACAGAAGCCCCTCTCCTGCTAGAAGAGTTACCTGTTTCTCCATGCTACATTTGAGCAACTTCATCAGAACAACTGCAGCTATCCACGAGTGGCCTAAACTCCATTTACAGTTGGTGGAGAGAAATTAATAATTTTAGGGTGTGATTCATCTCTTTACAAACCAGACATCTTAATTGGCTGAATGAATCACACACTCAAAATTCCTGTGTCTCTGCATTGTCTCTTCACATGGCTAATGTGTTCCTTTCCCTGAGGAGAACAAGAACCTGTTCCATCCATTCTTTCAGAATCTTTATATCTCTTAAATGGAAATGTGCACGTGTGTGCAGATACATAGGTGCTCATACAGCTATACAGACAGATTTCTAATCATATGTGGGTTTAAAAGTGTGAATGCAGAGATAAATAGTTGTGCTGGAGAGCTGCTGTACAGCTCCCCTGGGTGCACCAGCAGCACCATCTGATGAGATAGCATCTGTTTCATAGCCACACTTACTGTCCTGTGAGTAGCTTGGGCTGATAAGGTGCTGAAACAGCTGATCCAAAAATACACCCCAATCTTTCTCTGTGCACTTTTTTTTTTTTTTTTTTTTTTTTTAAATTACCTTTATTAGTTCAATTTTCAACTTTAGGTAAAAAAATAGTAGGGAAAAAAATAACATTATTTTTAATCCAGATCCTCTAATTTTTGAGAAATTAGGTTCATCTGCCATTATCACTCTTCAGTTCTGCACATCTCTTTCAGTTTGCTTAATTACATCTCTGTAATTAAGCAGCATGCACAATGAGCATTGGAATATTTGAATGAACATACAGAAAGAAAGTGCCTTTAATTTTGTCAGAAACCACCAAAGTTTCTTTTGCATTGTTCCAGTTCCAAATAGTGGGGAGAAATACTCCCCAGTAACTAATTTACTCTCTTAGTCCCTATGAGGACCAGTCCTGCTTTTCCTACAGATTTGTTCTTACTAGTGACTTTGCTGGTAGCAGAAACAAACCCTTTAAATGTAGAGAAGTGGTGATTATAAAAGGACATTTGGAATAAATACATATGTGGGGAAAAAGATCTAAATTGAAATTAAATTAAGTGTAACTGCATGATCAGATTTTATGGTAAGAATGGTAGTCATTCATTCCTTAACCATTTATGTTTATCAGTCTAAAATAAATGGTGCAGCTCACAGAAAATACCTGAAAACTTTAAAAACCCAGCTGTTTCTCTTGGGGAAAAAAAAAATAAAAGTGAAATTAGAGAAAGGAGACATGACACTATGTGAAGGTGCAATCTTCAGTGAAATTTTCACTTACATCCTTAACATTTCATTGCTGTTAGGTGGTTTATGCCTAGCAGCAGCTGAGTACAAGGTGCATGATTTGCCCACAGGATTTATTTACATGAAGTCTTGAGTGTAGATGCACTCTGCTTTTGTTGTGGAGAGTTATAAAGTGTCACGGGTATCTACTGAGGACATAGCAGTGAATCTCAAAAGGCAGGGATATCTTATCATGTCTTCCAACCTAAGGTGTTTTGTAATGGTAGCATGAGAGGGGAAAAAAACAGGAAAAGACCTTAAGAATCCTTGTTAATCTAAACATGTTCCTGGCTGCTGCTTTAGAAATGCTCTAGGTTCTGCTCTGCCATTACAACCTTCTTTGCCAGGAGTGCCCAGATGTGCCACCTGACAGACCCTGGTTCTGAGAAACTCAAACCATCCAGCAGCACTGGGTTTGGTGCCTCCCAAAATCCTCAGTTTTAAATTCCTAATTTCTTCTGTCAACAACAAGCTGTAGACAGGCTCACAGACAGCATCCTCCTGGTGTGGGAGCTGGGTATCACCAGCTCTCATGTTTGCTGCTTTAGCAAGTGCTGCCAGGCTGGAGAGGAGCAGAGGCCAAGCAGCTCCTCTCCTGCATCCCTGTTGGCATTAACCAGCCTGCACAGCCACACATTGCACAGCCAGGCCCTCCTGCCCACACTGGACCTGTACCCACCATCATGCTGGGGTTTGCAGCCTCAGCTTTCCTCAAGCAAAAGGCCTGAATGTCATCAGGAGCCTTAGCCTGACTTCACTTTTCCTGTGGACATAAGATTTTTTTATTATTTTTATTTTTATTAATTTTTCATTATTACTTTTTTCAGAATACATCAAGGCTATAAGAATTTTGAAAGGAAATCTAGTTGGTGAAACGTGATTTCCAGGAAAATATCATGCCTGGAAATCCCACAGACATCATGCCTTTTATTGTGGCACACGCTCCTGAAACCCACAAGAGGTGCTGCCTTTTCCTCTTCGTGGCGAAACTGAGATTGTATTTTCTCTTGTATGAGGAAAGATTTAACAGAGGAAGGTTCAGTGTCTCTTGAAAACCTCAGGCAAACCTTTTCTTTTCACTCTACCTCAGGTTTTTTCCCTTGACTTTACATCTTACCCAGCTGCCTGCTTGCACTGCCATGATGCAAGAGCACTTCTAAAACCACATCTCTCTAACTTACAGGAGGTGTTGTTTCACCTTCAGGGGTCACAATAAAGAGAAAGGAGAAAGGATCAATGTGTTTAAAACTTGTGTGTGCTGAAGCCCTGGAGCTACACTGCTACTGTAAATAAGTGATAACAAAAAGTCTGTGTGACTTTACCCACTTTTACAGAGCACATATGACATCATTAGAAAATAAATGGACATGAAGGTTTCTGTGGAGTATCAATTAAATAAAGAGAAGGTCAAACCAAAAAATACTTCCTCCTTTTCATAATGAACTTCCATTTCATAAAATACTAAGTCAATAAATTAGATTGAGACTCTTTGGTCTTCTTGTAATTACGTATTACAGATTATCCCATCTATTAATTATCCAGGAAGAGATGCAGTAATATAATAATCAGAACTGAATTATGTTCTTTGGGAGCTGAGTCCCAGTCTTATAAATGAACTCTTTTTCCTGAAATTCTGTTTTTTCACTGCTTCTGATACATGGATTCAGATCAGCCCTCTGGGAGAGAGGATTGTTATATTTTTAAGAGGCAAAGGAAAGGAAAACTTAAACCATTAATGAAGTATGTTCCTTTATTCCAGTTTGAGTACCTTATATGTGAAATATTTCACTTAAACCCAAATGTTCTATTTTGGATAATTCTCCATGATTCAGTTTTATAGCTTGGATGAAATGTCCTTATGGTTGTGCTACAATACCTTTTTTTACTTACAGTAAACTGAGGAAGGACAAGTAGCCTCATTAAAAATACAAACCCAGGGAGATAAAATGAAGGCATTGTGAGCAATTCCCTTGAAGGATCTCTAGATTGTCCCATTATGGTGAAATAAAATGTTAATACAATGAACATAAGGGTTTTCTCCAGCTATCATCAGGAGCTTAACTTTTTGTCAAAAACCTGAGTTCAGCTGAATCTCCCTGACCTAGAATCCACCATGTCTTTTATTTACTAATAAATATGGGACAGGGTTGTTGCTATTTTACTGTTTCAGAATGACAATGGCTTTTTTCATTTGCAAACCCAGAAAAGTACTCAAATATTACAGCCACTAGCAATACCAGTCACAGCAAATTAGCATTGTATTTCCTCATCAATGACCTAGTCCTTAAAACATTCCAAATTAACATTTTAAATGCATTTCATTGCTGTTTTTTTAAAGTAATATCTAATGAATAAATTCCTGCCAGGTGGTGTCTGATATGCAGCTGGCAAAAAAATATGGAAGCAGCTGCACTTTAACAAGTAGCCTTCTTTTCACCTGCTAACAAGCATCTGTCAGCTGGCTGTATGGATAAGCAGGACGTGGATTTGCTTGTAAATAAATTGTACCTGTGAAAATCATGTGGTGCAGCTCTTCCCTCTACAGGATAAAAAAGAAGGGGAAGGACCCCTTCAGGAAATTATTTCAACTTGGATATAAAGTAAAGTCCTGCTAACTTGGATCTTCTACAGCCTCTCTAATAAATGAACACCATTTAAGTCAAAGCTTTTAAAAGAGGGAATTGGAGAATTTAGAAAAAACAGGGAAAGGAAAACACAGATAACACAGGGTTTTTTGAGGGGAAGTAAATGCTGTGGTTTAGGCAGAAGTTGTAGATATAAAAATGGGGGTGCTTTTAATCGTTGCAAAAGCAAAAAAAACCTTAGGTAGAGGAAAACAGATTTGGTCCTTCCTGGGGACCATCTCAAAGCTTATTCCAGCCTGCACATTTTAAAATTTAAAAAATCTAACTTCTAAATAGATTAGAAGTTTTACAGAAATTACCCAGTGTTCTAAGATTAAACACTCATTCTTGTTGTAAGGTTACTGTGGCCCAAACTCAGATGATCTGCTGCCAGTGTCAATGAAGTCACCAAGCTTCTCTTCTCCCTCTCATGACAGCCTCTGAGTGCTCTTTGCCTTCAGCTGCTGGATTACTTTGGGAATAAAATGTACTCCTAGAAACTGGTTAGGATGCTGCCATGAGTTCCCAGACTTTTGTACATTTTGAGGGGACATAAGAAATGACTGGAGCAAGGAGTGTTCTCGCTGTCCCCAGAGGCATTATTTGGGGTTTAGGAAGGCCTGGATGCTGAAGAGAGCCCAGAAACTCACACAGTGTGCACAGGGGAAGAGATTCAAGTGCTTTTCTTTACCCATCCAGTATCTGGCAAGCATCACCTACATGCTCTAGGGACTATGTGAGGTAAAAAGTAGGGGCTGCTGATATTGATTGCCTACAACAGCATCCACCCCATGCAAACTCTCCCTCTCCTCCATCACCCCAAATGCCAACATGCAGTCCCCATTGGCATCAGCCTGCTTGGAGAAACAAACACCACAGAGAGCAGGCCCAGCCCCTGCTCCCAAGCACTCACCTGTGCCCCAGGAACAAATATCCCATTTTTTCAGGGATTCCAGCAGTTTCAGGGCTGTCAAATCTCTCACAGTGGGATCTTGGGCAGGGCAGATGGTATAAGGCTGTTAAACTAACAAGACCTGTGCCATGGAGACATGTTTAAAACAAGAACAAAATAGAAGAAAAAAAGTACCTGGACCACAGAGAGGTCCCCTCGTAATTTTCAAGTGTGATAAAGGACTGGGAAAATCTGACTGGGCTCTCCCTACAGCTGGTGCCACTGCTTCCATCCTGGCACCCCACTCTCTGCCTCCTGCAGCCCATCTCATTTTTTTACCATCCCTCCAGACATCCTATTCATGAAGTAATGATTAAAAGGCAGGGCAACAGGTTTCCAGCACCTGGTGGTGCTCCAGTGGGAAGCTTTCTGCCTAAACACAGGATACTTCCCTTGCAATTTAGGAAAACACAACCCCATCACAAATACTGAAGCAATCCCTGTGAGTCACTGCTGAGTGGTATCATCATTAATTGCAAGGAATGGTGCAAAAGCTCATGGCTGGCTGAGGGGGAAAATGGTTATATTCAGTTGTTATTTTATTTCAGTTGTTATTTTATTTCTTTTGACAGATAATGATCAGCTCTGCAAAGATAAAATACTGTCTGTGTTATTGACAAAAGACAGATTTGAAGTCAGAAATCCAGTGTAAGCTTTCTTGTCTTTTTGCATAATAAAATACTCTGTGGCTTCTTCCTTCATGGCAAGCTGCTAGTCAACAAAGTAGATGGTGATAAAAATATTTACACTAATAAATAGGAAAAATAGCTAAATGTCCATGTATTCTCACTAACCATGCAACTTTCTTTCTCATGATAAATTATATTCAAGCAAAAGTAAATATCAGATTTTGAAGGTTACTTTAAATAAATAGGTAATTTAAATGCAACAGTAACTTCCTCATTGCTCAGTGTTTGTTTTTAAAAAGTCCACTTATCAGGAGTGTGAACTCTCTCTCCTCTTTCAGAACATCTGAGGGCACCGATCAAGGTCGCTGACTTTTAACAATCTGATTCAAAGTCTGCCCAGCCTTTTCTAAATCTAACCTAAACCAAAGATTCCCTAAAAATTATTTCCCTTTTAGGGGGAAAATCAACTGAGTTTGAGAAGCTGGGAAGTGTAGATTTTTGCTTGCAGAATAAAAACTTTTCTAGTCTTCATCCATGAAAGCATGGTTGAATGTTCAGAATTTAGATAGATAATGATGGAGATTTAGATGAGGTTTTGATAGACTGATGATCCTTACACAAATTCCCTCATCCATTGTTTAAAACTACTTTCTACCAAAAGTGAGAAGGCCAGCCTTCAACAGGACCTATAATTTCTCTCAGGCTTACATGGGCTATAATTACTATGGGTTTAATCCCACTAACTTACCCAGGGCATGACAAGACTTTACTCTCTTGTTTTAAACAATGTTTTATAGAGGCATAGATCAATAGACACACACACAGAGCATCGTGTAACTTCACACATGGGAACCAAGGCAGTTTTGCCATGGGTTCAGCAGGGTAATATATTCATCCATCATCTTTTGGAACACCTTGTTAAAACCATTGTGGAAATAAAGTAGGAAAAGTCTTTGTAGAAATTAGGTTTGCTGTCTTGTGGAAGCACCAGTCTGAGCTAAGTCTCTATTCTCCAGCCAGGGTAAGCCTTTTTCCTTTATCTCAGCCCTCCTTTGTCTTTTTGTCTTTTTTTAAATTTTATTAGAAACAGATCTGTGTTCAGTAGTACATTATATTTTCTATTCAGGTATTCATTTATAATCACTTATCAGCTCCAGCTCAGCAAGCTACAGGCATGGTTTATCTGAAGTTTATTAGCAAAACACAGAGCTGATACCCTGATAAGGCTTCGTGGGAGTTTTTTTAGCTCTCCCAGGTATATTAGTGTTATAAATGAGTAAAAATTCATAATAAATTAAATGGTATCAAGGTTGATTTTAAGTACAAGGGATATTAGACTGTCCATGTATCCAAAGATGTTATGTTTGGAATGTGCCTTGGCATGTTCCCTGGTAGCCCAGCCAGAGTCACGGGTTACCCTTCTCAGTGATAACATTTGCATCTGAAGCACAGGCAGAACTTCCACCTCCTCCAGAGAGGTCTCAAGTACCCATCATCATCATCAGGAAGCCAGAAATCCATCTGGCACATCAACCTACTCCAAATCCACTCTGCCCTTGGAAAATCCTTTTTCCATCTGAAAGGAGCAACAGAGATGATCATCTAAGTTTCTGTTCCTCCCTGGACCATGCTGATGTACGGACCTCTTACCTAAGACTCTTCATTTTAATGACACAAGAAGAGTTCCTGGAAACATCAACATCTGAAGGGACCCCTGATCTCTGGACCAGAGGACCACAGAAGACAAGATGAATATGAAAAAGACAAAGGATTCTCTCTCCAGAGGCAAGAAAAACAGTATAAAAACCGGACTCAGAACCCTCGAAGGTGTGCACTGCCCACCCGAACTGCTGCTGTTCAGGGCTGTGGATGTGTCACCCAGGGTCAAGAACCTGGGCTTGGCCCTGCCGTTTTATAGTGGCTATTCAAAATTGTCAATTTGATCATAAAATAAATTCTGTTTGTTTTTATATTAATAATTTGGCTCATGCAATTTATTAATTCGATTTAATTGGCAGTTTCATTTATAACATTAGCCTCTGGGTTAGCAGAGCTGAAGAGGAGGCAGGAGAGGACAGCCATCCTTTGGTGGCATGTGGGAATGGAGCAGGGAAGGCTCCATCCTTTGCTGTGGCACTTTGCAGTGTCCCTTGAGACAGATGGAAACAAACTTCAGGTGAAGCCTCACAAGTTAAAGGTGGCATTACCAGCACTGGTCTTGCACTGGCAGGGTTCTCCCCCCAGTATTTCAGCATTAGAGAACAAGCAAGGTGATGGATCATCCTCTCAGGTGTAGTGTGATCCTGCAGGGACCAGCTGGTATTTGCAGCACACACTCTTTTGACCCAGCAACGTCATCTTGCAGGAGTGCAGCACTTGGGTCATGCTTGGCCTTTTCTCATGGTTCGTGCTTCAAAGGTAACATTAAATTTTCATCAGACACTTCAAGGAGGTGCCTTTGGTCCTGAGTGAGTGTGAATTACCACATCCATGGCAGGGGAAATTCTTTGGGGTCATTTGCAAAGGGAAATGAGAGCTTGTTTTCAAATGCAAGTTCACTTTGGTTTTTGTTTTACCAGATATTCCAGAATGCAGAGGCTTCCTGAGTTGATTTCTTTAGAGGTGATATTGTCAATGGCTCAGGGTTTGCACCACTTGCTTATTTTTATTTTAATTGTTATTTCAGTTGTAGGGGACTCTGTCATTCCCCACACAGCCTGTGGATGATAACAGCTGCTTTATCTGAGGCTGTGCCCTCTCCACTGTCCTTCCTCTTTTTAAGCTTTTTAAGCTTTTTAAGCTCAGTGTAAACTGAGTTTAAACCCTACAGTTTAAACATTACTTACATTACCAACAGTAGCTTCATTATTATTTATGAACTTATAACTCTACAACTTCACCTCAGATTCAACAACTTAGATAGGTTTTTCTAATGCTGTTTTTATATAATTTATTACAGTCTTTCTATAATTTTACTATTAAAATATAATATTACTCCCTACTTTGATTATAATGATTTATATTTCTCTTTTTAAAGGTGCCTGTCAGAGAAAGACTTGGAAAGACATGAGCAGAGGAACAAAGTGTTTCATAGTTTCTTTTTATTATCAGGAGTTTACCCCAAGGAAAATCAGTAGAGTTTCCTTTAAGGAGATTTTCTGGTTAATGATTTACAAGAGTGCTGTTGATGCAGCCAATTTTTATTCCCCCAATGTTCCAGAAGATGAAATAGGAATCAGCACATGTCATTTCAACTCTTTTGAAGGAATTCACAACTCCTTCAAGCTCTTGTCTGCTGCAGATTACTTCTGTGCCCAGGTGGGAGTTATCAGCCACCCAGTTTGATGCCAGGATAATTTCTTGCTGTAGGTGGCATACAGAACTCCTGCCCTTCATCTCCAGGCCTGGCTCAGAATTTGGGCACGGCAGATTAGGGTGTGTCCCACGTACCCTGGATGGTCTGAGTGGCCTTGGCAGGGAGCACTCATGGCCTCTGAGCTTTACAAAAACTGCTCACAGGGCTTGGTGAGTTCAGGCCTGCAGTTTGCAGTTTATCCATGTCAAAAGCTGAACAGTGGGACATCATTTTACCCAATTTTTTAGTCTGAGCATCCAGACTGCTACCAGCCCTCCTTTGTGCCCTGTGTGATTGTGTTCAGCATTATGTTGTTTCCTCTGTCCACAGCTGAGGATTTGTGGCAGGTGCTGGAGAGATAGTGCTTCTGCATGAGCATTTTTTCCCAACCTGTCCAGCAAGGCACCCCTAGTCTGTCAGGAAATGTGTGCTTGTGTTTGGAAAAGTGCATCCACCATTCCTGGCTCTTTTCAACATGAGTAGTTCTGCTAAAACATTTCAGGAGGATCTGCTGTGTCCATGGAACTGCTTCTCTTTCTGTCAAGGTTCTGGCAATGATACAGTAAATATCCAGGCCCAGATGGGACAGAAAGCTGTGGATGGGAGAGGTCTGTGAAATCAGCAGGACCACCTCTTTGAGCACAGCTCGTGTCAGTGTCATGTCTGGAGGAGTTGCTGCTCCTTGTCAGGAGGACATGGTCCAGTATTTCCTCTGAAGGCAGAGAGAATGATGTCCTGCATTAAAAGAACTGCTCTGATATTAAGTAGGACCACTGAGCTATTTCAGAATTTATTGTGTTTTTCTCTCATGGAAGGAAATATCCACAGAAATCAAATGAAAAAGAATGAATTTACAGGACATGGAGTACAGGGCTCTGAGGGGTTTCTGTCACTGCTCCATGGGATACCACCATATAAGATCTGGTTGGAGATATATCCAGTCAATTAATAACCCATTCAGCTTCTTAATCATACAAATAACAATACTCTCTGCTGCACATGGAAAGCAAATTAAATTTTCACTGTCTACATCTCTGAGATCCAAGTCCTCCACAATTTGTAAGGCACATTTCTTAATTATGTAATGGTTTTTGAAAATGAGCCCAATCACTGTGTGCAATTTAGGGCACCTGGAAGCCTTCCTACTGGAGTTTCTGCTCCATAGACTTTGCCAGAGTGCATGAAAATGTCCTGCTAGTGACCCAGATGACTTCTGACCTGTAACATGATGAGCACCTCCTGCCATTTGCCCTACTTAGCAGTGGAAGGGAAGGAAAGGCACTTTCCTCAGTGATGGGAGGGAAGTAAAGGCACTTCCCTCAGCTAAGGCAAAATTACACTGATCAGAACTTGAGGATAAGTGAGGCAGAAGTCCAAGACAGACACTCATCATCATCATCATCTCAACTACTGTTTAGATTAAGATGCTTCTTCTAATTCAGAAACAGAGGATATGAATGTAAATGAGTATTTATTATCTGACATGTCTTATAAAAATAAGAATTGTGTAATAACAGTAAATTACAAGCAGAAGCCTCTTCTAAAATTACCCATCTCATTTCACAGAAGAACTAACTTGCTTTGCATGTGCCCTTTTAAGTAACTGGGAAAAAAACCCACCCATTAAAACAGTTTATTATGAGGGATATAATGGGATCCATACTATAAAAAGCAAATAATACAAGCTGCACAAAAAGGGAGGGATGTCATTTTACATCCTTCTGAATTTCTATAAACACAGGGAGTCCCTCCCCTACACATTTGGAAAAAGTGATGTATGGGATTGATATCATTAACTGGTCTATAACAAATGGAAGCAGGTAACAAGGACATGGGCTCTTGCTTGTCTGCCAGACTTGTTTGTGTGTAGTAGTGATTCAGCTGACACCACCTAGTAATCTTAAAAACCAGGCTGTCACACCATGTGGAGAGAAGTTTTATTCTCTAAAGCTCTGTATAGAAGGAGCATTTGTAATCAGTCTGCCCTATTCAACATCTTGCAGTATTTGGCCTGTGTTCACAGCAATAAAAAAATCTTTTTTATTTCAGTGCATTATATTTTGTTAACACTATGCATAAAGTATGTTGAATATTGACCTTAAAATACCATGGTTCAATATATACTGTGCTAGAATACATCTTTTTACAGAAATATCCGATTAGAGACACATTTTGTTTGGAATTTTAATCTCATTTATCTTTTTTAATTTTTTTTTTTCTTGTTCAGGTAATAAAAGGAGAAAATTGCATCTTAGCATACTGCTATAACAACATTTTATCTTAGAAATAGCCTGGCCTTATTCCAGCAACACACTTTTGCAGGGAGATATTATGATTTTAAATTCTGGTCTCCAGGTGAAAGTGAAAAGAGTGATTTAGTTAAAATTAGATTGTTAATTTAAAATGGCAGCTTGGAATCTAAGGTTTGTTTAAGTTACGTTTCTCTCCCACCATTCAGCTGCTTTTAAGCCAAAATAGACTTTGCTGTGAGCAGGGAAGGAGTTCTTTTATAATATTGATCCTGTGGTAACAATTGATACATCCCAGACCATTATGTTGTACAGACATATTCAAAAAACAGCAGCTTGGTAATACTGGAGAAGTCTGGCTCTTTATTTAAAGCAAGGCTGGTCTCTAAGGTTGCTGTTGGAAGCAGAACACCCTGTGCTCATGTGCAGCAGTAAGGATGGCTCCCTGATTTCACCAAGCTGATTACGTTATTAATGGCCTGTATCCCATTTTACTTTTTCTTATAATATATGAGCATGAATTTCATGAATTTCAAACTGCCCCGTTGCAGAAAGGCCTCGGGTCATTTGTTTAACTGCATGAATTCTCCTCCCAGGGGGAAAAATGGGATCCAGCAGTGAATTGTGTTCCTGCCCGGTGTGGAACGTCATACCCAGCTGTCAGCCATCCCTCCTCACTGCTTTGCACAAAATGTTTCCTTCAAAACAAGAAAGGAAGGAAGGGATGTCCCAGAAGAACTAGTGGATTTTTTCTTCAGTCTCTGTGTCCTGGTCCTGGGCAGTGCTGGGGGACACAATGGCACTCTCCTACATAAAGTAGCAATCAGATGGTCAGTACCCCCAGCCTGTACCTTGGTTTTGGGTTGTACTTCCTGTTGAGGAAAAATTTTAGGCATTAGGGAGTTAACATAGTTCAGGTTCAGTGTTTATTAAGATGGCTATTGGTCTCAATAGTCCACTTCTAACTTAAATTCAGGATCCTGTGTCTCGTGGTACTTCCCTGATGGCCAAGCCATGTAAAAGTTTACGAGTCTGTGCTACTTTTGCTGGATCTTTTTGAAAAAATATATTTACAATTTGAGATAAAAAGCATCAGCCTTGTATCTATCACAGAAACATTGATTTTGTCAGTATATAGTCTTGGAAAACTTTCTCCTTCTTTCTGTTCTTCAGAGAGCCATACCCCACCACCAGTACCCATGTCTGGTTTATGGCTGGAGCTCAGTTCAGCAGGACTTTGACTGAACATCAGCAGCAGTGGAACTGTTGGGACAGACACTTCCTTAAAAATTGATGTGAGCTCCAGGTGTGGGACTTGCACTCATTCCAACACAAAGACAGGTTTTGCTCTTTGTGTGAGTGCTTGCTGGAATTCACCAAGTGGGGTTTGTGCGTGGACAAAACCAGTCTTGGTGAAAAGCTGTGTGAGCCATCCTTGGGAGAATTCATCCAAATTTACTGCATAATAACCCTTTGGAAGCCATGATCATTCAAAGGTACATAACATTATGGCCTTCAATTTTTAATTTAACAAAAAAAGTGCATCTGGGAGAGCTTTTTTCATCACATAAAAAGCACATTTAAATGAAGACTCTCAGCAAAATTAAATGTTTTTCTCTTCAGAATTTGTTAGGGTTTTTTTTAAGGTACATCCTAAGCCTAGTTTTACTGAAACTTAGATACAGTTTCATCAAAGTGGAAGTGGAAACTTTTCATTTCTCATTTTATGTGGAAAAGATCCTTTTCAGATATATAACTTTTATTTTAACATCTCTAATAGCAGACAGCAGAGTAGTTTATTCATGTGAACACAGAGCATTAAATTCTGCAAATGTATTTATCCAAATATGTAATTACCTTATTTTCCATTTTTTTCTCACAAATTTCATGGATGCAGATATGGTGAGATTAATATAAAGTGTTATGTAGCAAGAAATAAGGAGCTGGATGTGGAATGTCTTCTTAAGGAATCTTCTCCTTGAAGGAGTATATAGTCAGTAATAAATCAACATGCTGCAGGGCTACTTGAAGCAGCTGCATTTCCATCCCAGGATATAGAACCTTTTTATTTAAATGAAATAGCTGATTTAAAGGAAGAATATAAAACTTGAAATGACAGTTAAGTCATTCCATCCCCAGGGGAAATTTAGATGTACCTGGATGCATTAAGAGTTCCAGCACTGATTTTTTACCCCCTCAAAGCCATTGCAATTTAAGATATACAGTCTTGGAAGTTGCAAATGAAGTGTTACTTCCCACCAGCATATCTGTCTTGAGAGATGGTAAAAGCCTGTCCACAATGTTGTCAATAACAAATTTCATGTCAGCTCTGATATGGACAATGTTCCCTTGTGGCTGCTCTTGTAAGAACCTTAAGCCTTAACAATTTAACCATTTCCATAAAGACTGTAGCAAATTGCCAGGGGAAGGGATGTGGCAAGCCCAAAGAAGCACATGGAAGTCATAGGACCGGAGTAAGTTTAAGTGCGTGTGTGTTACATTCCATTTGAGAAATCACAGGATCAACCCCTAGGTTTAGAGATGCAACTTAGGAAATGTGATATCAACATGTGCCTTTCTCTGAAGACTTTCATCCATATTACACTGGTCAATAAAGAGGCCAAGTGTTACCTGCTGTGGCTTATTTTTCACCTGCCTTTATCAAATGGTAAATGGATTTCAAATACCAGCCCTAGGTAGCTCGTAGGTGATCTCTGAAGCAGGAAGAAAAATCTTAAACTATAGGAACACATAAAGCTTCTTCCAAAACAGGTTTCATGCTTGTCTCAAAAAGAGAGATCGTTACTATGAAAGCAGCTTGCTGTTGTGTCCTGGTGCTGCCAACCTTCAAGATTTATGGGTGTTTCATAACTGTGACTTCAGCAGAATAGTTAGTAATTGCTTAAAAGTATTCATTCCATTCATGAAAGATGCTGAGAGTTTTTAAGGATTTGTATCTGCCATGAACTGATGTTAGGTTCAGAGAGATTTGGGTTGGTGCAGTGACCCTAAAATATCTCCCTGCCTTTCCATGGTTTGTAAATCCTTGCAGCCAGTTCAGCTGGCATTGATTTGGTCAACAGGACATGTGCACCCAGTCAAGAAAGGAGACCCATGAGCAGAGTGAAAACCCACAAACCACTGCCTGGAGCCTTTCAGGATGGCCATGCCAGTGCAGGCAGGCAGAGCCAGCCTCTGCATCCCTCCTTGTTTCCATGTATGGCTGCCTCTTGCAACGTGCATTCAAATGGCACTTCAGGGTAAGCTGGGGGTGGCATTCAGGATATAATCCCTTCAGAGGTCAGGCTCAAGAGTTATGGATCGATTCTTGTTATTGTAGACTCTCCACTCATCTCCCAGGTCTCCCATCTGTTGCTTGGCCTAAAAGAATGAAGGTGGTGGTGAAGTAGGTAACTGCAGAAATGGGACAGTTTTGAAAAGAAAATAAAAATCTGACCTTGAGTTCTCCCATCATGCACCTGTTTCAGTCTGTGGTACTTTTGACTTTCTATATTGACTGAAAACCAGAAGCAAAGGGCATGGTCATTTCCATAGGTGTTATAGTCCTTTTTCACAGCCAGCAGAGATTATAAAATACCCTAACACACACAGTACCACCAGAATTAATCCCTGCAGGAAGAAAGGTTTTCAGAAATCTCTGTCACATCAATTTTACACTAAGGCAAACAGAAGCAGACAAGTAAGGAATTTTCAAATAAAGTTTTATTTGTTTGACCCTGATGGAGTCAGTGTATGACAGTGGGGAAAAAAAAATCTGCCCAGTCCTATGAAGTTTAAATGAAATGATGCTAAAATCAGGTTCCTTTCAGGTGCCTGACTTGGGCTGTCTAGCTTTGGCTTTGATGGTAAGCAGAATCAGTCAAATTCTCTCTAAATTGACTCTGATTTTCTGTTCCACTGAATGTAAAACATACAGAAAGTCTCCTGGTAAAAGCTCTTCTCATCAGGTTTCCTCCAAGTTTTTGCAGTTCCACAGAAATGGGATTTGTAATAGAAAACCCTGCAGAATAAGGAGTGAAGAATAGTGAAGTTTCTGAGTTCCTGGAGTTCCAGCTGCTCCACTGGGATTCTCAGATGAGATAAGAATTTATTTCTGGTGTATGTCCCTGCTAAAAACCTGGGGAAATATAATCTTATGTGAAGATCTCTCTTAAATTAGTGGATAGAAATCAGAGAGTCAAGGCAAAACACTTCTGCACATCTTACTGGCCTTGTGCTGTCTGCCAAAACTTCTGCCTCAGACCTGCAGTGCTTTTTCTGGGCACTGTTTGAACCAGCTTTTTGGAGCCTCTACCCATGGGCATACCAAAACCCAGCTGGACATGGTCCTGAGCAGCCTGCTCTGCCTGCCCTTGCTTGAGCAGGGGAGCTGGGCTAGACAGTCAGCAGAGGTTCCTGTCAGCCTCATCCCATCTGTAATGAGTCCTGCCACCACAAAGCTGGTTTTCAAGCCAAGACCAAAAAGCAAGATTGTGAGTTTTAATGTCAGGGTGGAAGAGGAAATAGTCAAAGCAGTTGGCTTGTTTGGAATATAAAAATTAATTTTTATATGAATGCAAGGTGCATCATCATAGTGCTGCTCTCCACAGCTACGTATTCATTGCAACCATTTTTCAGAGCATAATCTCATTTAGTGCATACCACACCTCTGTGTTTAAGCTGCCATCTGAAAAGCCTAAATTGTGTGAGAACACTTCATTATCAAATTATACTTTATGTGAAACCAGCTACATTATGGGCTGTTTAGCCCTGAAATTATTCAGCTCAAAATGTGCTTTGCAGTCATGAAAGGCTGTCTTAATTTTTAAGGATTCCCTCAGCATATCTATTCTGGTTTTACAAGTCTTCTTGATTTATGGGGTTTTTTCCATAGCAAACTAAAAGTCTGCCATACCCAACTTTAGCAAGGTTTATCCCACTAGAGACATGAAGTGGATTTAAGAACACAAGACACACTGGCAGTATTGTCATATGCTGTAGTCTAGGAATTGGCAGGAGTGAGGAACATCCTCTTCCATCACATCCAGTTGCCAGTTCTGGACCAAATACATTCAGTGTTCTGCCACAGTGGAGGGACCTTCTTGCAAATAGTCCTAGTCAGGATCATGATGCATCTTTATAGTTTTGTTAGCTGTCACTCAAAACCCTCCTGATTTTGGTTTAAATCTTTCATATGTAATTCAGTAATTGTCAGAAGGAAAGAATAAGCACAATTGTGGAGTACTCTGGATCACAACACAGCATTAATTTTAGGCAGAACTCATGTGGCACTCATGTTCAAAGCTTAGGAGCACTTGGAGCAATCTTGTGAAGAGCTGGCAAACATACATAATGTTATTATTGTTCCCATACAGATGAGGTGCTTCTTGTTCCTTCAAGATCCATAGTTTCAGAGGATTATATGTCATTAAGTAGAAAAATCTTTTCATTATTTTGAAATTACTGGCTTTAAGTTCGAGTTATGCTGGTATATTGCAGATCATTCAGATTAATTATAAGAATGCATGGGTACTTAATTAACTACAAGCAGTTCATTCCAGTATTTCTCGAAGTTATGTGCCCATTGAATGGTCATAAGAATCTTTCCACTGTGTTTCATAGGCTTTCCTATATTTCTGAAAGTTGTTTTTGTATATATCACTCAACCATTAATAGAATCTGAAATTCATACCTTCAATCAGATCTGCACTCTCATGCCAGAACAGCTCTTGACTGATGAAAAATGTTTTAAATTAGCCACACAATTAGAATTTAGTGCAATAAAGCATTTACAATAAGAAAATACAACAATAAGACTGGAAAATAAACGACATCCAACATTTTGATTCACTGGCTAGGAGGTGAGGTAAAATAAACATAACAAATCATAAATCACATGGCTGTCTTTCAAGAAGATGATCAGCATGAAGAACTATGGGAAAAAACATTCTCAACCTGTATTGATTAGCCCATATAAACACCAAGGTTCCTTTAGGACCTTTACTTTTCCCTGACAAACCAATCTATTTATGGCCAGGTTCCTGACATAAAAGATGTAGCATCCAAAGGCGAGTGTTAAGGTTGTCCCATGCACACCAGCAGCATGCACTTTTTCTTTTTTCTGCCCCCTGCATCACTCCTCTCCAGTCAAAGAAAACTCAGCCAGCCATAGAAACAGATTGGAAATGTGCACATGGACAGAAAGGACAAACAAACCATCGGCTGCTCGAGTGATTTGGTTTCTTCTTGCAAAAACAAAATGTCTGAGGAGAGATTGCACTGAAATTTCCACTTTTAAAATGCAAAAAATAAAAAAAAAACCCAAACAAATCCACCACTGATGATCCTTGGAACAGCTGGTAGTTTCTACCAGTTATTCCCCAGTGGCCAGAAGTCAAAATTTGTGACTAGTCTTGTCTTCAGACATCTCAGGGCAACCAAAATGCGACAGGATGACAGATAGTCCTTTCAATAGATACTGACAAACAAATTAGTGCAAAGATGCTTTTCATAGCATACCAGATGTGTTGAGTTCTATCATATGGAACAAGGAATGAAAAACTGTCTACGTCCCATCTGTGCTTTTTCAGTAATCAGTGATGCACTTGTTGTGGAGTGTAAGGTACAGTAAACATTTGGATGGGGTTTTACATGTGAAATAAATAGAAAACGCCAGGTCTTGGCCTCATCATTGTTGTCTAAAGCTTTTATATTAGCAAGAATACCTTAAATGCCTGGGAGAGGGATGTTCAGGAGTTAGAGTATTGTCCTAGTGATTAATTGAAAAATTATGCAAATACCAAGAGAAAGGTTTATGCAAATGAGAATAGACTGCAAAAATGCACTTTGCTTCTGATCGCACACAGGGCTTCCAGCCTGTCATAATAAGCAATAGGTTAAAGAATTGCCATTTGGATTTACATCATTTCCTCTCTTGGGGCTTATCTGTCCTCAGACTGTTAACCCAGATTTAATTCAAAGTGGCTGCAATTGCAGCTGCAAGAGCAGCGTTAAAATGGAAACAATGAAAAGTGAATGCTCTTGGCGGGTGATTGAAAAGCCCAGGGCATGGCAGCACACGCATTTCTAGCCCACTGTAAATGAAACCAATATCTCTCAGGAAAAAGGCCCTTTGTGAGGATTGTCCTTCCATTCAGAACAAAAAGCCTCTGGCCCGGAGCAGGAGCAGGAGCAGGGGGAAGAAGTGCAATAGCATGTGCCAAATATCCATAATGAGAGAGTGTAAATAAAAGGAGCAGGTGGTCTGGTCCAGATCCTCAGTGTAGGTATGAGCTTTCCCAGCTTTTAGCTCCTTTACCTTAGATTGAAAGGCTGTGTGTTCTCCTTACAGTTTCATAATGGAAAATAATTTCCTATCAGCTTACTACTCAGGGACCCGCTTTTGACTCCCAGTGTCATCATCCTCTGTGTCCTGCCTGGCCCTGGTCCCCTGGGCCTTACATGGAACTGGGAGAGCATGCAGCCACCCCAGCCCCTGTCCCATTCCAGGTGAGGGCCTGGATTCAGGGTCCCTTCTCAGCACAGAGGGTTGCATTGCAGCAGCCCCTTGTCCTGCCTCTCCTCTGCCCATGCCCAGACACCCCAGGACGCAGCTGTGCTTAGGGGAGCCAAGTCTTGGGGCTCATTGTCATCCTCTTTGCATAAGTCCAGGGCACCAGAGGACCTCTTCTGTCACTGGTTATGTTGCCTGTGGCTGCTGATGCATTCTCACCCTTCTCTCTGCAGCTCTGATCAGCTCTGCACACACCCAAGCTCTCACCATTCTCCTACCATGAGGCTCAGTCTCCCTTTCTCGTCACTGCCCTCCCTTCCTCCTTCTGCTCTGTTGCACAAGCCCCTTATTATTGCGTGAGAAATATTCTCTGAAATATCCATTTTGCTTTCTCCTTCCTTTTTGGTTGGTTAGACAATTATTAATCCACCTCCTTTTCATAAAATAGCCACAGCCATAATAATAAAGTCAAAATATGATTTCCCCATAATATAGTATAATCTCTCCCTTTTCTTTATTCCTTGCAGATGGTACACCTCTTAGCATAAACAGCATGTTAGCATACTGATTCCAGATGCATAAAAAACGTACAAATCTTCACATTTTCTCTCTCCTCCTGAATGAGTGTGTGTATATATATTATCCTTCCCATTTAATTTTCCCAGCTTTTCATTTTGATTTCTCTTTTAGGACAACACAGACTTGTCATAATCCATCTGGGATTTTATTCTTCATCATACAAAAATGTTGCTTGAAGGCCAGTTTTTACTTGGCATTAAGAGACTGAAGATCAGCCTAAATCAGAGTATTATAAACCTCTTATAACAAAATCCCTTCAGTTGTAAATGTGTTGTCTCAATAATTAGATAAATATACCAGACCACTTGTTACCAGACTAGCACAGGAACTAATTACATTATTTCCTGTGACTGCATTTGATGCACCAATTCACCAGCAAAGAACAGGCTCCTGGATCTGTTTATCTTCTTCTGAGGTTGTTGTAAATAACTCTAGTTCTAAAAAAAAGGTTACAATACAGGTTCTGTTAGAATTAAAAGGCATTTAAACAAAGGAATGCAGGCGTGTGCTGTGAGGACTAAAGGATAAACTGGATGTATTTTGCATTGGTAGGTGAGGGGGTTTAAAATTCTCATTTGATCATTTACAAAAAGCTTCTGACTTGATTGTGAAATGTTTTCTCTTGTGCTTAAATTTCATGCCACAGATTATTAAAAATTGACTTTGCAGTATTTATTTTACTTATCTATCCCAGCCAGGCTGTGCTTAACCATAGATTTTGTGAATTATTAAATTTTAAAAGCAATTTGTGTTGGATTTTACACTCCAGTTCTGTCTGAAGGGATGTACACCTCCAGTTCTATCCCTGAAGCTGAAGTGCTTTGATTCATCTTTAATCTGAACAGTCTTAGAAGTGCATGTTCCAAGTGTAAGACATGATGATAGTCTCCAGTGTAATGCTTAACTAACTGCTTGTTAGTTTTAACATTTAACATATCATGAAAAATAACTAGTTTCCATAGGTTATCTGAGCCATAACAATGCTCAGTATAATTCATTCAGTCAGATAACAAGAACTATTTTCAAACATAATGAGGAGCTAATAAAGGTCACTGTGCCCACAAACACATATATATCACCACTAATTTAACAGTACCAATGCTGAACAGGTGCATTTCCAGTACAAATCTCTTTAGCTGAAACTGCTTGATGCTAGAAGAAGGAAAGCAACTGAATAAATCTTCAATATTTAAATTAAAGCTAGGCCCAAGTGGCAAAACTTAAATTTAGGTGAGCAATCAGATTGGTACTAGAGCCAGCGTAGATTTTGACTAAGAAGCCTGAATTACCCAGGCATAAGGTCTAAAATTTAAAATAAGATCTGTGTTTTCCTAAAGTTTGAAGCTGAGATCCATTTCTCACATTAAAGGGCAAAGATGAGGGGTGTGCATGTAAGTTTTGGTGCTTCCCTTTTAGTTTATGTAAATTGATTTCCAGAAAAATATCAACATTTTTTCAGGATTTTTTCAGACACCTCCTGTAAACTAAGCCCCTATATGAAGGTGGGAAATTTGAAAAGCTAGTGTTGAGATTGAGAACTGTTTTTAAAATTCTTTTCTATCACTTCTTAGAGGACAGCAACAGCATATCTCTTCAATGCTATGTTCATTGAATGCAAACACAAATTTGGGATTTAGTTGGGGTTTTCTAGTTTGTTGATATCAATGAATTTGTGATGAATTTTGCTGCCAAGTGAGATGCACTGAGGTGTTTCCTAAGTCATACAGGTGCAGCAACAGAAAGAAGAGACAGCTAATGTGTAACAATAGATTGCATAAAATAATTACTAAATGGCTCAGAAGCAAAAAGACTAGAGTATATTTCATGTACAAACCTCTGTTGTAGGTCCTCTAGGTCCATAAAAACAAACTAAAATGCTAAAGCCTGGAGGTGCTCCATCTTATAATGAATGCCAGATTTCAAGGTGAAATTGATTTAATTACACAGAGCATTGGCAAGATTAGTACATTTAGTGTTGGCCTCACTGGATTTTGTTTGTTTGTTTTCTTGTTGATTGCAAAATTGATGCAATTATTTACATGAGGATTTTTTATTTTAATGCTTCTTTGTGTGCAACAGAGCAAACAGTAAATCCCTATGGTCGTCCTGAGCAGCCTGTCAGAACAGGTCAGCAGTGAGAAATAGGAAAGAATGGAAGGAAGCCTTCCTTTTCCTGGCTCTAAATTGTTTTGGGAGAAGCTATGATATTTTCTGCTCTTTCAATAATAGTGTAGAGCAGACCTGCAAAAAGAAGATCATCCTTGTGAGCCAGGAAATCCTATTTTTCTGATGGGCTTGTAGGCAATCTCTGGGATAGTTGTGCATCTTAAATCAAAATGGGATTTCTCTCTAAATATATCTTCTGTGCTACTCCTTATAAAGCCACTATTCATTTAGATCTACCTCCCTCCAGATCTCCATCCTTGATTTCTTTTCTACAAGCCTCACCATAATGGTTTTAAAAACCTGTGAGTTCTCTAAGCCTTGTATGAAGATTTTCTCTTGGACATGAGGAATGCTGTTTCAGTCATGAGTATCTTAGCTGGATGCCAAGAACTCTGAGGTGTAGGTGGCTCCTGTGTGTGTTTAGGTGCTTGGAGGTTCTGATTGACAAACTTGGTGCCTGTGTTTGGAAAACCACAAAGGTTCCTGTAAATGTATGTCTGTATGTATGCAAACTTGATGTAGATGTGCATTCTCTCATAGACATCAACCATAACAGAGATCCAGGGCTGTCCTCAAGAGCTGGGAATCATTGTTGTCATGTGCTAGAAACTTTTTGGATGACATTGACTCTGTTTTGAAGGTGGGAGGCAGCTTATGGGTGAGATTTGCCAGACTGTAGAGGATTGCATGCATATCTATTCAAAATGAAGGTATGTTCAACATGGCTTTGAAAATTTCAGACCATCTTTTTGCCAGCTTTTTCTGAGTCACACCTTGAAACTGGTTTACAGTATCTTTCCATTTACAACAGTGCAGATAGAAAGGGCAAATCTACACAAAGAGCTATAGATAGAAGCACTGAAATTAGAGTGATACAGAAAAGCCTCTGTCAGCAGAGTACTCAAAATAACAGCACCGAATCACCTTCCTCTACAAAAATGCATGCTACCTATTTTAGGTTAGATATCTCATTTTATTCTAATTTTGCCACATGTAATGATGTTCCTGCAAGGAGTCATAACAAGGTGGTTTGGGTTATGTCCAGTCTGAGTCAGATTTTGACATTTGCAAGAGGGTGGAAGCCTTTGTGTGTGACCCCAGCCTGGCCATTAAAAAATGCAAAATACTCTGGATCCATAGCACATGTTTCTAATCTGTTATCAGATATAAACATGGCCCCAAGAGGTGCCTGGGAGTTCACTGAGCTGATGGGGCTGTGGCGAGTGACGCACGTTTGGGAGCCCTGTCGTGTTGCCCTCTGGATGCTGTGGCATCTTTGCCCACAGATGTGTCATTAGCAGTCAGATTTCTTCTGCAGTGCATTCCTTAAATCCGTGCTAACTAACCATGAAAACAACACGCTTGTTCCATAGGGGTGTCTGCAAATAAGAGCAGTGTCACTTCTGTGCAAACCCACGAGGTTTATCAGCCTGGCACTGGGAGTTGTTACAAGTTAAACAGCCAGAATGGGGTTCATCTCATCTAACCTCAGCCATTACTGTGCTGAGCATCAAGCTGACCAGATGAAAGGCTCAGGGGCAGTCAAGAGATTGTGATTTACTCTTGTGAGGCTCTCTGGTTTTATTCCCTATGAAGGTATGGCCACTGCTGTTCATCAGGAAAAACAATCACATCTCATTTTACAGGGTAAAAAAATGGGATATTGATACAACTTACCCAATGGATTCAAACTGTGGGTGTAGTTGTGCAGTCCAGACCTCCAGGTCTCTTCAGCAGTAGCCTGAAAAGTGATGTGCCAAGCAAAGATGCATTTATGTTAGAAGTTTTATTGTAATTATTTTCAACAAAGAATTCTGCAAGCTAACATTTGCATTTTTTTATTAGTTTATGAAGAGATTTGGAAGTAAGCTTTACATTTTAAATATGTCTGTGTTAAAAAGAATCATGAATATATTCCTTTTCCAGCTGATTTTGTGTGTGTGCAAATCACTTCATCATTGTTTTCATTTCTGTCAGGACTTTAAGCATATCTGTTAAGAGACAACAGTTAGTGGCTCTTGTTATGTGACTGAAAAATAGCTTTGGGTAACCTTATTGGGTGACTGGAGACAGATCACAGCAGAGATTTGAAAAGGAGTTCAGGGCACTTCAGGGATCAGTCATCTGCAAAAGCAGTGGAAAACTGCTTTTTGCCTTAGGTGGCTGGTTACACGGCACGGGTAGAGCAGTCAAAACAAATAGTTTACATAGGCTAAAATGTGTTTGCAAAGTGCATTTGAGCAAATTCTACTGACAAGTACACTTGGAAAAATCAAAGTCTGCTACAAACAGAAAAACTACTGAACAAATTAGATACAAATCACTCCCTCAGCAGCAGACATGAGCTAGACAGATCTTGAGTTCTACACATATCAATGACACAGACCTCAGTCTACTGCCTGACAGTGTCAGGGCCATATGGAGCATGACTTTATGATCTTGTTGTCCTTTGGGGAGGGAAGATATGGATTTGTTTTTCTCCATTTCTTTTTGAATTGAAGAAGTTCATTTCTTGCTAGTAAGTCATTTGTGGAAGTGGCAGAGGTCACATTGCACTCTGAAGTTTTGTCACTCAAGGCCAAGGAAACGAATGATTGTGGTTTTTTGTATTTAAATCACCAGCTCTAGATAATTACCTTTGTTCTGATAACCAGCTATAAGGTCTGGAAGCAGAATAGTGAAAATTAAAATGGACTTTATAGAAAGTCCATTTATAGAAATGGACTTTCTGCCATAAAACTCTTCACTGGAGGTTTACTGTGTGGCTACTTCTGGAGACAAATTGTCACCTTTTCTTTCTCCCTCTGTCTTTCAGGGTCACTTTTGTTAACAAATATGAAGCAAATCTATCTGTTGAACCTCAGCCAAGGCCAAAGTGCTTCAATTTTCTTAGCACAAATGCTCCTGGACATTCTGAATAATCTTTGACAATCAAATGCCTTGGAAAAGTTAATATATATGGTTGTAATATCTTGGTCTTTAGCAATGGCACTACAGATGTGACCCCCATAACTCCAAATATATCCCACTATCCCAGATTCCACATGTGAACAATACTACAAAGCTGAACAAATCAGAGCACAGCCAATTTCTAATAGTGAAGACTGAGGTTCTCAGTATTGTTTTCCTACACTGGCCTGACATTTGCATGTAGCAGCACAACAAAACCCATCCACCTGCAGGACGTCAGGCCATGGGCTGGCCCCTCTGGGCTTCTCAGATGAGCCCCATGGCAGCACCAGCCCTTCCCTGTTCTGGCACTGGCTCCCAGCAGAAAGGTGCCCACTCCTTGGTGACCCATTCACTGTCACCCATCAGCCAAGGGCTGTCCTCAGGACAGTCCCTGTGCCACTGGCTCAGGGTAGTCACTCAGAAAGCCACATGGTGTCTCTGCTGTGTATCAGAATGAGGCATATTTTAATCAAAAGGCTTGGAAGCCAAGGGAGACCTCGTTGAGCATGGTCATTATGTGTGTGTTTGATGCAAGGAGAGGTGTTTTGGCTGGATTAGTGCCTTCCAGTGGCAGTGGGGAAGAGAAGGATTACTGTTAAATATCTGTTACTATTTTTCCTACATTGAAAACTCTCTAGTCAAATTTAAGAGTGAAAATGTACATAGAACAGCATTAAAAGATACATAGAAGTAGTACTGCATGTGCAGGCAGCCAGACTGTGTTAACAGTGTGCTGTGTGGTCCCTGAGGGCACTGATGGGCTCCCCCCACCCTGCCCACAGCCTTTCCAGGGCTGTCAGTCCCAGGTCCAGGAGTGCCAGTCCCGACACAGCCCTGCTCTGGAATGATGCAGTACCTGTGTCACCTGGGCACAAGGGTCTGCTCTCCCTGTCACTCCCTGCTACCCCATTTTAAAGGACCATGACCCTTCCTCCCATTTCCCCCCAGCTGGAAAGGCAGGGCTTGGACATCAGTCCTCAGGAAAAATTCCCATACAGAAGGGGTCCCTCCCAGTAACCACAAGCATGTTCCCCAAGCCCTGAAGGGGGATAGATTTTGGATACACTCTCATCTTCAGTGTTTATTACTGACTACTTTCATGAAAACCACACTAAGAAGTCTGTCATCTGTGTGTTCCTTTTTGAGGTATCTGATTCTAGATGCTCTCCAAACCTAAGTAATTCTTTTAGGCTCTGATAGAGGGTTACAGGATCCACTTTGGAGGCCACAACATTGTGCTTCTGTCTGTATTTCTGTGCCATCCAACTGCAGATACGAGCCTCAGCCACCTTCTGACACCATGTTTTTCCTACACTCTGGTGCCATTATTTTTCCTTCTTCTGTCCCCTTGTGTCTGAGTTTTCACAGGAAGAAAGCCCATAATCTAGCCAAGGAGGATATTTCACAGATACAAGTGTGAGAGAGCTGCGGATGACCAGACATATGGCATTGGTTTTATCTGACCAAATGTTTACTTCTGTATCTGGGCCAGGCAGACATCCCTTTGTAATCAATGGAGTTTAAGGCATGAGTCATTTTATCCTAAAATTCAACTCATGATTATTAAAGTTTGCCACCAGTGGCAGAACAAATGGTATGCAACACCAAAAGAGTAGGGTTTTGCTGACTGTGAGAACACCCTCATCTGCAGTACTTTCAGTCCTGCAAAAGGTAGCTTTTATTTTCTGGTGGTTTAGAAGAGGACTGGGTTCATGTTGCCCTATCAGCACACCCCTGCTTTGCCAGGAGTTCATTAGCTATGGTAGATACTGCAGTCTTTTGAATCAATGAAGTTCAAAAAACTCCTGCTTTACCAGAAAAGAGGATTTTCTTTGTTGTTGTGGAAGGAGGAAAGATGGCTCATAGGAGTGAATAAAAGAGACTGAATTCACATGACTAATGGAGTTAGATACATTTGAAAAGTGTGAGCTATACATTTTCTAGTAAAGGATCCCTCTCCTCACCAGGATTTCCTGTGCCAGAGGGAAGAAAGTTACAGATTGCTTTGCATTTTAAAATGAAAGAACAGAATATGGGAGCTGTTTCATAATCTCTTACTGAGATCAAAGGAGAAGGGAGGTAAATGCATATGTACTTCTTTCTCTGGTGCTGCACCAGCTATTTAATAGAACTAATGGAGCCTCCAGTGTAGAAAAGACAGAGATTAGCCTCTTCATCTCTACCAACTGTAAAGAGTCCAAAAGGATTAATATTATTGAGTGAATTTCAGCTAGAAAGTAGGAAGGAGATTCTCTCTCCCCTCTTCATCTTTTAATCTTTGTTCCCAGAAATAACTCTGAACCATGTTTTCAGCTTCCCATCCTTTCCTTTTGGGTTTTTTTTCCTTATTATTTCTTAGTAGAAACAGACTTGGAGATATCTAACACCTCTAAGAAGCTTTGGCATCACTGAATTTTTGAAAAGTTTGAGAGAGAACTGGAAAGGACAAATGAGACTAAATAGTCATGACAAGTTTATGGGATCAGAACCTTAACTGGTTTGAAACAGTGTTATTCCACTGACCTCAGCTGGCATGACTCTATGTGTGTTCATGGAGTTCAGTAAAGCCACAGACACTCACTCCAGCTGAGGATCTGACCCCTGAAATGATGGAGTCTAAGCCAAAGCAAACTGAGCTTTTGTCATGAATTGGTCTTCAAGGGAAAATAATTGCTAATTCAGTGACTCCCACTGTTTCATTTCAGCTGCTGGTCATTCTGTACTGCAGAAAATCTTTACTTTTAACTGGTGAATCAAGAGTTTCCCCAGAAGCTTCAATACATGGAAGATCAGAGATGCAGAAGTGTGCACACAGTCCTTCATGTGTTATGCATTAGAAGACAAGCTCTATGGTCTGTTTATGAAGCAAAAGTGAGATAACCAAGAGAAACCTTCCCACCTAGACATTTGTCCTATTAGCTTTACCAGTAAATGCTGAAAAAAACCCTAAAATCCTGGGTTAGATGGCACTTTTGGACACATGGGGGCTTCTCATAGTCAGGGTTAATTTTGTGTGGAAAGAGCCTGAAAGAGCTCACTGGGACCTGTTTGCAGTACACCAAAGCAGTAACCCTGGCATCTGTACTGATGCTACAGCACTCTCCAGACAAATTAGTCCTCAGGATTGCAGAATTTGGAGCTGAAGAAAGTAAGCAACCTGCTCAGGAGGTTACAGCTCTTCTGTTCCTCTTGGCAGCCACTGAAGGGAGATGAGCAGAAAAGAAACACGATAAAAAGTAAATGGCACTTTCCTGCTAAGCTAATCAGTTCTGTTTGAGAACAGAGGGCTGTGCCAACTGCAAATCAATGCACTAAATCACTTTCATTCTCATGTGAGTCCTGCTGCCATGGCAGCTGCTAACAAGGGAATAAAGAAAACTGTTATTGGATATTTAGTAGACTTTTTAAGTGCTTGTGTAAAATAACATATTTAATTTAATGCAAAGTTATAAATGTAATTGGAGTTTATGGACATTATAGCAGGGAAGAGAAGAAACAGATTCCTCTTCTTTCTGCACAAAGAGCTTGTTTATGTTCCCAGACTATCCTTAGCAAACTCTGTCTGCAGCGTTAAAGAGCAGCCTTCCTGTTGGATTTTAACACTTCTACATTTTATTGAGGCATAAACACTGAGATAATAATATGTCTGATATTTCATGTGGTTTTTAACATGTTCAAGTTACAGAGCAGGACTAACACATACTTACCTTAGGATGGTATTAATGCTCTTTAATGCCACAGGCTATAAAGTCTATGTCTTCCCTGACTATTAAAGAAAGCCTACATGCCTGCTCCAGATGTGAATATGTACAAAAGCATGTGTAGATTTAATTGCATAATGCCACTTAAGACAACAACAACTGCACCAGGGAGGTTATTTAATGATGTAATATTATATTTTCTTCTTACTATTCTTTCCCAAGTAATATTCTTACTTGTCCCTCGAGTGACTGGAACTGTCCCTTCCAGTGGGAAGTTTCTGCAAGTTTCCAGTGGTGTTGTTCATATAATGGTTTGGGTTGGGAAGGGACCTTAAAGGTCATGTTGTTCCAAACCCTCTGCCATGGGCAGGGACACCATCCTTAGTGAAATGGCTCCTGGGGAGGTTGCAGTTTTCCTAGAAAGCTCTGTTTCTGCAGCACTCTCAGAGTTTTCAGCATAGAATAGAGGATGCACATTCCTGAATTCATGGTTTGAATCACTGTTGCCCATATAGAGCAGCCCAACTTTGTCATCATTTAAATCATCAATCGTAGTTGTGCAGTGAAACACTTAATATAAAATACCCATGGGCAAGCAGTAGACTGCCTTCTCTTTAATTACATCAATCCTCAATCACCCCAAAGCAATGCCATCCTTGGAAGTACTAACTCTGACGGGTAGTACTTCTGGGAATGCCATAAAAATGCCAACAAAGCAGCAATGGCAGAGAAAATAAGCTGCCTCATCTTTGGAGAATTATTGAACTGTACTAACATTCAAGGGTACAACGTCAGCACAATGCAGAAAGAGTTAGATGCATAACTCCCATTATTATTGTTGATGGGAGTCAGGTGTCAAGTTCCCTTTGCATCACTCTGAAAACTTGGCCTTCTTTGTAAAGCTTTAGCAAACTTTTCCTTTGTCACTGCTCTTAATTGAGGAAAAGATTTGAAGCAATTTGTGCTAGGATTGAATAAAGGCTGAAAGGTAAAAAGAAAATACTAAAAAGTAGCAGTGATGAACCTGAGACTTTAAAACTCTCTACAAGCTGTGATGAAAAGTTTAATAAATATTGAAGGCTCAGGCCTTAACAGGTGAAACTGGAGGGGCTGCTTTGTACTCAAAGGCACTGTAATACCAACAACACCTGGGACAGACCCAGGAAAGCCCCTAACTCCTTCTGGCCACCTCAGCTCACAAGGGGCCAAATGAGAATTTAAATGCCTAGATACTTAAATAACTGGCTCAATGAGCAGACGTGACACCTCTCAGCAGCACCTTGTCTGAGAAAGCCCTGCCAGTCTCAGCCCTCTTATATCACCCTAAATTGTAACAGTAATTCCTTTAACTTTCTGCCCACAGACAGATTAGTTAACACAAGACTGCATCATGCTACCAAGGATAAATCAGGGCAGGAATCAGGTTAAATATGCATTATTACTATTATGGGTGCACAAGAGGAAGAGGTCACAGCACTTGGCTGCTTACAGTAGATGAACAGAGAAGAGATTTTAAAAAGCCTTTCACCACTAATTGCCAGCTGGAGCTTTGTGATGCAGGCTTTTCACTTCCTAATTTTTAAGCAGCTATTCAGTTTAGGAAGGAGGGGGTTACAGCTCACAGAGGAGTGCTCACAGGCAGTGTCTGCACTCAGCTGGGGCTGTTTCACATCAGTCCCATGGTCAGTTTTGGAAAGCAGATGTGCAGCTCTATCTGCATCTGCATTTGTGGGCTTAACTGCAGATCAGCAAGTGAAACCCTAAAAGAACTAAAAGAGCTGTTTGTGTTGAGGTGAAGCACATTGCTGTGCCCATGTTTGGTGACCCACTTCACAGTGAAACTATCATTTTACAGAGTATAAAATAAATATTTAGCTTTCATCCATATTGCACCTACACAAATATCTTTACAGTTTCTCCATGTAGTAACTCATGGTGTTTGCAGTTCTTTGAGTGCCTTAAGTGGGAGCTCTGTGAGCATAAAAGAGTTTTGATCTCTCTTTCAGTAACACCATGTAGTTCGTTACCCAAACCTCTGTGTAGATCAAGGACTGAAAGCATCAAGAAAACATGTCAATAGAAGAGCCTTCTTGCAGGGGCTGCATTGCTCAGGGGGGACAGCCCCCTCTGCACCTTGTAATCCAGCCACAGGCAGTGGTAACACCCACCAGAACACAGGCCAGGATTTCCTGGTCAGGTAGGGTAGAAATTATGTCTCCTAACTTTGGACATCTACAAGTCAGTCTTTTAGCCTAAATCGATAGTCCAGGTCCCAGGTAAAATCAATAGGCACCTGCTGGGAGGGCTTTATTTTACTTTTCTCACCAGGCATTTATTTTTAGATGCCCATGCCAGTGAGATGAGTCCTTCCTAGGGTTGTTCAGCCTTTCTTACAGCAGATGATGGCTGAACTTGGAGACAGGGTCTGGGAAACTGAAACTTGGCTTTAACAGCTCAGCCCCACCTTAGAACTTAGAACTGAGTGGACTGCTGGTTTCAGAAGGTGGCAAACCCTTTCAAAGTCAGGCAGTGCAGCACAGCACTTTGTGTCCTCCTTGTCCCTCTGCATGCACAGTCCTGAGCCTCAGTTTGTAATATTGCCTGCAGAGACAGCTGCTTTGCTCCCCAGCCCTCAGCTCCACTGCCTCCAGCCATTGTTTTAAATACCTTTACTAACTGTGGTAGTCTTACTTTGGGTTAGAACACTCATGTTTTGCATAACTGTAATTTAGTTGACAGGTTTAAATTAGGGATAGGAACACCTCTCTTAACCCAAACCGAGAATTTTCATGTAGTTTTCTGTTCCAGCTTAACAAAGTCTCCTTAAGTGATGCAGATTTGTACACAGACACAGGCTGATGAGAAACTAACCCCTCCAACTTAGCAGTGGCCAAACTAGTTACCCATATGACTGTAGACTTTTGCTTTTGGATAATACTGTTTGATAATACTGTTTGGCATACAATCAAATATTCATAGTTAATCACAGAGATTTATTGTGTGCTTAATAAATCCACTGGCTATTTTTCTGGTCTTTATTGCATCCCTACTCAGCATATGTTGAGAACTGGTGGGTTTCATGCTATTATTTTCTCTGGGCTTCTCCTGTTTTCTAAAGTGATGACATCCCAAAAAGTAAGAATAAAAAAAAGAGGAAACAAAAGACTGTCACAGTTTATAGAATGCAAAATAAAAATATTTCCAAAATGAATGCTCAAATAGCATAAGAAGCTTGCTAAGATGTGGATTTTAAACTGCTGTTCTCCAAGCCACAGCCAGATCACTTAGAAATACATAATACAGTACACTCCACAGGAAGACAGATTCACATAAACTGATAATAACTCAAGAGTTTTTATCTCTATGTGTCCTCAAGCAAGGCATCAGGAGAGAGAAACACTCTTGCAACAAAATTAAATAGTTTTAGATCTAATTTTACTAGGCTGAACTAGATTTCAAATTGATTTCCGAGGAGTCTAACAGAGAACAAAACACAGACACATTGCTTTTCTTATAAAAACTCCATCAACCACCTTGTGTTTTTACTTACTTTGCTCTTTACTGGAAGTAATAAGAAACTAATATTTCACAGTGTAACATGTTTCATTCCACAGAGGTCTTTCGTGGTGAAGGAGCTTGAAGTAGGCTGGTACAGAGCACAGAAGTACAGCCCCTGAGATTTGTCTGTGCAAGTGCCTATTTGTATTCATGTGATGAATCTGCAGCTAAACTTCACTAACTCCATTCCAGAAATGGAGGAGAGCTGCAGGACATGCCAGTGTAGGAAGAAACTATGTCCTAATGCATGATGTGATCAATTAAACATATCCCCATGTACCTCAGACCATACCAAATGAATCCATGCAAATCACAAGCATGGGGGTTTTGCTGGTTCTTTCTGCTTCCTAAGTGATAAGCCAGAAGTTACTTTGGCCTCAGAGGGAGTGAGTGCAGCCATGTGTGGAGGCACTGGTGGAAGGCAGGGCTGCAGAGGGGCCAGAGCACAGGGCATGGACCTGCCACTGCCTGTTAGGTGTTGGACTGGCACTGGTAAAACATTTCACACAGCTTCCCCAAAAACTTTCCAAGGGTAGCAGTTCTGGGTCAGCAGACAGCTGGGACAGGATGCACAGAGGATTAGTGCAGCTGCCAGGCCCCTGAGCTAACTGATGTTTCACATTTAATGTTCTCTGCAGTAACATAATACCATAAACTGTTACTGCTACTTAATATAATTGCATTTCAGAGCTCTTGTCTTAGACACAGATCCCATTTTGCTAAGCACTGAACAAGAATAGAGCAAAAAGATATTCTCTGTTCCAAGAACTATATAAAAAAAAATTATAAAGACAGCAAGTAGATCTATTTACAGAAGACCCCTGTATTTGGCAGGCCATGTTCAACTTGCAGGCAAGGCAGATGCTTCTGTGCCTGGGTACTGCATTGTACTGAACAGCTATTTGCCTTGTTTCAGAGGAAGATTTCATGGCTCCAGGTTCACACCTCTGACTTCTAACTCAAGACACAACCTGCTTCAAGCAGCTGAAAACCTTCACCTGAAATCTGACTCCTGAAATGTTCCCTGGTTTTGTCTTCCCTTTAGTTATCAGACTGAAAACAATGTGCTCTGATATTTTACATCTTCGTTTCAGGTCCTTGCTGAAGTAGAGAACAAAAACAGTAATGCTGAATACATTTATTTTCTTTTAAAAACTTAAATTCCTTAATATGAATAGTCTCTTTTGTCCCTGCTTTTAAGAAAAAGTTCCAGTCAAAATTCATATTCAACCAGAAGGTTTTTCTCTCTTCATATTTCTCTGCTGCCTCCAAAGAAAGCTTTCCTTAACAGGGTGGGATATCACTGCAAATGCCTTGGATTGGAAACCAGTTCTAAAAAGCAGACCTTTAGTAACTGTCCATTGGAAAGGCCATGCAGCACAGGGGTGCCAAGAAGCACAGCTGCAGACAGGAACAGTCCCACATATTTTAACCCTTTCATATTCTCTGGTTCAAAGCCTCTTTTTTTTCCCCTTTGGGCTGCTCAGAAGCAGGTATGCTGCTCCAGTTTCATCAGTGATGGCTCTGAAGGGTCCATGATGCCAGCAAAGCTCCACTGTAAGACCTCACAGTGACACAAGCCAAGGAGGAATGGGCATGTGTCAATAGCCCCTTGCAAATATATGCAGGCATGAACTTACCCCATGCAAGGCACCAAACTGGAGCTCCTGCAGCAGCCCAAAGTGTCACTGTGTCTACAGAAACATCAGCCCTCTGAAGAGTTTTAGGGCAGCCACACTTCCAAATTAAGCATGGATGGAGGGGATTACCCTCCCAGCCCCAGTGGAACCGAGGTGGTAATTCATTGGGACCCAGCACAGCTTGATCAGTGTGGGTGTAAAAGCATCACACAGAGCCTGTGAAGCAAAAAGCACTTGTGCAATGCTGCAAAGCCCTGCACACTCAGAAACTTTTAGATTCAACAGCTGGTTCTCAAACTCAGCTGTAAGGGCTGATCCTGACACCCTGTGAGTAAATCCCTATCTAGAAACTGGCTGCTTAAAGGAAATGATACAGCATGGTGGCCATACAAGCCATCATTTAGAAGGCTGTGAGACTTCCCAGTGAGTGCTGTGGTTTAAAGACTCTGTTATGTTCTTCACAAATTTGCCATGTTTTTCTTTTGCTTAAAGAATCTCTTCATCCTATCAGTCACTGTCAGTCACTGTCAGCCCGAGCCTAAACTAAGATACCAGAAGGAAGATAAAGAATCATCTCTTGATGTGCAGGCTCTCTTTCTCTGTCTCCCCCTCTCCCTTTCAAAATAAATCAAGGCTAAACACAACTGTAAAAATGTAACTATTCAAGTAGCTGTAAATACTGCTTTAGAGAAATAAAGTTTTTTCAAGAGGTTTTGCAGCTGAGTTTACACTATTGCATCATATTTGTCCCTTCCTGAGTTTATCATGTCCACACTGTGTTTTTAAAAGAATACTGTTGAAGAAACCTCTGACAAGTAAAGTAGCTTATGGTAATCGATTTGAATATGAGGATGAAACTAATTCAGTAAAACATTGTTAACTCTGATCTGGCAAACCACTGCTATCCATCTGTCTAATCCTTCTTCTGTTGGGAAGTTGCATTTTTGAAAAACAATTATTAATAATGCTCATTAGCTGCCAAGCAAAAGAGCACACCACAAACTTCTGCTCAGAGATAGCAAATATTAGCAAACACTACTTGCTTTTCCAAGTTTGAGCTAGAACCTGCTGCAGGATCTCATGGTCAGGGCAAGTTTTTTCTACTGGAGTCTGTAGGGATGGGAAAGTATAAAGGATGGGCCCAAGGACAAGTGCAACCCCCTGCAGATTCCAGCTGTCTCCCTGCAGCCCTTCAGCACCTCCCCACCAGACAAGCTATTCCCTGCTGTTAGGAAGGGGTTTTTAATGTCTAAAGTGAATTTTCCTTGGTGCAATTTAAGTCCATTACTTCTAGTTGTGTTAATGCACATGGAACACAGTTTGCTCCTTTCTTCCATGCAGCAGCTTTTTATGTGCTTGCAGGCTGCTGTTATGACCCCACTCAGTCTGCTCTTCTCAAAGCTAAACAATTTGTCCAACATGTATAAGGGCTGATTTTTAAAAGTGTTGAGCTCCTGCTGTTCCTGTGGCTTTTATTCTGGTGATTGAGAGTGAAAGAACTTCCGTAGAGTTGATGATCAAGCAGTATTGTCTGGTGCCCTTCAAATACTGATAGGTATGAAGGGCACGAATGTGTTTATAGCTGTGTATGTGCATTCTTGTCTTCACAATAAAAGTGTATTTACAGCACCTGTGACCAACCTTCTGACTGCATCCCCAGGGCAAGAGCAACTTCACAAAAAAAGCAGGTTTTAATGGAAACTTGCTTGCCTTATGTGCCAGGCTTTGCTGAATCATTTGTACTAAAGTATTTTCTGTATTTCAGTCAAAACGGATCTTGTTCCATGGGGTTTTTTTTATTTGTTTAATTTTTTCTATGCCTACTGCAAAAACACCATTGATGATTCTATGTTAACTATTTGCTGTTGCTGGAAAATATATCCTTGGAAGAGTGAACTGAAATCCTTTTCCATCCCAAAACAGAGGAGTGAGGTTTACTTCCTGTAATAGGCTTCTCTTTAGAAGAAATGATGATTTTTGTGCTTGGAGTACTGGTGCAGATTTCCACTTGGAAGACTGTTTTTATAGTGAATGCACTACAAAATATGATGCTATCATCCTGCAATAGTGTTCCAGGGTGGCTAGAGATAAATTCCACTATACCTGCTCTTTGTCTCTCAATTTCCATTGTAAATAAAGCTTTCTTTGTGTCCATGTAGGCCCTTATGAAATCTCATCTTCATGGCATCAGAGGCTTTTGGTACAACTGTAATGCCAGCAATAAAACCTTCATGTATTGCTTCTCATAAACATAGGGTTCTATATTCTGCATTTCTGCAGAAAAGGGGTTTTGAAATGTCTTTTTTTTCTCTTAAACCCTCTCTCCTAGTCTTGAAAAATAACTTCCTCAGGCAAATACAGAGAACATTTACAATTATGAAGTAAAAATAGCTGGTCTAATTTTGGGCTACCTGTCATTGCTTCTTTTTGGAAAAAAAAAAATTTAAAAAAAAAGTCATGGAAGGAAAAGAGAGTGAGAGAAGGAGGCTTTAGTGGTATTTCTCTGTATGATTTTTTCAAATCCAAACTTATCCTTTATTCTTATGCATAAGATTTCATCAAACTGCTGGAAACAGGGCTGAGTATGATGGGCATTAACCTACACAGGGACCATAAAGTGTGAATACACAACTCTCCTAATCTTGACAAGTAACACTGAATTTCACCATTGTTAATAAAGCTGAAGTAGTGCCTCATGGTTTGTACAGCAACAGGGGAAAATGTGCAAAAGATGGAAGTGCACAATAATACCAATAATTTTAAACCTAACCCAATTATTTCCCTGTAAACACCTTTATTTAATTATTCTCTCATTTATCTTCTCCTCCTTCAATAATTCATCTGTGCAGTGTGTATACTACAGCTTTTCTCTTTTTACAGAGCTCACTCAAAACCCTGCCCTCCTCCTCCTTCCAGACACACACTAAATCCATTGCTTAGCCAATGGATTGAAATGTTGAATTATAATCTTTGTCATTGGTATTGATAGAAATATATCCTGTTATTAGGATCTGCCTGAGTTTGGTTGACACAATCCCATCCACTGCTGCTCTGAGCATCCAGCAAATTGTATATATCCTGTTTCTCTGTGAAGTCACCAGCCAGGGATTTAGGGACAGGGGGAAAACAGTACTAACAAAAGCTTAAGATGGTTAAAAGACAAACTAAAAATAAAATTGATAAATTTTAAATCCACATTGTAAATTTCACCTATCAATTGCACAAAACTAAATCATAAAATATTCCTTTACCTAACAATAGTATAATATCAAACTAAAAGAGTTTGCATTTTGATTGGTGGCAGGAGTAAGCATTAGCCCTGCAGCATGAAAGCACTTCCATATTGCTTGGTTAATGGGTTAACTCTCTATGGGAAGTGAGAGTATTTTCTCAGTAAAGAAGGTTTAGGTTTGTGTGTGACATCAGTGTCTTGAGGGTTAATCCTGAAGGTCTGACAGCTGTCAGCAGTCAGGCACAGGGGGAGTACACACTCTTGAGGGCCTCAGTACCCAGACACAACAGTCACTGCTGGTGCTACAGCCAAGGGCTGCCCTGATTCCTGTGTCTATCATCTGAAGCATTTCCCTTACCAAATGCAGTCTTTGGATTAGGTCCCAAAAGCCCACGCTCTTTTCACTTCAATCAAAGAAACCAGTTGAGAAAGTGGGGAGTGAAAACCACTCATGATCATGATCACAACCCAACAGTCTCACACGCAGTGAGATGTCACACATGAGATGACACATTTCTCAGTGAGCAATGCCTTAGCAAAAAAGTGTCAAAGAATTCACTTAGGAAAATCTTCTGGCTATAGTGTTCATAAATAGCTTCAATCTTTTGGTTCCTGACATCACTGCAATCCCTTAATGAAATTTCAATTGAAGGAGCCTAATTTGTGCTCTAATTAAATATTAGTCTGGGCTGAAAGATTTCTGGATGGAAAAAGGTTTTCTTCAGGCAATCTTTTATTCTGCTTATTGTATTTACTTAACAAAGAGCAGTCAGCTTTTGCAGTGAATTCCCATAATAGAGTTGAGATGTAATGTTACCCAGCTAAGGGCAAGTATATGCAGTCACTTGTGATGGGTTCTGATAACAGTCTTTAACAAGAGCAAGGATTGCTTGTACATCTAGGACAACCAGGCCAAAAAGCTAGCAGATGTGCTGCTGAAAAGGTTTAGGAGCTCTTCACCTGGAATACCTGCTATACCAGTGGTTCTTTAGCAGACAGGTCATTTAAGGAAATTCAGAGAAATATTATCTCAATGATAAATTTCCCATGGAAGTATTTTTTCCTGTGTCACTTCAAAGAATACATTCTTGATCTGGTTTTGATGCTTCTGCCACAGGATGAGGCCAGCATTGTTCACAATGTGCAGGATGCAGAGCATTTCCACCTGAGGAAATAAGTGAGCCTCAGCCACCTATTTCCTCAGCCATAGCTGAGGCTTTCTAAGCAGAGAAGTACTTTAGGAAAGCAAGGAAGTTCTTCAAAGCTGTGGATCACCTTTGTAAGGTGTGTTTCTGTTTCTTCTGTCAGCAGACAGTCTGTTATTGTTGGTCCTCTGTAAAGTCCCCATAGCATGTCAGGAGGAATTCAGCTCAAACAAAATAAATGTCCAGCTAAATAAACACGTTATCAAAGGAAATAAAACAAATATATGTGTTTCTAGTGTTTGCGTTAACTTCAGCTTTTCCCTACAGATAAATCTTGAGCCAAATATTGACCCAGTATAAGTCAGTATCAGTTCTCATTTTGCTGAATCTGCCCTGGCCTCTAATGCAGACTCCAGTCATGGCACTGGAAGTAAATGTCTCTGCCATCCAGTATCTGCAGGATAAACAGAAACTGCAGTTACATGGAACTGCCCTTAATATGAATGTTCTCAAGAGGGATGTCAGACAGTGTTCTTGTTGCATGGACAATACCTTCTTAGGCACACCATAAGGGTTTTCCAAAAATCATGTCAAAAACTGACAGAATTACAAGACCTGGGAGTCTTTTGTGCCATTGACCACTGAGCTTTCTCTAAGAATTCTGGTTCAGTCACCATTAGGGAGAGGAAACAAGTGAAGTAGATGGTCTCATCCATTAGAGCAGTGCTCATGTCCCTTCTCCCAGGGCTGTCTGCCTATCCCATTCCCAGCTGGACCAGTTCAAGCATCCCCCACTCCACAGCACTCAGGCACCATTGCTGGGAGGCACAGTCAAGAAACACTGCATGGGGGCAGAAACCAGAAGGAATGTGGCAGCTGTACTAAATGCATCAAGGTTCAGTTAACTTTGGTGGGACTGTAAAGTCACAGAATCACAGAATGTGCTGAGCTGGAAGAGATCCACAAGGATCATCAAGTCCAGGACCATCCCCAAGTGTCACACCATGTGCCCAAGAGCATTGTCCAAACACTTCTTGAACCCTGTCAGGCTGGAGCTGTGACCAGGTCCTTGGGGAGCCTGTTCCAGTGCCCAAACACCCTCTGGGTGAAGAATCTTTTTCTAATATCCAACCTAAACGTCCTGTGACACAATATGAAGCCGTTTCCTTGGGTTCTGTCACTGTTACCACAGAGAAGAGATCTCTTCTGAGAATGTCATAAAACATATACAAAACAAAAAAGAAACTTATCAAGATGTTTTGACCTGAGAAAAAGTGTGAAGTAGATGTGAATGCATTGACTGAGTACTGATTTTATCTTTTCTTCTGTTTTCTTCTAGAAAAACTAAGCATACTGTCAACTTTCATAGCGCCCTTCAAGTACCTGAGTCCTGGCCCAACCACCATGGAGGATGAAGACAATTTGAGTAAGCAGTCTCTTTTATCTATAGATGAATAATAAAATTCAAAAATAAAATCTCTGCAGCAGAGGGGCAATTGTGGAAAGTAGGTGGTTTTGCAACTACTGGCAGACCATAAGCCCAGTCCTTATTTAAAATCACAATAAAACAAGGGAGTTGGAAGGGATCATCAAGTCGAGTTCCTGGCCCTGCACAGAGCCATCAGATTGAGAACTGATCAACCAGGCTTAAATAAACCAGATACAAGGTAAAAATTTACTACTCTTGGCTAATGAGTATTCTCTTGGACCCTTACACCTCAACCAACTGTCTGAGCCCATGACTGAAGAGCTGGAGGAAAGCCCTGCCAGGTTTGAAGGAATTGAGAAGTCTTCCAAACACCAAGAAGTCCAAGAGTGACAGTTAGGAATTAATAACCATCAGTAAGCCCTTCCATTTGTCACCTAGAAGCAATTATTGTGTGTTATCCAGCCCTGCTTATTTTAACACAACTTGAATCTTTAAAAAAACAAAGGAGGGAAGCTTTCTGTACCAAATGAGCAATGTTTTAGTATCACCTACCAGACTGGTTTCTTTTTCCAGCCAGACACATGCTGCCACGTTGCCCTGTTAGAGCCAGTTAGTGGGAGGAATTGGGTATTTTTCCCTTGTTGTTGCTGATCCTCCTTGGTTTGGTCATGGTGTATCAGCAAGGGGAAGAGCTGCTGGAGGAGTGAAGAAGCACAGCCTGCTATTTTCTGCTGCTGAGCATCACATGGACATCACACTATTCTGCTGCACAGAGAAGAGAGGCTATTACAGATCTTAGCAAAGGGAAAAAAAAAATCCTGAAAATCCTTCAGAATTGCTCCCAGGAAGGCTACATTTTCAGGAAGACATATGAGAAGTATACACATACACAGAGGAAACATATTATGCACACGATGAGCTTGTGCAGGCACCTCCTGCGTAATAGTTCCCAAATGTGCTACTTAGTTATTTTTAGGTAATGTAGGAAGTTTGTACAAGCCAAACACTGTAACACCGTTTTCTTATTGCTCCTGTAACGCCGAGACAGCTTCGTGCCTGTGTGGGCTGTAAAACAGCTCTCATGGACAGGGTAAGCTATGTTTTCTGAAAGAGAAACAGCAAATGTCACTGTTTTCAGGGTCACCCTACCCAGTCCTCCCTTTGGTCAAACATATGCTCCAGTGAAAAGGGAGCTATTTATTTCTTGGTACACAGAAAACATTTTAGGTGTTACTATTAGAACCTTTAAAAATTTATTTTTTTAAAAAAATATGAATTAATTTTAAATCATCCATATTTCTGTGTTCACTTGCAGTATAGTGGTCTAAATCCCACTAAAGCCTATAGCACACATGTACCTCTGGAGTAATTCCACATTTTAAAGAGCTTCAGAGATTTGCTCTAAACAAGTGGAAAAACCTTCCTCTGTGTTAACAGTTTAACAGTCACCCAGGAGAGTGCTGGCAAGGTAGAGAAGTAGGTTGCTTATGCCTGTAGTTTTCTGCTCTCTGAGCATCCTGTGAGAGTGCTGCTTCCCCAACTGTGCTGTATCAATGGGCAGAGTTCCACCAGCTGAAATGGATACAAATCCTGTTTCACATTCCCTTAGGCCTTCTTTACAGAGGGAGCCGTGCAGTTTAACTGCACCTGCATTTTCAACAGGTGATTATTAGCATACAGACATGATTTTTGTGGTTTATCATCAACGAACTAATACTAGAAAAGCCTATCAAGGGCACTATGCACCTTTGGAATGGAATTTTGGGTAAAGTAATCATCTGTCTCTAATGAAGGTCTAATCTTGAACATGCAAGGAAAGGACCACACTATTCATCCCCAGAAGGCAGTTGTACCTAAGAATGTAAGAAATGTCACAGAGGATTAGAAATAGGAAGCCTAGCTCTATACATGGTCTTCAGCATTTGTTAGTGATGCTTTGAGAAAAAGGACATTTAAATGGGGAACCTCCCCTTGGTATATTCTTCTAGCACCTAGCAAAAATTTACTGTGCTAGAGCTTGCACCTAAATCATCGTATTTCTTAGACATCAACAGAACTGTCTAGTCCTCTCTGGAGCACATTGATACTTCTGATCTCAGCAACAGCCAGGAACAAGGAGTGATTTAGAGTGTTGTCAAAAAGTGCACCCTTTTATTGCTTCAAGCCTGCTGTGTCTAGTGCTGGGATTGCAAGAAACAGTGAATAATCATTCCCTGTTCACTGCCTACCTGCCTGCCTTTCAGGATGTTACAAGCCTGTGCCTGTCCCTGATCTTTGATTGTGCCACCCCCACTTTGCTGTGGGATCAAGGCAGGTTATCACCAGCCACAGATACTTTAGAATCCAGGTTGTACCTCTTGCAGGAGCGTGTGATTCCTGGGGGTCCTATTATGAGTGCTGCCACAGGCACAGGCTCAGGGCAGCACTCACCTGCCCAGGGTCTGCAGAGGGAGCTGATGGTCCCAACACACTGATTTCTACCACTTCAGCAGTCTTGAAGGACACATTCCAGACTCAGTTCAGTCTGTGCATGTTCAGTTATGAGTATGTTGGTCAAATTCCTCTTCAGACAGCATGAGGCCCCAGAGCTTTTGTTTCCACAGTGTGGGATACAGCAGCAACCCTGTTTCTAAGAAAAAAATTAATATCCCATTCCAAGAGGCAGAGTTTCAAGCAGTCCCTCACCAAAACAATTCCCTTATTTTTGTTTTGAAAACTGTGTCTGTGGCTATCATTTGGATTTCTCCATGGCCTAAAATGTCCTGGCCCTTATTCAGGAAGGCATGTCCTCAGGTCTGTCTCTGCCATGGGCTGCCCACATTTTCTGCTGCATGCAGTTCTTTGCTAACTTGGACAGAGAGGAATTTTAGTATCATCTAAGTCAGGTCAATTAGATCATTTCAATAATTTCCCTCATCAGTAAGATCTGTAACTAGATATACATGGATTTCACAGCTACTTCAGATAGCTAGGTGGGCAAAGTAGAGTATTTTCGTTCTGGAACAGCTAAAGACAATGGCAATCACTTTTCATAAACTTCACTTTAAGTACAGTCCTGTACTCTGCTTCACTGGTGATGCTTCTCTCTGCAGTCTGGTGTTACCAATAAAATCTAATGACACTGGTTTTAATAGCCTGAACCCTGTGAGCTGCCAGGGAGTGTTCAACAGCAACAGAGAAATCATGGCAAACCTAGGCTTCTTACATGCAGGTTTAAAAATACATGTATGCTTTCATGTAAGAGAAAAAAAGAGTGATTTCTATTGTTAACTCCAAGTTTATTGTTCCAAAGTCAAGACTATCAACCTGAAAATCCCGGCAGAAGCATTCTGAATTCCTGGTTGTGGAATCAATAAGTCTATGAAAATGTCATCTTGCTTGCAAGAGGAGACTGCCTTACATTGCATTTGGTGTAGGAGCTGGCCTTGGACAAAGGTACCACAGGTCTGGCTCCTGGGTTCATACCTATAGCTCCTGATTCAAGATTTTTTATTTCAAGTATTCCAGGAATTAAGAAAGTCCATCCTTCTAACATCTGCAGTCAATGTGATGTAGATAAACAGCAAAAATGTACTCTACATAAGCAATCCAGTGTTGTCTGTCTCAGAGCTAGAAGTTGAATCAGGAGCTGGCCATAATACAAATATTGAAAATTCTTTCCTCTAATATTACAGCTTTTCAATAATGTATTGGCCATTGTAATTCAATAGTAAAGATGCCAGTGAAAATGAAGATGCCACCTACCACCTCTTCTTTCCTATCCTCCCTAGAAGTTGGCCTGGCAGCAGAATAACCTTCACCAGGAACAATATTATCTCTTCAAATGTAGCGTGGCGTATCGGATGGTTAGTTCTGCAGAGCCCTTAGGACCCAGAGACATCCTCAGTGTCATTATTAGTGATGCATTATAGCTCTGAAATGCTCTTGATTAGGCAAACTCTCTAGGTTAACTCTACTGTGCATAATGACCAAAAGGAGAAAAACATGAAAGAGCAGTCAGAAGATTGAGGAATAGTGCATAAATAAATATATTTCACTAACTACTTTCCTTTCTCCCATTCAATTAGTGAAGCAAATACAAGATCACAATGTCTCCTGATGCTTGTGGAACTGCAAAAATCAATGAATAAAGTTACCTGAGGAGATACTACAGGGCAAAGCTGTGGGACTTTTATAGAAATCTTACACAACAAATTAGAAACTATTGCCAAAAAACTATGATATTTTTCTTCCTCCTTTTTTTTAACTCCATCCCCTTACTATGTCATTGTTCTCCAACCTTTCATGATGGGATAACTATAATTTATTATCTTTCTTTTTTTTTCCCCTAAATCTAAAGAATATATTTGGGAAAGTCAAGAACAAAGACACTGTGAGAAATAACAAGACTGAAAATGATCCACAGTTTTGCATTTTCCCTCTGTGTATCCTCTGACTTATCCCTTTCCTTTTAGTGCTCTTCATTTCTAAAATTGCTTGTGATTGTTCTATTACAGCTGCTTACAGTATTTATCTTGTGTAGTTTGGTGTCATTTGCCTGCTTTGTCTGATTTTCACAATAGAAGTACATGTGCCACCATTAGAGAGGTAATCTTATGTCTGCCACACAGAGGTCTCATAAAAGACACATTTCAAAGACTTCCTATTTCAAAGATACCTGAAAGTATAAAGTAATTTCACATTTCCTGGCAGCTGCCAGGGATCACACAAGTCCATCAGGCTCACAGACTTTGTGAGGCACTCACTGAGTTTAGGCTGCCTCTGATTTATAGACCAGGATGACTTATGGCTGGTGCAGCTTCTACTGAGATCTGGGAAGAACTGAGCTGTTTCCTTGTGTTTCAGGACCAGGTGCTCTAAAATCTAGTTGGCTGCAAGGATACTTGCACAGATTTTCTTCACTGTGACGAGGCCAAAACACGCCATAAATATAGACATGTCATCGCTGTGCACGCCCAACTTTGTCCACATGTTTTGTGCCTGATCTCTGAAAGTTTTACACTTGCATTTCTGCATTTTTTTCACTACTTCAAGGCAAACTCTCTGTTGGCCAAAACATGGATTAGACAATTTTATAGACACAACTTAAGACAATTAAGTAATGTTTATTTTATGGTGTTAGTTAACTATTGTTTTATTGAGGATGGTTAAGGTAAGATGTTAAGGTCACACATTCATGTTCCCAAATATGCAGTTCTCTGACCATGAAAGAAAAAACAGATGGAATAAGACAATATGAATTATAAACACAAATAACCTCTTGAGTTTTCCTATTCAGTGGTGCATAATCAATACAAATTCTTTTCAAAGCTGAATATTGTGTGAAGCAGGAGCTATCTTTCTTTTCATGCTTCTTGACTACAGTATCATTATGTACCATAATTGGCTCTGTAAAAACCTATTAGGTTAAGATGAGAGAGAAGGTGTGAAATACAGAACTAAACCTGTTTCCTGCTAAAAATTATGTCTGCATCAAAATATTTTACCTTTACTTTAGAAAATATACATAACTAAAGAGATATATTCTGAGTGGGATGAAAACATGAGAAAGGAAGGAAAATGGCCAGAGCCACTGCCAAGCTGGACAGAGGAAGTTAAAGCTGATATCCCCTTTCCTTTCAGATCAGAGTCTCTATAAATACAGTTGTGAACTCAATGAGAAAACAGCACATTATCCTTGTGCCTTAGTTATCATGATCCTTTAAATGTCTTATTTCCAGAGAGGCTGGTTTAAAGATGTCATGTTTTATACAGCTGAATACTATATGATGAAACTTTTATTTTTCTATTATGTGCATCTTTTGCTTTCCTTTCCTTCCTCACCCGTCTTCATTCTATCCCCTTAGCTTCAGAAACTAAAAATTAACTAGTCACTAACACCTTAATTTGTCAGTTCACGTTCTGCCTCCACAAAGCACTGCAGAAGAGAGCTCTGCAAATAACTTTGGAGAGACATAGAGCCAGGCTGGAAGCTCAGTGTGTGCTGCAAGGTTTTCAGAAGAGGGAGCCTAAAGACTCAATTCTGCAAATGGGCCCCCACAGATGGCATTTGAGCCATGATTATTACTCTAAGCAGTGACCTCCCCTTTCTGGGGAAGAACTTGCATAAATGCAGACTTAGTGCTCTGATGGGAAAAAGTCTTTTGATATTTAATACAAGTGTAATGTGTCAGGATATAGAGGAGGTTTTTAATCATTATGGTTGGTTCTAAATAATCCTCTGCAGGCTCCTGTGCAGCTGTCAGCCCAGCCCAATACTGGGGTGCAGCACAGACACCATACTCCAGCAGAAGCTTCTCACAGCTGAGCCAGCAGCTCACCCCTTACATCCTTGCAGCCAGCCTGTATTATCAGGGTAGAGAGAAATCCAAACACAACCATGGCCCCACAGAAAATGGGAGAACCATTCTCTGTCCCCTAAGAACGACAGGGACTTTCTCTGTGCATGGGACTGACACAGGCTGTGCAGGTGGCATGGTCATGTCTGACAATAACAAACCAGACCCTGAGAAAGGCTCTGTGCCCACTGCTGTGCCAAAGAGTGCTCTGCTTGGAAAGGGATCAGGTGCATCACTCCTGGGATGGGTTGCCTTGAAGGTTGGTTACACTCATTTACTTCCTCTGCTTGTCTGTGCCCCAAGCAGTGCACAGGAGGACTGGAGGATGTATTGGAGATGCAATACATTTAAACAAACTCATCAGAAAGGACAGAAATTGTACAGGATGGTTATTTAGCCAGCAGCACATTTTGGGTCTCGTTCAGGACACCAGTGAGATGATTCTCCATTCTCAGCCATGCCTCTGTTGTGGCACAGAGCACTGCCTTGCAGCATGGACACTGCACAGGTGTGGTCCAGCAGTGGGGGATTCATTGGTCCAGCAGTGGAGTGCTCTCTCTGTAGCTCCCCACTGCCATTTCATTCCCTTCCTGGCACTCCTGGCAGTCACACTCTGCCATTGCTTTTCTTTGATACAGACCATCCTTTACATCAGGAATTGCTCCTGTCATGATGCTCTGGCTTTTCTTGGTCTCATTTGGATTTATCTACAGTTTTTACAATATTAGTTGTTGCTGATGCAGAAACTAAGAGTATCTGCAATTGAATTTGACAGAAAGGCACTCACTTACTAAACTGGGATCTGAGTCCAGACCAAATTATTGTTTCTAATGCTATGAAGGTCTGTCAGATCATTTCCTAGTCTGGATTCATGATGTTGACAACACAAGAGGGTATGGTGTGAGCAGAGATAGTCAATGTATTCATTGCAAATAGATTATTCAATGTATTGGCCCATTTTTTTTGTTTGTGAATAATTTCTGATTTCTAATAATGTGTTCATAAACATTCATCCTCAGGAATTATAGAACAATTGTCATCCTAAGAGAATTTTGCAAACTATTCACATTTTACTAGTAATTATCAAGCAGTTCATTTAAGTCACATGCATCCACTGTGCTTCATCTTTAAATGATGTAATCTTTTCTTAAAACAGAAGGCTAATGAGTAATAGAGGCAGACCTTTAGGGACAAGTAAACATTCAGAACATGCAAAAAAAATGACTAGAAATAATAAACCAACCATTATACAGATATATGAGGAAATCTCCTAAAAAGGGGTGAGCAACAATTTCTATCTTTTTTTTTTTTTTTGCCTATTCTGATGGCCCTGGGCATAATTTCATGTACTATGATGACAGTTGTAATGTGAGTTGTTTTCTTTCTTTACTGACAGGTACCAGCAGTGCAGAAGTAAAGGAAAATCGAAACATTGGCAACCTGGAGGATCATCCAGTAGCATCTACTGACAGGGCAAGAGGGGGAACACCTAGCAGTAAGAGGAAAAGACCCTTAGAGGAAGGCAATAATGGCCATTTCTGCAAACTCCAGCTTATCTGGAAGAAAGTTTCATGGTCAGTGACACCAAAGAATGCTCTGGTTCAGCTACACGAACTTAAACCAGGATTACAATATAAAATGGTTTCCCAGACAGGTCCAGTGCATGCTCCAGTCTTTGCTGTCGCTGTGGAAGTAAATGGACTTACATTTGAAGGCACAGGCCCCACAAAAAAGAAAGCCAAAATGCGTGCCGCAGAGTTAGCTCTGAAGTCATTCGTTCAGTTCCCCAACGCCTGCCAAGCCCACTTCGCCATGGGAAACTGCATCAGCCCATCCACGGACTTCACTTCCGACCAGGCAGACTTCCCAGACACTCTGTTCAAGGAGTTCGAACCGTCCACGCACAGCGAGGACTTCTCCGTGTACAACCCCGTCAACAACGAGCTGCTCTCCACGGCCTACCGGCACGGGCGCTTGCTGTGCCACACGCTGGACCTGATGGGCCACGCCAAGCCCGGCAAGCACAGGGTGGCCAAAGCGGAGAGCGAGAAGAACCCGGTGGTGCTGCTCAATGAGCTGCGCTCGGGCCTGCGCTACGTCTGCCTCTCGGAGACGGTGGAGAAGCAGCACATCAAGAGCTTTGTGATGGCCGTGCGAGTGGACGGGAGAACGTTCGAAGGCTCAGGACGTAGCAAGAAGTTGGCCAAGGGTCAAGCGGCGCAGGCGGCCTTGCAGGCCCTCTTTAACATTCGTCTGCCCAGCCACATTCCCAGCAGGAGCAAATGTCACCATTTGCCACAGGTGAGAGCTCCTGGGTAGCTGCCACCACGTTGAAGGAACTCTGTCGATGAGTGGGATCGGTATTGCTGTAGCTGTTGTTGGTCTGCCAGATGGTTCCTCTGATGTTGCAGTGTCATGCCACGAAAGAGCTCTTTCCCCATAAAAAGAGCCACAGGCAAAAGCCTGGAGATAGTATCCTGAAATTACTGGGTACAGTTTGGAGCTCATTCCACAGGAGGCATAGAGGAGAGGGCAAAATATAAGGGGAAATACCAAAATTTCACTTTGCTAGAGAAAATGATACATTGACACAGGCAGAGAACAGGTCATTCAGTGATACTGCATTTTTCTTTACAGAGAGGAGACCATTTATAAAGGGATGCTCCTCCTTTTAGAGCTAATTTTTGATGAGGACCATGCCATCCAGAGGAGGTGTCAGTGCTAAGGAATGTGCTTGTGTCAGAGCAATTTTGCCACTGGAAAAGTGAAAGTTTTTTTTTTATTATGAGCCTACTATTGGGAGTGACCTTTTTTGTTCAATTGGTTTGATTTGAGGGCTTGGGGTTTTTAGGTTTGTTTTTTGTTTTCAAATATGCCTCCAACAGCCCAATGGATGCTGAAAGCTTTGAATTTTTCCTGGAACAAATGTAGAGATTACTGTTGTATTCATATAGAAAATATAGATCTGAGGTGCATACTTAAGCACATCAAAATTTCATAGTTGTTCAGAGGCCAAAGACTATCTTAGCATTACTCGGATGTGTCAATTTTCTATGTTCAAAGGAAGTCAGGATTTGCAGACACTGGAAAGCATTACATGGGTTCAAGTAATTTAGTGATTTGTTTGTGCTATCAGAAAAGGTTTGATTCACCAGCACCAGGAGGTGATCTACAGCTACAAAGCTCCCTTTATGAAGGGAGCTGTTAATGTCCAGGATTTAATGCAAAGCACTAGGAGCACTAAGAGTCATTGTGCTGTTGGCTTGCTGTGAGACCCTAGGCAAAATCATTTAAATTCAGTGTGCCTGTAATAAAAATGAGCATATTATATGAAAGAACACTTCAAGATCCTTAAGTAGTGTGTAAATGCAAATTATGAGTAGCAGTTCTCATTAACATTAGTAAAGATGGTCATTATATGTTCAAGGAGTTTGATAGCAGATTAATCCTTTAGGTAACATTATTGCCTGCAGGACCCAGGAATTCTATTTAGTGACCCAGAAGTTTCCTGTCTATGTTTCCAAAAAGAAAACATTGCAAATGTGAGAATTTCTAAAATACTTCACAATCCTCCACTTTTCTTTTAATTTCAGTTTGCAAACTCCACGAACCTGTGAGGTAATAACATAGTTCAATAATAGCAGTGATCTTCACAAAGTGTTTTGCAGGCATTTTGGAAACCTTAGCCAAGATGGCAGTTTCACCTTTCCAGTGGTCCTTCAAAGTACACATAGTTTTAAATGAGATACCTCTAGTGTTTCCTACCCAAATTAATTCTGGTTGTAAGTAATCCCATTCTGCTGGTTGCTTTGTTGCCCCCAGTGAACTTTGCTGGGTGTGTCAGCAGGTAAATACATGTATTTATTGACCTCTGGTTTGTCATGTTCTGAAACTGCACCACAAGGATCATTGTCTTAGTTCTGAGCTCTCTGAAATGTTCCCTGGTTTCTTGGCTTCATCCTGACCTTCTGCCTGAATATCACATTTTACTTCAGTCTCCAACTGTTCATTAAGCGACATATTCTCCAGTGTATGTTCCCGTTTTAATGGCCTTTTCTCCTTTCTGTAGACTGCTGCCCGCCTTATCTTCTTCCCTTCACAGTTCTGGAAGTATAAATGTCAGTGAAAAGGTGTCACTGAACTTTCTCTGTCAGTATTTTTTGAGTGTTTATGCACTGTCCAACTAAAAGATTACTTTTAATGCCATCATTCAGCACATTAATTGAGAGATAAGCCTCAACACTGATTTCTGCTGACCTCCTTTTAAGCTGCTCTCATCAACAGATATAGCAGCTGTGACACAAAACTTGAGTTTGTGTTACTGGCTAAGTCATAATTCGGATTCCACAGAAACCAACAGACACATTTCCACTGACTTCAGCTTAAGCATTCAATCCAGAAGCATCTTTTCTAGGTCTCACTGTGTTATGCAATACCTTGTCAAGTGACTGCCTTTGCTCACTGCCTCAGTCACCCTGTGTGGTGGTTGGTCAGTGTAACCCTGCTGGGGAGAGTGCAGCTCTCAGTGTCTGTGGTCAGAGGCAGCTGCTCCAAGCGCTGTTTCAGCTCCTTCTTGTCTCCCTGATCTTGTGGGAACCACATTTCCAAACACGTGCTTCAAGCCAAGTTTTCCAAACTGTTCCTACTTAGTATTCTTGATTTCTGTCCGTAAGTGTTTAAAAACAGGAGAGGACCCTGAAACCCAAATACCTTGGGAGTAGAATTTGAAATCTTAGGAGGGATTGATTTCTTCACAAAATAAGGAGCAACTATTGTCCTATACAACCTTTCACTTTTTTTATGTGCTTCATTTTATTTGTTAGAATAACAAACTGCTAACTCATTGGCAGTGGGGACAGATCAGCTGTCAGAGTTTCACCCCTAGTTTGAGTATTTTGTGTAATCTAGGAGTGTGTTTATCTCTGTTTGCCCTTTACAAAGAGTATTCCAACTTTTCATGTCTGTGCTCCTGTTGCCCTTGCTATTATCAGTGGTGTTAGGAGGCTACGATTTGGTGGTTACAGCCTGACTGGAAACAGGAAATAGCCAAAAATCATGTAACATCAGCAGTCCAGTTATCCTGGACTTTTGGATTCCACAATGTCTAAGAAATTTTCAAAAAAAAGGAGTTGTACTTACATGCTGGGCCTCCAAATCATTGACATTTCTGCCTTGCTGATCAGCGCTCCCAGGGGACCTGGGCCTGTAATAAAAATGAGCATATTATATGAAAGAACACTTCAAGATCCTTAAGTAGTGTGTAAATGCAAATTATGAGTAGCAATTCTCATTAACATTAGTAAAGATGGTCATTATATGTTCAAGGAGTTTGATAGCAGATTAATCCTTTAGGTAACATTGCCTGCAGGACCCAGGAATCTGTCTGTCTGGATGGACAGACACCTCTCTGCTGACTGAAGGAAATTCAATGTAAAACAGTAAGAAGCACAGTAGGAGGGACTACTTAAAGGAGGGTATGTCCAGGTGGGGGTCGGCCTCTGCTCCCAAGCAACCATTGTCAGGACAAGAGGATGTGGTCTCAAGCTGTGCCAGGTTGGTTCTGGTTGGACATCAGGAAGAATTTCTTCCCTGACAGGGTGGTTGAGCACTGGAGTGGGCTGCTGAGGGACATGGTGGAGTCACCAACCCTGGAAGTGTTCAAGAAACAACTGGACGTGGCACTTAGTAATGTCATTTAGTTAGCATGGTGATTTTGAGTCAAAGGTTGGACTTAATGATTTTGGAAATCTTTTCCAACCTTAATGATTCTGTAACTTTGTGATTCTGTATTGTCCAGTTGGTCCAGAGAGGTGCTGTCTACACAGGAGGCTTCCTGAACCACCTGGAAATGCACAGCAGGGATGTAAAACCCTGTCACCTCGATCTCTTCTGATTCAGGAGAAACAAAGGGCTACAAGAATAGCAAAGCCAGAAATAGATAAACTTCATCTTCAATCCAACTTACTTCTTCAGCTGCCTCACACCATGTAAACACTGAAAACACACCATGAAATTCTGAGCACTTTACAATGCCAGAGGTTTCTTAAAAGAACATTGCTGTTCCTCTGACTTCTTTCCTGTGATTGCTGCACAATGTGTTTGGGCTAACTGCAAAATTATACACAAAAAGGTAAACAAAATCATTTCACAATTTACACCAGAAAAAAAAAATCTAATAATTTAAAGACAAAATAACTGAGATTATACCTTCTTTACTGCCATCAGCAGTGCATTAATCCACTTCTGTGAGTCTCATACAGGTACAATAATGGCTGGAAGACCTATGCACTTGCTCATGTATAGGATAAAGAGAAGGTAGCTGAGATAACCCAAAAATTACCTGAAATGGTTGCAAGATTTGCCCATCAATCTGCCAGTTCTTCCTCAACCAGATGTTTGATCTGTGCTAGGCACTGAAGTGCAAGATAAATACTATTGATGGTCAGAGACTGGGCACACGATATTGGTCAGAGTAGCCAAGATAGGAGCCTGGAGATCTGCTAAACTCATGGCAGATATAAAGTGAATCAGGAGAGTGGAAATTACAACTCTTCCCTGCACCTTGTGTAAGGCACTAAATATTACTCCTTGTTTCCTGGCATATTTGGTCTGAACTCATATTCTCCATCAAATAAAATGTAATTTCTTCAATTATCAGCTTTCATGGAAGTCTGACAATTGTTTCTTCCCACTCTGGAAGCTCATGTTCTTGCATTCCAATGCAGGAGGCAACACCAGAGGATGCTGACCTAACCAGCCCTAATGAGTGCACTGGTAGAAATTCATCCACACACTCACAGGCTTTCCAAGTGCAGTGTGTTCAATTCAGGAGATCAAGGTGGACCACAACTGCATCTGAGCAACTTGCAATTGTTTTTCTAATCTTGTAGTCCCTCTAACATGTCTTAGTCTAAATGGCATTCTTACTGCTGTAGAGCAAAACCATTAATACTGCCATAACAAATTAGTAAAAGAGGAGTGCTTGGATTCCAAATGGACCTAAATTAGAAAAGAATAGGTGTGAAAATCACATTCACTCTGCTTTGAAATGGCTTAACACTGCTGTTGTTGGTTCACATCCAGAGCCTCCAGAGCAGTGGTTATCTATTTATTTTAACACAACCTCATTGTGTTTTGTGTGTTTATCATCAAAAAGAAGCAGGGTTTCTCTCTTTGGCAGTTGCAGCTAACCTTTTGGATCCAGTTAAATCCCCTATTTGCCAAAAGCTTCATTTGCAGGCTAAAGCAACCTCAGTGCTAGGTTGCAGTGATTCTTTACTTGGAGCAGGTCAAGGATTCCTGCCAGTTAACTTCAGTGTCACCTTGGTGAGAAGATGGCATCATCATGGGAAGAACAACCACCATGTCAGGGAAAGCCAAGTACCCCACACCTCTCATCCTCTTCCCTCCAGAAACCTGTTTCTCTGTGTTATGAAACTGGTTCATTTTCACACAGTGTCAGTTGTTTCTGCCTCCTTAACTTTATTTCTCTCACTACCCTCGTTTGCCAACTCCCTCACAACTGTGGTCTCTCGCCTGTGTCGCAGTCAAGCCAGGGCTGAGGTTGGCAATGATATATTTGACTCCAGTGTGAAGAGCAGCAGCACATGGGGTAGGCACTGAGCTTTGAGAAGCTGTTCCAGCAGGTTTCTGTGAAAAGCTTTGTCTGGTCAACCAAGCAGGTACATTGTTTTATAACCTAGTCTGTTTTCTCCTGCACAAGGAGAAACAGATGATAGGTGTGTGTGTAGCTCCTGACAGGGGGATGCAAGAAAGAGAAATGGTGGGGACCAGAGAAATGCCTCCGCAATGCAAAAAACATTTGATTTTCAAACATCTATTTCTTACTCTGTAGGTGGAGAAAGTTTATAATCAGAGCTACAGGCAATCAAGAAATTTATAGGATTACAGTTTCTTAAGCAAAACAATGGCAAAAGAACCAATTTAGAGGCACAGCATTAGTTTACTGGATACTGTTATTATTATCTTGGCTGCTAATTAGATTGTACTTACTTTTAGGCTCACAGCTGAGGAACCAGGACCACCTCCTCACCCTTCATACAAGTCCAATATAAAAGATTATAATAATCCCCATCTTGAGTCTCAGATGAAGAAATAACTTTGGTTTATTGTATATAATCCATGCAAGCTCAAACAGAGATGCAGAATGGCTGCCTACATGGAATTACAGGAAACAAATTAACAGCATAAAAAGGACTCTAGTCACTTGCTCTCGGAGCATTAGCACATATATGTAGACACATTAAGGGGTTTGCACCTGAAAACCAGTCATCAGTGCAAAAAAACCAGCCTATGTTGCATCAGCTGAGCTCCAGTAATGCTGCAGTTCTCTGCTGCAGAAAGAAGTTGGTATATCCATTTCCACACTCCCTGCCTCTCTCTTTTACTCCTCAGTTGCAGTTCTGGGTAACTCCCAGCCATAGATAACTCCAATCCCCAAACAATTCCCCTGCACTCATCTTTAAGTCCTATGTGATTTAGAGCATGCTTGGGGGTTTCAGAGCATTAGGTATGCTAAACAAAATTCTCCTAATGGAGATGTTAAATTCTAAATGTACCACTCACCTAATTAATAATACTTAGGAGAACTACAGTAATCGTGGTAATTAGTTAATGAATGGCCAATCTTAATTTACAGAAGTGAAAAAATAATTGTAGTATCTTCAAGGAAAAAATCTGTAAGGCTGAAAGGTATTTTTCTACATAATTTAAGTTTATAGTACAATCCAAAACTCTTCTTCCTCTAAAAAGAAAGGAAAATCAAAATTATCTAATTTTTCCTTATAAAGACTGTAAGGGTCCATGGTGATTACAATGCATTTAGAGTAGGGTAAATCTGATTTAACCATCTAACTTGGCTGCTGGGTACTCTTTTAGCTCTTTAATAGTTGAAAATACTTCATACCATCCATGCATCCACAGGAATAGTGTTTGATTTCTTCCCTTCAGATTCTACATTGCTTATTAAACGTGGCTAGTGAGACACAGTGTGGACTCTGCTGACTTGTGCTATTTACCTCAATAAACCAGCCTTATCTATCTGTGAAGCTGATGGTGTGGATCTGATTTGTGAAGAATTATTATTTGTGCGACCCATTAGGGTGAGACAGTTTGTGCAGAATGATTAGGGCTCCAGCAACCAGCAGACCTAGTTAGTACATGAAAGCTGAATCCCAGTCTGGTGTCATCCAGACATAAAACCTTCTTCTAAACCAGACACTCTCGCAGCTGTCAGAGTTGCTTCTGTTGTTTTCTGGCTTTGGAAGTGAGCTAGGGACACTTCAAAAAGCTCCCGGCAAGCTGGACCTCGTTAAAGCTCCCACTTAATCTTGGACTTGCATCCTGACTTTGTTTATAATGCTTCATTATTACCTACTAAATACAAGCCATGATCGTTCTGCTCTGCTAAATGGAGCTATAATACAAGTGCCCAGAGTAAATTTTTCTTTGGTTGACTTCCATGAAAAGCGTTTGGTGTTTGAGCTGGAGTGTTACAGTCATGCCAAAACCATGTTCTTTATCTATTTTTATCTGTAGTCACATCTAGGAAGCCTTAATTATTCCAGCAGATTTTTCCTTCTATGTGGAGAGTACCAGAAGCAAGCTCCTAGCATTTATTCTTCGATGACTACCTCCCTCTTGTGGTCCTTGTGCCAGCCCTGTGGCAGGCAGATCATCATCGTGTGAGAGGAAATCTAACAACACAAAATGCCAACACACGTTGGAGGGCAGTGGTCCAGAGCCTCCCAGTGATGCTGCTGGGAATCTCAGAGCCACACGCAGCAGAGGGACCACTCCCTTCTGCTGAATAGGGAACATCTCTGCCCATTTTATTTTTCTTGCAAGTGCCAGCCTTTAAATAGTGAATTTGTGTAGTAGTCATGGAGAAAACCAACAGTTTTCCTGCCCCTTTATCTCTGCTAAAATGTCCATGCATACTGCATTGTGAAAGGATTATGTACACATGCATACCAAAATAGTATGCAGGTCATAAAATTCAATAGGGAAAATGTTTTCAGGGCTTAATCTTAGGATTGTTGAGAAGTAATGGACAGAACAGACTTTGGACTTGTTATACTGGATGTAAAACGTGATTCATGTGTTTAGACATTTATACAACCAGAGAGAAGTAGCTCAGGTTCTTTGAGATAGTAAAATCCTTTGTTGTTTACAAAGTGCTTTCTTTATATGAAGACCTTACAAGTGAGTTTGGACTTTTAGTGGGAGCAAAATTTTAGAGCAAGGGTGTTGGTTTTTTCTCTTTGCACATAAATGATGCATGATGTGAACTTTTGTTAAGGTAAAATATTTTTACAAACTTCTGAGAAATAGAAATGGGAGATACATACAAGTAATCACTGAGAAAGTGGGTAAATTATTCACCTTCTTTATCACATTTTATTCAATCAAAGCAATCAGCATTGTCTATGTCTCATGATACTCCTTCTTAGACTGTATTCTGAGACACATAAAATAATAATTCATCCATTAAACTTTTTTCCTCTACCTTTAATACTGCAATATTATTGTGTTTAGACAAATTCATGTTGCTTTTTCATCCTGTCCAGTTTTTAATTGACAAGTCATAGAGTGTACTTCCAAGCAAGCTGTTATTTCCTATTTGTCTTCTGAACCAGGGTAGACATTTGATATGAAAATACCTAAGCATGATTGCTCTTACCCTACTTGTCATCACATCTGCTGCAGACACCAGCCTCACAATCAGACCTGAATTCAGACAATGGTACCTTAAAATCAGTACTACAATGAGATGTCATCCAAACGAGCCCATGCTCCTGAAGCCATGCTAATTTGCAAATCCTTTGTGCTGCTTCTTCTTGCTCTCTTTATCCAGTTCATCTTTAAAAACAAAAGGTGGAAAGAGTACATTCCCTGAGCAAACGTAGTCAATTAACAAAATGAATATGGTATGGCTTGGTTTGTTCAGAAAAATAGTCTAAGCATCCCTTGATTTTTAAGTTTTCTGTTCTTGTTGACTTCTCTTCTTATTGAGTTCCTATTTTCATTCCTATCTTCTGTGAACTGGGCACTAATGCTCACAGAAATAATTACAATCAGCTCCTTTCCCTCTTATGTGGGTCATTTCTTTAATAGGTTAAACACAAGGAATAATGTGTGTCCCCAAGGTCTGGTGGGGAGAGTGGAGACAGCTACACTGCCTTCATTTCTTGTTTGGTAATTAGATCTTATCCAAATCAACTTTGCCCTATACTTTTAAGGAATAGTCCTCACAGGGATATTGGAGAACAAACTCATTACTCCTGAATCAGACCCCTCTTTTCTCCTACTCTCCTTGAAATACACACAAGTCATTCTAACCCCCATGCCTAATGACCCTTGCACACCATCATATGGAGAACAGCTCAGAACAGCACCATAAAGATACTGTTTGGGCTTGGTTGTCCTGGTCTGTGCACAGAAGGAGTGTCCAAGAGTGGAGTAGAAATGCTTGTTTAATCCTGACCCAGCTACACAGAAACCCCCTGCAAACCAAGCCAGTGGCCATCCACATGAAGCAGCCAAAAAAAAAACTAGCTAGAAAAAAGTAGGGAGCAGTGGTTGGTAACACAGCAGTCAGGTTTCCTGAAGGCTCATGGTTATGTCAGCAGTGAGGGGCAGATGTGCTGATGGAAGCACACAACAGGACACAAATCAGAGTCACACTGACGTTTTTGTGTCTGGGTATCAGCAATTTGCACAAAAAGGGAAATATATCACATAGCTGTTAAATTGTGGTCTGAGCCAAAAGTTAGCAGGCACCACTTGGAAAGCAGCATGAAAATAGTGTCCTGTAATAATGTTTATAGCTGCTCATACACAGTCACATGGAGAGAGGCCCATGAGGGTCACCAGTCTGGAAAATACCTTCAGAGATGCTAAAGGTAGTTATCAGCTCTTACCCAAGAAACCCAAAAAAAGCCATGGCACATTTATTCCTATGATCCTATGGATTACTGACTTGCAACTCAGCCCAAGGGTTTTGCAATTCCCAGCAAGGACTAACAACACATTAAAACACTTTGATATTTTGCTGCCTTTTGTGGCATTGCATGTTCTCCCTTCAGTGCTCAATTAAATCCAATCAGGACTTTTTCCTATTTGGAGTTACATGGACATTACCAGAACAGAGGACATGAGTTACTGACACAAAGATACCTTTGTCTGTTCTGTGCCTGACTTCTTCAAAAAATGCACCTCCAGTGCTGCAGCACATTCCTGCTGATCATAATTGATACACATCTGTCTGTCTTTCTGCTGGTTTGGGCATGGCCTAAACCATCAACATCTGGCAAGTGTCTCAGCATGGCTGGAGGAATCTGTGCTCTGTATTTGCCCTTCCACCCAGTGCTCTCTACTAATTAGAGAAGATAGCGAGACATAGTAAAGTTTATTTATCTTCTAAATAAACTGACTGTTTTACTCAAATTCACCAAAAAAATTGAAAAACAAAGCCACAAAGTGTTGTCATTTCAAAGTGTTGTCATTTCAAGGAGAAATTGTTTTTCCCTTCCTTTTTTTTTAATTTAAATATATGATATTTTTGGTCACAATCATAATACTACTGATAGGAGATGCCCTCTGCCTTTCCAGGGCAAGGGCCTTCAGCTGCATATTTTATGTTTTGACTTTGAGAGAGATCAAAGTACAAGAGGGATAGACTACTGCTGTCACCATGCTCTAGAGAGCACTGATGGGAAGAAATTAATAGCATTCCACAAAACACTGACAAGTGCATAGATTTTCATTTAAAATTCTATATTTATTTGAAAAAAAAAAAAGTAACAAGACTCAAATTTACTGTCTTTGATATAGATATTTTGAAATTTTTCCCTCTATGAATAGGCAGGAGCCTAAGTTTATATCTTTGCCTGCATCTCTTCTTGGACATTTGTGAACTTAAGGAGGTCTTAAGCCCTCTTCTCTCCAAAAGAAAAAAAGTTTTAAAATATCATTCTCCTTTACATAACAAAAATCAATCAAGCAAGGCAAAGTAGATAGTCCTTACAGGCAGACTAACATCCTTGCCATGAAACAGAGCTAGAATATTGCAGATATCTGAGCAAAGCTTCCCCGTGGCATACCAGCAGCAACTGGTGCAAATCCAAGGGATCTGTTGGGGAGCCCTTGATAACAATAAGTCACCAGATAAACACCAACGAGGCTGAACTGAGCAGGGGCAGAGAGAGAAACATTGAAAATACAAGCTAGTGGGGGAAAACATGCTTCCAGGCTGCCTTTGACTGAAATTGATCCCAACAAACCAAACACTCCTACTGCAGTGGTTCGCAGCAGTTGGGTTTTTCTTCTCCCTTTCAAAACGTGAGATGCCAGCAGGGGGATCAGCACAGGCCACTTGCCTCTCCTAGGCAGAGGTATGTGGTGTGCAGGAGCAGGGCTGCTCCCGGCTGCAGGTATGAGGGCACTTGCTGGAGTCAGGAATGAGAAGCCTAAAATGCAAAAATTACTCTGTTGAGAACCTGGGAAGAGTTTTTATGGAGTGAGGGAATTGACCCCTTTGGTGAAAATCAGGCATAACCCACAAGTCTGGGAAGGAAAGTGTTGGAGTTACAGCACAACCTTGAAATGAAATCCTTGCAAAGGAGTGCATAGGGAAATGCTCTACAGTAATTTGAGCTGTTTCGATACCTATGCCATGCACTGTATTCTGGGAGCCTATTTTTGCACATATACTTGCTACTATTACAAATATTAAAAGTCCTTTTTGTGGTTGGGAAATTATGGTGAATAACTGAACCAACATAAACTAAATTTTCTCTGATAAACATTAGCATGAAGCCACAAAACAATGTGGGAAGATAATACCTTTATTCCATATTCCCACAGGCATAAACCAGAGCAGAATTTCAACTTACAGCATTACAGTAAATAAAACTTGCCCTGAAATATGTTGGAGCTGTTTCTCATTCCATCATGTAGCTGATAAATAGCTAATCTCCAGTTCAGGCCTCTCTATTTAAATAAGCCCACTAAAAAGTTTAGCTATCTCTGACTGAACTACTTCAGCTGAATATCCTTAGTTCACTGCTTCTGGCCTCTATTAAATGCAATTCAGATAAATTCTGTTTTCTACTAGTATTTGTTTCTCTCTTGACACAGCTGGTATCAGGTCCCACAAAAAGCTTTCAGACTGGAAGAAAAATCTGAAAAATATGTTATTTAGTAAGCATAATTAAGCAACTCTAATATTAGGAGGACCAACACTAGAGGGTTTCTCCTGTGTTAGCTGTCAGCAAATACACTGCTCTCCACGGGCAGCCTCACCCCCACCATTAAAACCGGTGATTTTGCAGAGCTGTGACCAAAAAGGAAAAAAGGGACCACATCTTCCCCTGAAGCACAGCTGACAAGCAAGAGCTGTGAGCCACCCTCGATTTGCTGTGTATTCTGCTTGCCCGCTCCTCTGCTGCAGGAGCTGCCTCTCTCCCTGCTGGTGTCCGGAGCTNCAGGCAGGAGCAGGCTGGAGCTGCAAGGAAGCAGCTGTGAGAACAGTAAAGTGCGATTTTAGGTTAAATGTTGGCTGCCCCGTCCTTGTGATAATCGCTGGCATTAGAGCACATTAACACAATTGCACTTGCTGCAAATTAACAGCGATGGGTGCAGAGGCACAATATCAAGTGCAATAATAATACACATGTATGAAAAGCAACATGATCGGTACCTAATTAATTAATAACTGGTTACTAAAAGGGGAGCATTTGGAGCTAAACGTGTCCTTGACAACACTAACAGGATTGGTTTAGCACTGATTGTGTTTTCCAATAAGACACATAAGTGCAAATAATTGCTTCCACTATATCATGGAATTAGTTCCATGACAGTTCAGCTGATTACTTCAAGGTTTTATCTGTGTTTTGTAGCTGCAAGATCAGCTACCATTTTGCACCTTACCAGCTGGTAGTGAAACACTCTTCTGTTTACATGTATTGCATGTAATGTAGCAGGAGAAGCAGAATCAATACTGTAGATATATACAGTACCTGCATCACAAAGGTTACCACGCTCAGAAAATAGCTGATGAAAACTTGAGGTAATGAGCTGAAACATCCTGCATGTAATTCTTAGCAGCACTAAAAATAATAATATAACTTTGCCTGACACGGGTAATCCTCTGCAGACTGAGGGAAGCATTATTTTTTCTGGAAGGGAGTTTTGTGGTCCACTGAGGGTTTGAGTGAGATATGGGATGTACCTTATAAGTGAGGAGTGGCTCATAACTCAGGAGAGGTGGAACCTAAATGAAGTCACAGAGGTCGTTCTTATTTTATCACTGGGGAAAATGTGCCCTGTATATCACAGCTTCTTCACACATTTAGTTAGTGGGATAATTCTAGGTACAACAAAATGTTCATATTTTTTTCCTCTTGTATTTCATGAACAGAAAGCTTTTAAAACAACTAAAAACAATTGCAGAGGGACCATTTGCCCTGCAAGTCCAAAGTTAGGCTTCATTACATAAGTTTAATGAAACACATGGGAGCTCTGTGGTCTGTTTAGGGTATGGAGCTATCAGTTAAATATTTTTGCACATTTTTTTCATACATTTTTTGCAGCTGCTGCAGTGCAGAATCTAGAAGGGCCAATGAAACAATCAGAGAAGTGTTCCCATCCTTTTATCTCCCTTCATGATAGCAGTTATTCATATGATGTGAATATTTCTGCAGAAGAGATTTCTGTGCATGTTTTCAGGCTGCTTTCCTAACAAAATTAGCTTTTTATGATCAGCTCTCTGCTGCTCTTAGCAATTCTTGAGACTGTTCAACCATATTTGATAGTATAAGATATCTCAAGGCATTCAATCATCCATACAGGTTAAAAATAGGGACTTCAAAGGAGCAGGAGCAATCCAAACTAGTCCTGCACAGGGAGCAATGCAGTCACCCCCAAGGCAGCAGCAAGCAAGTCAGGCAGCATGTTGGCAAGGCACACCGAGACATTTTGGATCCTGTTTCTTCTCTTCTTAGTGCAGGGGGCCTGTGCACCCTCTTTTTTAGAGGTGTGAGTCAATTTGAGCCTGAAGAATCACAGGGGGTGATGGGTTCCTGGTGGATGGAGAGGCTGAGCCCATGTGTTGGTCTGGGACAAAACCTGAAAGTACAAATATGAGGGCAGTCATCTCAGTGCTTGCTTGGTGGGGCCAAGGAAGCAGGCAAAAAATAAACAACATTGTTTCTTTTATTTGTACCTGTGTAGGTAACCGAAAAGTGATCATCAGAGTTTAAATGTACTGTAGTAACAGCAGTGAACAATTTCACTGTTTCTCAGGGCAGTGTGTTACCTGTTCTGAAGACTGTCAGTAATCCTAACAAAGCTATTTCTCCTTCTCTCTGACTGTAAGATAAACACAGACATATAATGGTTACATTATCCTTCTTTTCTAACATATCTAGTTCTGATTGCTGACAGGCTTTATTAGCAAGAAGCAGAAAGGTTGAGAAATGGTTGATTAGAGGTGCAGCTGTAAACTGGAAATATCCTAAGTCAGATGTCTGTTGATGAATCTGCTGTGGTAAATTTTTTATAGGAGAGATGGGGCAGGTGCTAAAATCCTTATTTAGCAAAATTGAAGCCAATCAATGTTGACACTGGATTAAACAGGAGTATTTGTTTCATTTGGCAGCTGCAAAGAGGGTTGGACTTCATTAGAGAAAGGGGGCAGTCCACAATGCATCTGTGGGGTTATGAGCCATGTATCATGAAATGAATGAGCCAGTGTTAGGAGGAAGCTGAGTGGGTGTCTGCTTTTGGCTGGGATAGACTTAATTTTCTTCATAGCAGCTTGTATGGTGCTGTGTTTTGAATTTGGGAACAAAAGAGTGTTGACAAAACACCAATGTCTTACCTGTGGCTAGGCAGGACTTACACAGCATCAAGGCTTCTCTGCTTCTCCCCAGGGTAAACCCACAACAGTAGCATGCAGACACAGCTGTGGGAGGTATGTAAAGTCACCACTTACAAATCTACATTGACATGCTGGCTTCACTGAAACCAATGGGAAAATTTTGTTTGGTGCAGGTTTCATGTTAGAAAACCACACTTAGGAAATATTTGTACAAGAAAATGCTGAGATAGTGCAACTAAAAACCCACATTGATGGCTGTTCTCAGAAAGCTGCCTGGTTTCCATTCATACCTTGAGGGACTAATCAATAAAGCATAATTATCTCCTGTGTTTATAGGGTGATGCTTGTTCTCAGTTTGAATCGAGAACTATTGAAAGGGCATATGAAGAAGACCTGAATGTATGTGTCAGGATCAATTCAGAGTTTAAAATTGCTTATAATGGCTTTTTAATGTCAATGCAGATATCTCTGAGTGGCCTAAAGAGAGGATGACAAAAAAAGTAACTGTGTCACCAGCTAGTTTTGCTTTTTTTTTAATTTAAAGGGGCATTGTCAACAGGAAACCTAGGCACAGAATTCAGTGTAGCTCTAAAAACAGCACTTTGCATCTTGGTGATGCAGCTTGTGATTGTTTAATTTATTTTAGCTTTCTTTTCTCCCAAGTTGCTTTTGGAAGATTCAAATTTAAAAAAAATGAAAGAAGGAAAAAGAAAAGAAATATGATCACTAATTATGGAATTTGTTAAAAGTATGAAGTTGGTTGTAAAAGGTTCTCATAAATAGGATCACAAAACAGCTGAGGTTGGAAGGAAAATCTCTGGAGGCCCTCTAGGCCAGTCCCTGCTCCAGCAGGACCAGCTACAGCCAGCTGATCATTGTGGTTTTGAGTATGGCAACAGATGGAGACTCCAAAACTTCTCTGTGGAGCCTTCTTGCATTCAGATTGAATCTAAGGTTTTAATTTGTGCCCATTGCCTCTTGTCCTGTCACTGGGCTCTACCAAGAAGAGTCTGGCTCTCCTGTCTTCATTCCCTCCCATCAGTTATTTCTATACATCAGTGATATCCCATGGAGCCTCCTCTTCTCCAGGCTGGACAATCCACCTTTTGCAGCCTCTCCTCCTAGGAGAGATGCTCCAGTCTCTTGATCATGGCCCTTTGTTGGACTCAGTGCAGCATGTCCATCTCTCTGTCGCACTTTCACTGGGTAGCCAGCACCAGACCCAGCACTCCCAGTGTGTCTCACCAGTGCTGAGCAGTGGGAGAGGATCATCCCCCTCGACCTGCTGGCAGCGCTCTTTCTAATGTGGCTCAGGAGCTGTTTGCCTTCTTTGTCATGAAGTCACACTGCTGGCCCATGGCCAGCTTCTTATCCACCAGGACCCCCAGGTCCTTCTCAGCAAATCTGCTTTTTATGTGGTCATCACCCAGCCCAGCTGCATGCCTGGGGCTTTTGTTCCGCTGGTGCAGGACTTGACATATCTCCTTGTGAAATTCATGAGGTCATTGTCAGGCCATTTCTCCAGCCTGTTGAGGTCCCTCTGGATGGCAGCATGACCCTCTGATGTATCAGCCACTCCTCCCTGTTGCATCACCAGCAAACTTGTTGAGGGTACACTTTGCCCCATTGTCCAAATAATTTATGAAGAGGTTAATAGTGTTAGACCTCGTGTTGACCCTGGGGTATACCATTAGTGACATGCCTACAAAGGGACTTTGTGACACTGTTCCTACCCCTCTGGTCCTAGTCTTTCAGCCAGTTTTCAATCCAGTTCACTGCCCACTGCCCACCTAACCCATATATTGTCAGCTTGTGCATTGTGCTGCTGTGGGAGATGGTGTCAAAGGCTTTAATAAAGCCAAGGCAAGCAACATCCACTGCTCTCTCCTCATCCACCAAGCTAGTCACTTCATTATAGAAGGCTATCTGTGTTTCTTAAGCACAATTTCCCCTTCATAAATCAATGCATACTGTTCCTCAGCCTCCTTCTTGTCCTTTGTGTTTGGAAAACTTTGGAGGAGGATTTTGTCCACACCTTCTTGAGGGCGGAGGTGAGACTGCAAGGCTTGCAGTTCCCAGGTTCTTCCTTCTTGTGCATTTTGAAGATAAGAGTAACATTTGCTCTTCTCTAGTCTTCAGGAAACTCTTATCAGTTGCCATGAGCAGAAGCAGGAGAGAGCAGGGTATTTTCAATTTGGTTTTCCTCTGAGTGGCAAGTTACTGAGCTACTTTCAGGAAAAAACATTACAACTCTTCCTTGGTCAGTGCTGTGCTGGAAGCTGGACGAGGAGATCAAAACACCCCTCTTTAAAATCTTTGGGTTTGCAATTACTCATAATAATGTCAAGTCAAATAAAACTGATAAAAATACAGCACCTTTTCTGTAAGTTGATCATGTTCCTTTAGCATGGTTATTCAGTAGTCCTAAACACTCTTGTTAATAATGTGTGACAGGCAACTGTGATGGGAATGCTTCATGATTGCTCCTTATGTGATATCATGCTGGGATTGCAGGCCCGTGCTCTGCTGTTTTGTTATCTGTACTTCACTTCAGACATATTTTATTATAGTACTTTAAAAGGAAGAATGGAACATTTTATATTTTCCTGCCAAACCCCTTCTGTTTTTTTTTTTTTTCCTCTTAAAGAATTGTTTTTATCATCTATCTTTTGCAGTGTATCACATCATTATCTTCACCTGTTAGGGGAAAAAATGAATGGACTTAGTGTACAACAGACTGACAGCAAATCATAGCATGGATGTTCCCTTCAGAATGACAGTTATACCCTAGATGGCACAGTGACTGAATAACTCATTGTGAGAAACTCCTTCTCACAGACAGTTGTTAAATTGAAGGTATTACCAAAACAGAATGCAAGAATTATTGCTTGTTCTATGGTCATTTTTCTTTACGTACGGATATAAGCTTCTTTTTTTTTTCTTTCTATTAGAAACAAACTGAAAGAACCAGTCCAGCCCTCAGCATCGTTACGGCACCATTACAGTTTATGCTGAACTAGTATTTTCACTATAAATCCTGTTTTCCACATGATTCTTGAGACCAGGGTTCATTTGCAGTCCAGTCTTGTTTGAGGGAAAATATATTTTAATGTGCTTTGAGGGCTGAGCCTGGACCTTTTAAAATTTTCAAGAAAGTGACATAAAAATGAAAATTAATTATTTCTGATGTTTTCTAGTATTGCTCTTTTGTTCCTGTAGCAAAGAACCTAGATCTCAGTTTGATGCTGAGATTTTGCTAAAATTTAATGAGAAATTGCTATAGGTCTGAATGACCACAATCAACCCATTAAGATGAATACCTTAATTTATTTAGAAAAGGGCCTATTTTTTGATAAGGCATGACTATTCAGAAACTTTATAAATACAACAGGAAAACTCAGGTACCCCTGGTACTCCAAAGACTGACTGCAAGGTATTTTGTTTCATTAGGAGATCAGCAGCAGACCTGTAATGCAGATGAGCAGATCTACCTACTTTAAACACAATACAGTGCAGACACAAAAGATTAACAAAACAGAGTCCACTAAAGAAGGGAAAAAAGCAAACACATCTTGTTCCTGCTGAGACACACAGCAGGAGTGCACCAAGTGCCCTCAGTAGAGGTGACTGAAGCTTTGGGACAAGGGCTGGTCCTGCTGCCAGCAGAGCTGGCACTGCTGAGGAGCGTGGCTGGCTCTGGTAGAAGAGGCCTGACCATCACTCCAGCTCATGTTATGGCCCACACTGTGTAGCTCCAGGGAGGAAAAATGTGCTTTTAAGCCGATTTCCAACAGAGTCCAGCATTTGCCCAGCAGCTCTGTGGCAACTGAGAGGGGCTGCAGTCCCCTCTGTGTCCCTGTGCCCAACAGGTCCTGGCCAAGTGTCACCATGGAACTGTGTGTGGGGACCCTGGCAGCAGACAGGAGCAGGCTCCTACCACAAACACCAGCTAAACCAGGCTCCAGCCCAGCCCACTGCCATCAGGACATGTTGGACAGGCTCTGCCAGGGCCCTGGCTCACTCTATCCCTCTGTCTTACTGAGCAGAATGTCCTAGCTAAGGCTCTTCTGGATGGTGTAAGCCATCTGGACTTACTCAGGGCTTGTTTCTATTGCCCAAGGTGTACTGGGTCAGCAGCATCTCTGTGCAGGGATGGGAAGCAGTTTTGTGCCTGCAGGGTGCCCAGTCCCTGTGCACTGGGAGAGCTCCCACTGGGCAGTGGGCTCTGTTTCACCCATCCCATTAGTGCTCAAACACAGAGAAACCTGCCCAGCAGTGTAACTGGAGTCATCCTCTAGGACAGCTGAGCCTTGTCGGCCCAATTCCTGCTTTCCAGAGCCTGAAGGTGAAATTATGATTGGCTCTTGCTTAAAAAATGAGAAAGGGAGGGGACAAAAGAGCTCCCATTGCTGTCTCCCTGCTGGTTTGTAAGTACATGGCAATAACACAGCTGCACATGAGCTTACACTGGTTTGGCTTCATACACAGATTAACAGCTGATTTAAATTCAGCAGGTGCAAGTTTTCTGTGTGGACAAGACTCAAGTTGATAGGAAATCAATGAGTTTAGACATTTCTGCATTCTTCCCTGGCACCAGGCAGTATGAAATTCTGTAGCCCTGGGGTAAGTGACTGTACAAGGTGCAGGTCAGCACCGAGTCAGGCCAGCTGGATGATTCTGATAAAATCTATTTTCTGCCTCCCATTTCACTTCCCCTCTCTTTTTATTTTCTTTTCAGACACCAGTATTAAAACTACTTCAGGATGCTAGTTTTATCTGGCAAAGATTAGGGACAGAGAGAGAGATTGAGAGGGCTGTTTGCAAAACTGTCGAGAACACGGAACAGTCCAAGTGTGAAACCTATTCACCTTCACTTTAAGCTGTTGATAGGTATAATAAAATATTTTTCATTCATCCATCAGAAAAGTTAGAGCTATTTACACATATATATGCAGAATGCCCAGCGTGATTTGGCATAAATGCTTTAATCCCAGGCATTTCAGATGTAACCTACTCGTAGCTTCACAACTGAGAGTGTGAGACATCTGTCTTAAGTGCTGGCTGATAATAAGCATCATGAATCTTCTCTCCAGATCCCACAGCATTTCCCAGATGACGGGTTTGATTTGGCCTGGGCTTTCATGCAAAGCTTTCACTGAAGGCAAAAGCAATTCCATGTGCAGAAGAGCCCACTGCACTACACAAAGACAGCGACTTCTGGGAGGTGAAGCACTGCAGCTTGAGCCAGAGCTTTCTTGTTGTGAGAATAGTCCTTTTTCTCCCCCAAAATTCTGGAGCCAAGAAATGTTGAAGACTCATGATAGCATTAATGTCCAAACAAAGAGGACATGTTCTGTGAGACTCCTCTGTAAAATTTGTATGGCTTTATCATGCTTTTAAAGGAAAGAAAAAAAGGTATCTGCTCCAGCACACTGCAAAACAAAACATGTGGAGGATGATACAAAAGTACAGAATAGTCTTTTGTGACATGGGGAATGGACAAAAAGTCAGTAAAGTAAGAAACAGTGCCCTTTTGTAAATGAAGGATCATTTTATTTCCTTGTATTTATAGCCATAAAATACTTGATTTTCTGTTTTGACACTGAAAGGGAGAAGTAGGTTAAATCTGATATCGTGGTGGTGACCGTATGAAAAGCAGCTTTGTTGTAATTGATTTTGCTGAATTTCATATGCACACCCACACCCATACAGATGCTTGTAAATGCAGAGGAATACAACAGGCAAATTTGTAATGTAAATTCATTTTCTGAAATACATCTTTTAAAACAGTTTTTTTTTAATAAAATCTCAAACAGGAAAAATAGATGTTAGAGGTGTCTGGAAATAAAATTTTGAATTTTAAAAACCTTCCAGAAATATTCATAAAATTATCAAAAATGTTGCTTGAATCTAATCAGAGAGTGATTAGAGGGAATTCTTTCATTTCTGTCACTTGAATTTCATCTGGCCATATTTACATGAATCAATCACATTTGAAGAGGGAGAAAAATAAAATACATTTGGTTTTCAAGATTGTCAAGTTTTGATTTTTTTGTCTTAGCTTTACAGATATTTGCGGAGAAAGATTTTTTGCTTCAAAATCATGAATATAAAATTCAGTATATTTACACATTCTGGATGAAGCCCAGTTGAAATAAGTACTACAAAGTTCATATACAGTGAAAATCTCTAGCATTAATTACTCCTGAATGTTTGTGAGTACCCAAAATCCTGACATAAAAGCTGTAATTTCTATGCAAAGTAGATAGGATGATTGAGTTATAATTAAAATGGTAATTATACCCTTAATGCTCTGTATTTGACTTTTCGAAAAAAATGTTATGCTCCAAGAAAAGCTATTTAAAGATCAGAGAAAAATGTTTGAAAAATGAATGTATTCAAGACATTCTAGATCTTTCAAAATCCAGTTACTGATTTTTACATGCTTTCATATATAGTCTGAAACATTTTCTTCATTTATTTTGGTCGATGGAAATAATAAAAAATCATTGGAACGTGAAAAGCTTAAATGAACACAATATTCTCAAAGATGATACTTAACATGATAAATATTTTAAATGCTGGAGGGCAGGCAGCAGAATTCACTTGCTGACTAAAATCCTGGCCTTCATCCTCTTAACTGGTTGATGCCAAGGAAAGAGCTGGTAAGAATTTGGCTGCCCTGGCTGGTTCATGGCATGGCCCACTGCACCTTCCCAGGACAAATACATTTCCTTCAATCCCTCATTGACTCTTTAGAATTAAAGCAAGAGCACCTAAAGCTATACATCAAATGTCAGGAGTGGCAGTCTGGTGGAACCGTGTCAATAGTTGATGATGTATGGCTTGCTGGGAGGCACTGGAAACGCTGGCCCTGCCAGAAGTGACACCTGGCTGTTTGCAACCCAGCCTTGGTGCGTGCCCAGACCTGTGGGAAGGGGCAGGAGAACAGTGCCCACGGGGTGGGCAGTGCCCAGGGATCCAAGAGCATCCATGCAGCAGAGCAGGGCCATTTCCCAGCCACTGCCACACTCGTGGTACCCGGCTGCCTGTGCAAGCAGGGTGTCCATACTGGGAATCTGAGCATCCACTCTGGGGTTGGTAGAGCAGCCCCTTCTGCTGCTCAGCTAAGCTCTCCTCTGGGCAAAGTAGAAGGACCATCTTAGGAAGCTAAAAACACAGTTAAATTGGTAAAGTTGTGCAGTCTTAGATACTTTTTTGCAGCAGTTCTCACCAAAAAAAGCCCCTTTGCCTCCATCCATCTATTTAACCCACATACACATCACTTATCTTGCACTTCAGAACTTTTCATTCTTACTAATTTTCAGATATGGTTGAAATTTTTTCATTGTGTCCCATAAAAAGCATGACAGGGAGGATTTAGGACCAAATTTTGCAATTTTCATAAACTACAGAGCAGTGATTTCCTAATTTCTAGCCAGCTTTCTCTAGCATGAAAAAAAAAAAAGAGCCAAGGACTTTCCTGCTGCTGGTCTATTTTTCTGCTCTCCTATTCCATCAATGGGTCATGGTAGGAACTGTGAGCTGGCTCTGAAATTGGGGTAAAGCTGAAAAGTCACTAGAGGAAATGAGCTTAATTCCTCTTACATGCTGTCCCTCCTCATCCAGTACCTGCTCCAAAGCCAGGGCTTGCTAACAGGTAGACCTCATGTGAGGACCAACAATACCCATGATATCCATCTGTTTGGAAATGTCTCATGGCTGATTGCAGGGATGATCCCATTCTCCAGTGTGTGTCTGAGTATCAGCCTTGGCTCCACGTGTAACAGGTTTATCTCTGTCCAACACCAGGTTGTACCACCCAGTTCCAGCACCACAGTATTCCCCTGTCATTCCCTTATGCCATGTACCTGCAGTGCTCAAGATCCCCCTCTACTCCAAGCAGATTAAAAATGGTAGCAGGAGAAAAAAGAAATGAAAAAAACACATCTGGAGGGTAAGAGGGGAAATAGCTGTGTGTGATAACAAGATAAAAAAAAAGCCCATCAGTGTTATCAGAAGAAGCAGTGAGAAGCTGAAGAGGAAAAATATGATAAACAAGCAAGTAGTGCATGAGGAAGAAGGAAGAAATCTGTGAGGAAAGGTAGGAGACAAGGACTGTTGGCCATCATGTCCTCTTGCTTTCTTCAAGAGACATTTGTGAAGTCTTTTCTTCTTGAGTGAGTCTGTTTCAATACCCCACCCCTTGTTTCATATGGTGGTTTCTAGTCCCTCTGCAACCTGTAATTGAGAGTTGCTATTTGCAATCCCCTGCAGTAAGTTCTGAGTCACTGATTTTTAGTCATTGAGATTTTTAGAAGTAGTACTAATTAGCAAAAGACATACTACAGGTATTTATCAATGCTAGTTGGCCTGAAAAAAATGTATTGTTAGGCATCACTGATAGCCACTAGCTATTCCAAATTTCTACAGCTGTAAACTGAAATTAAATGCACAAGAAAAAATTTTAAAAGCTTTGCATAAAAAGCTGAACTCATAAAACAGAAGTGTTCCACATTTAAAGACACAAGAAGTCTAAACCAAAGCCTGCTTAAGCAAAGGTAAAAGTCTCTGTAGATTTCTCCAAAGTTTGACTCAGATTCTGAATTCTTTCCTTACTCTGCTGGACTACAATCCAGCAGAAAGGCTTTGAGGGAGGGGGAAAGAAAAAAAAATTCTGAAATTATCAGTGGTAATTTGGATTTAACAGTGGATTTAAAGTTGGTTTTACAAGTGCTTTAACCACTAAAATTAAAGCATGTTGGATGGCAATCTCAGCCATGTACAATTTGCCTTGCCACATGAAAATGAATGTAGCTCACACTCTTCTTACTAATTGTGTAATTTTCTGTGGTAGGACAATACATTTTGCAATTACAGTCATTTCCCTCAGGTCTCCTGGTTGTACTATGAGAGATTTGCCATCATCCTTGCCTTGAAAAAATTCTCTGTACCTCTTCAATGAGGGTCAGTTCTGTAGGGTTTTTTCAGTTCTAAATAGACAAAAAATATTAAGGACAAAATACAAATAGTGAAGTCTGAGATTTAAAAGTTCCAATAGACAAAAAATGTTAACACTACTATATCTCTGTTAGAAGCTGGTGTTAGTCTGCCAACAGTTAAACCCTGTATGTGCTAAAGAAACCATAAAATACATGATACATGGCATAGATTTTAGCAAAACATTTGCAAAGATGTGATGGAAATGTCATCTATAAAAAGCCTCCTTAACCACTTTAATATATATAAAATGGCAATCTACAATTTGGCATGACATATGCATACATGTATATATATATATATATATGCACATATATAGAGAGTATGTTACAAAATACAGCTGCACCACATCATTTTAGCCAGAAAGGGTAATCCTTTCTTATTCTGGTTGTTTTTCAGGTCAAAGGGTCTGTGATAATGTCATTAGCTGCTGAAACATATTTTTACTGTGTTCCAAGGACAGTGTTAAGTACACAGGACTCCTGTTACTGGCAATGCAAATTAATATCTAGGACATTGCAGTAGGATCTGAACATTTCACTACAAAAGGTGATGTGATGCATGTAGAGCTAAATGCTGCTTAGGTGAGGGGATTTTATTCCATTTCCAGATGTGAGGAAATCACTTTATTCTGATCTCTTACTACTGGTACCTATTCACTATTACTGCAGCACTCAAGGGGTAGACAACCAATTTAATTTGCTGCTGAGCCAGTAGATCAGGGCTCTCCATACAGGCAGTGGGAGAAATAATCTCTTCTGGGAAGGGATGACCAAAATACAGCCATCACTCAGGGGCCTTGCAGGACTCTGTGGACTGACCACTGGAAATGAGGGTCGCTCATGAATGTACACCTAGAAATAACAACCCCAAACATTCAAGGAAAGGTGAAGAATGCTCAGTTTCCTAAATCCACCTCTCCTAACAAGCTCATCCCAGCCTAGCCTTCTGTCTAGGGATCATTGCACTGCTTTCCATCAGGGTACTCTGCCCCTCTGCTCTAAAGCTTGTTATCCTTGACAGAGATGTGTTACAGTTCACCATGCTGTTTGTATTACTAATCACAAAAATCTGTGACATAAATTACATCCTTTCACAGCACAATCTGAATTGAACCATCTCTTGATTGCCCATGGAAACAGAAGGGTGTGCAGCTGAAGCAGACTAATATACAGGTTGGTTTTAAGACCATGCTGGATTATAAAAACTAGGAAGAAGAAGAAGTATAGGGGAGAAGAAATGTAAGGAAGAAGACATAAAGAAATCCTGTACTGGCCATGGGGGACAGAGAGAATGAGATACAATTGTGTTGCCCAGCCATGTATTACCCAGCCATTTGTCAAGATAGATATCTTGGGGCACAATGTGGAAGTGGTGAGAAACCATGGAACAGAAGAAAGTGGCTCTGTGAAGCTCAGAGGGCTGAAGGTGTATGGCTTTGGTGAAAGGATATTTTGGTACTGACACTGGACCCATAGAGTCATGTTTCCCAGCTCAGAGACCTTGCAGTGCACTGTCTGTATTGCAAAAAGATGTGCTTATATATTATTATTACTGCATTGCTTCACAACTAACCAAATGTTAAAGTGCTGTAGATCAACCACCATTTTCCTGCCAAGAGATACAGCTTTTCTCTCTGTCTCTCACAGTTTCTTTTTCTTATTTTTAATCACTTTCATTTCTAAACAGACACAGAAGTTGTTGTGCGAGTCAGACCAGTGGTGCTCAAGCTTGCAAAGACACCCAGGGGTTTTTGATGTTTTGTCAGTTATAATCAATGAGAGCAAGTCTGATGCTTTTAAATTCCTGTCTGAGGTTTCCTTCCATTCACCTTGCAAAGCACAGACCTGCAGCATATAATTCTGCAGTGAGAAAGGAGCAAATGACTGGCCACGTCAGTGTGTTGTGTGCCATACTCATACACACATAGCTGCATGCTTTCATACCCACACTGTTCTGAAAAGAGAAAAAAACAAACCCACAAACCACTGCTAGAGGAGACTGCGCCAACCTGCTACTCACCTGTGGAAATGAACTACCCAGATTAATTACCTGACAAAGGCTGGACTGCAGCTGTCAGCTCAGAACAAGAATAGTGTGTCAACGAGAAACAAAACTGGAGACATGCTGGAAGGGCTTTTTGTACACTGGGTTTTTTTCTTTTTTTTTTCTTCCTTTTTTTTTTTTTTTTCCCTTTTTTCTTCTGAGAATTCTCCCACTATTGCTATCACTTATTATTTGCCTTACAGTCATACCAAGGTGCACTGGAACATGCCTGTGTTGTGATGAACTCTGCTCAGACATGGAGCAAGATTGCTGCCAACCACAAAGCCACACAATTCTAACAGAACCAGGAATACCTGTGAAGTGGCTGCAGAGTTAACCATATCACATAGGTGGTGGGCAAAATGACAATAGCTGTGTGAGCTTCTGGTTGGAGCTTTTAATTCTGATTCCCTGACAGGACTCAGAAGTGGTACCAAGTGCTGGCAGTTCTTCTCCTGGTGTAGATGCCTTCCGTGCTCGTGTGGATGAGTGCAGGATCCAGCTGCTCTGAGGGCTTGGCAAGGCCACTCAGCCAGTGTGGCAAGGCCACAGTGCAGGCTGTGGCAGAGCTGCTTTTCTGCTTATCCCCCCCTATTGCATACATCTAAAGCTAGGTGCTATGCAGAGTGTAGGGGTGGGCAGGACAGAGCTGGGCCATAAACTGAAGTAAAAGTACTCTGACCCTCACCTGCATCAAAGTAGTCAGATGCATGACTTCTTCAAAGTGTTCCCATTTTACTGACTGGAAATTGAGGCAGGGGCTGATGGCATGCCTGGCATCATCAGGCTGCAGGGGATTCAGGCACAAGGGCAGAAACTGATCCCACAACCCTGAGCCTTCACCCACCCCCTTCCCTGCCTGCCATTCAGACTCATAAATGCTTTCTTGTGCTAATTTGACCACAGCAAAAACAGCATTATGAGGCATTGCAGTCTGAAACTTCTATACAGACTCAGGAAGGGTCCTCATCCTGTGGATGAAATACTTGCAATGCAGGCAAGGGTGAGCAGGCCAGCAGTGAGAGTGTAAATCACTGCTCACCCCGGAGCCACCTTAAACCACGACCCCATCCCTTACACCTCCAGTTGTTTGCAAAGCCTTTCTCTACCCAGAGGGAATTTTCAGTCAGATGTGTGTAGAAATTCTCAGATTAATTTGATTTTTGGGAGGAGGCAGGGGGATTTAAGTGAGAGGGTTTTTTGTTTGTGTTTATTTCTCCCCTCAGAGCTGCCTTTCATTGCACATTTACTGGTTCTGGAAGACAACACCCTGCTGACACTTAGAGAAGCATCAGTGAATAAAGTCTGTTATACAGGCTGCAAAGCCATCTGGACTTTTTGCTGAAAAGGTTGGACATGGTTTTAGGCAAGATTTTATCACTCTGAAAAAAAAACCCTTCTGTACTCAGTACCTCTTCCAAGGTTGATGTCAGGGTATTTTTTTTTTCCTTTGTCAGTTGCAAAGCAAAAAAATGACAAACAGTTGGAAGGCAGTAAGGATGGAGATAGAAATCTCTAGAGGAAGCTTTGTCAAAGGTAGTGGCGTATAAACAAAAAATAAATTAGTTTTGGTGTTATCAGAAACTGGACAGCCTTCGATTTGTATAATAGTTTGTCTGGGTTTCCAGACCACCTATACAATGCTTCTGTGAGGCAAAGTACAGATGCACTTGACAGAAGTGAAGAAAATGGTTCAACATAATCACAGGTGCAGAAGGGAAGAGGAAAGACAGGAAGACAAAGGTGCAATGGCAGACAGCCTTGAAATCCTTCACTTTTTCCCTTTTATCATTTTCAAGAATTCCAAGCAGAACATTTTACCTTGCTGTCCATATTAATCAGTTCTTGAGTCCAAGAATTTTGTGTATCCCTTTCATTCTACATCCCCCTTGCCCAGGTTTTGGCAGGACAGTTTCACAGACTGAAAAGGGTAGCACAAGGCTTGTGTGCCAGCTCCTCCTGGCTGAGGATCCCTGTGAGCAGAGCAGGAGACAGAAACATGCTGAAAGTAATTTATTGGAATGCCCTTTAGGTTATGTGCAGCTTAACAAGTGAGCTAACAACCAGCGATTACCTTAGAAACACAGATTGGTGAGACAGTTTTATATATTCTGAGAGCTAGGTACGAAGCTGGGTATTTCTCTTTTCTCTCTGAAATTGCTGTCTGAATTTCAGGAGATTTTTTCTTAACCCACAGCTGTGAAAAGGAGCCCAGATGTGTAATGCCAGACCCCTTAGAGATACTTTGAGGTATCCTTCCTCAAGTACAATGTGCTGGTAAAAGACATGTATTCATATTTGTATTAGCCTTTTTCTTTTTTTCTGTAAAGGAAGAATCGTACATTTTATTTTTTGTCTTTGACACTGACTTACCTGAGAACAATATTGGAGCAGGTTGTCTCTCAATTTAATGATCAATTTATGGGAATAAATATATTTACATATCTTACATAAATTTTATAGGGTTTGGTCAATTTGTAGGTAAATTGCTTTGATATTTTTCTGTAAGTACATAAATAAATAGAAATCATAATTTTTAATTTAATTACTGAGTTTATCCATTTATTCCTTTTCTTCTTCACAAAAAAAGCTCTTATTTTACTGCCCACTGAGAATGAATCACTCAAAACAACTTTCCCATGATGAGGAATTTTTCTAAAATATTTTATTTGCTGTAAGAAATCTGAACTCTAACTGAAAGCTGTGACATTGCACTTAACTGTAGGCACATATTTTACACCTCTCTCACAGGAATGCTCCCAAGGGAAGGTCATACTGTGGAGGAGAGCCCACACAGCCCCTCCACAGTCTCATGGCCTCATAATCCTGGCCCTAGGTTCTTGCTTAGACAAGTCTGCTGAGGCAACAGGTTTTGCCCTAGAGTATTGTGACAAGGTTTAAAATTTACATTCTCAAGTTTTAGGTGTGAACATTTGGTTAGGAGTTTCTTGAGTGGAGATAGAGGGGAAGATGATAGAACAGCAATATTTGGGGTTTAGAACATGGGCTAAAAGTAATATTGATTTTTTAGCTTCACATGCATGATGTTGGCAGGTATTAAAAAAAAAAAAGAAGTTAATTTTGGCAATGTTATGTTCATTGCTTGTGTTTATCCATTAAGGGACAGCAAATCAGGGAAGGGTTGTTTTAACTTCAACACCAGGCACACACCAGTCCCAAATGGCTCCCAAATCTCTGAGTGGCAATTGGGATTCAGGTGAAACAATGGTTCTGCCTCTCCTAGCACAAAGCCACCGTGGATGATGAGAACTATCCCTACTAATTACACATTTGAGAAGCCCAGAGAAGGATGAGGTAACAAGAAATGTAGTTTCCCTTACCACCCCTCTCAGCCAAGGGAAAGGTTACTAGCAAGGTTACAGCCAGATTTCAAGAATCATTACAGCAAATGATAGCAAGATCTTTAACAGGAAGAAAGGGAAAAATCCGATGTCTGTATAATAATTGCCACGTAAAGAATTATATGCCTCGCTCTGCAGTGATTCAGAAAGTTGAGTTGTGCTGTGCCTTGCTGGGATCAGCAGTTCAGAATAGATTAAATTTGTTTTGGACACTGGCTGCTCCCTGCTTTATCTAACAAAGCACATGTGTGATGGGAAAGGCCCTTAATAGCACAGACCATTAATGAGAGCCATAAACACACAGGCGTAGATTTTCAAAGTGATGCTCAAGGGATTTGAGCAAGCACTGTTCTCTCCCTGCTTTGATCATTTACCCAAGAGCTGCTAACTGGTTAGGCTTTGGGAAGAGAGTGGACCTCGAACAGCCAAGAGAATTGGATGTGACAAGGGCTTTGCTACCATCAGTGTCCAAAGGACATTCATTTTAATGCACCTCAGCAAGGTAAAGCAAGGAAACTGAAAACTGAAAAGACATTTCTCAGATAAAGGATTGATTTTATTAAAGAGAGGCAAGTCATATGAATCTAAAACCTAGTTTTTTATAGAGACCATAAAAGCATTTTTACAGAGTTAGCCATTCCTAGACACTGGTGGCTTTATAGAGCTTTTATCTAGTTAAAGAAAACCCACTGGTGCTAACTTAATATCTGTAGTGTACAACAGCCTGACACCTGAGGCTTGTCCTAAAGCAGGCACAAGGCTGCAAGGCGAACACTACTTCATTTTTTGAATTATTCAGCATTTGCAGCCAACCTTATGTGTGTCTCTCTCAGAAGAAGGCTTTTGGATTAATGATCAGTAAAAGAAAAGAAAAAAGGCAAACAAGCAACCACTCCTTTCTGGTGTTTGTTAGCAGGTGCAGTATTGACTTCAGGAATGATTCTGCAAAATTGGTGTGGACATTCTTCATTACCAGAGCTGGATGCAGAAGGAGCAAAGCTGGCAACCTAGCACAGCCTCCTTTAGGGAACTACTGTTGATGTCAGTGGAAAAGCTTGTTTCCTCTAAATTCATTGAAATGCTACCTATTGGTAGCACCTCTTTAGAGCAAGATGAATGCAGACAGCAATGAATCAACCTCAAATAGTGGGCCCCATACGTTAGCAGCCTAACATTAGCACACTAATGTGAATTTAAAGATTCTAATTAAACCTACATGCAAAATGTTTTCCTACTAAATAGAAAACCTTACTTTTTGGAGGAGATGAAGCATTTGGATTTGACAGCATTTCCTTTTTCAATAGTATGCTTATTTTATGTGTTCTGTTTTCTTTCAGTCACTCCAGGGGTTTCTGAAACAAATAAAAAGATACATTATATTGTTTGATTGATTCCCTGTAGTCAAGGGATATATTGAGAAAACAGACCAATTTTTTCACTGAGCTTGTAGAATAAATTTCACTTTGATCTTTATACTTCCCTCTGTGGCTACACATTTCTTTTGAGATATTTAACACTGATTAATCTCATTTACAGGATCCCATAGTAGTACTCAGGTACAAATTCAGAAACTTATTCATTATGGAAGAACTTACACCATAGTTTTTGGTTTCCTCTCCCCTCCAAATGCCCTAATAAAACTTGGGGAGTATTTCCCGCATTTCAAACTTGACATTTGTGTGTAAAAATTCAACATTTTAAGAAAAATCTCTGTAAACCTTGGCAGAGTACCTCTTTGCCAGTTACTGCTAAAAATTCCACTGAAAATATTTAAAACAAATTTTATCAGGGGACTTTTGTGTTCCCCAGTAACAAAGTTTCACATGCAGTGGAGGACTTTCAGCTGGCATTTAGCCACCCAAGAAACATAGTAAGTGAGAAACCTACTGCAGCCTTAAGCACTGCTGAAGCATATGCTGGGTATGTGAACAATTCATCAAAATCCAATTACATGCTTTTTAGTAGACCTCCTGTTCATTAAATTAGGGTCAAATCTAAAACCTAAAGAAGTCATTGGGAAACCTAATGCCAAGAATTACCAAAGATTGGCCTTAACCAATCCTCCCATTCCACTATTTTCTGATCTTAATTTCTCCATGCATGCTGTATCCTCCCAACTCGAACCTAGGCAGTGCTATCACTTTCATAAAGCTTAAAGTTTACTGTGAAGCACAAAAGAAAATTGGGTGAGAGAAGGAATTCTCTTTTTTTTACTGCCATTCTTCTGTGTGCCACACAGGGCCTGTGTTCAAAGTCTGCCTCACACAGCAGCCAGCACAGTGCTGATATTTAGTAAATGATCACTAATGATAGAAGCAGCAGCGTGGAGGCAAATATGTTTTGTGGGGCATGGGAAATTAGCAGAGCAATCAGCCTCCAGCCGGGGTGAGGGAGGAGAGGGAAGTAGACAGCAAATAATCGCTCTGAGCCCAGGAGCTGATTGCAGTCTGGACAAGCTGGCCAAGTCAGCCGAGGTCAGCTAAGCCACTGAGGAGCCTTCATAAATGAACAGCAAATTTGGGACATTTGATGATCACAGAAATAAGGAATTCATTGAGGTGATTCAGCATCATGTGTAGCTAAAACGTTTGTAATAGGACTATGAACAGATGGGGGAGGGTGATGAAAGGGATTCTTTTGACTGAATCAATAGGACCAGTTGATCTTCCTCATCAGTCTTGGTAAGAAAACTGTGAGGATATTCAGTGTCAGAAGTGCGTTATTGGAGTTTTCATTAAAAGCTCAATGTGGAAATGTGTACCCAGCTGCTGCCACATGCAGCCTGTGCAGCACACACCCCATCCCCCTGCATGACTGAGAAGACCTCTCTGAATCAGGATGTACACAGGATATATCAGCACTTTCAGCTAAAATGAAACATACAGCCAGACAATATAAAACCACAGCCATCTAAGGGGAAAAAAAAAAAAGCCCATATATGCTGACCCTGAGGGGTAAGACAGAACCAGACATAATGATCAATACTGTAGGAGTTATGATCAGAGAGAAATAATTACTGCACATCTCAAGGAAAGAACCACGATGAATTCCGTGGCATTGCCTTGTTCTTTGAGCAATACTCTGCAAATGCCTGCACATGCTGAAGGAAGGCTGAGTTATGATGGGCTGTGAACTGCAGCCTCCAATCTCGCTGCAGAAGTCCTTGCATGACTCTGCTTGGAGAGTCTCATCACTGACAGTGCCATTTGACTCACAGTTTCCCTGAAAGGTGAGTAAAAATTGTCCCTTTTTTCCTCTGGATAAGGAGGACTCATGGCAAAGCAAGTGGTTTGCACCAAGGCTGCCAGGAAGGAGGGCAAGGAATAAGCACAGCTTGGACCCCCCTGCCTGTGACCAGCTGCCCACCCTCCTTCCTTCCACAGGCCATCCTGCCTCTCCATTCCTTTAGGTCCTTGTTCAGCCCTCTCCACTGTGCTGGGGTGCCCCTGGCACTAAATTGATGCCAGAAGACTGCTACTGGAGGGCAACCCACAACCCTCACCTATTTCTCTTCTCAAGGGTGCATCTTGAAGATGATGAAGTACCTGGGAAGAGCCTGACTAATTCAGTCACTTGAGGGTACCATCACTTATCAATGAATCTCCAGCTAACTACAGCAAAACTGATTTACAAGCCTGGGGAAAAAATGTGTTGCATAGTGATTTGCTATACAGTCTGACCAGGAGCAGCTCCTCAGGATTGATCTTCACTGTGTTGTGTTTTCCTCCCCTCCCATTTAGACAGCAAGAGTTCCCTGCAGGAAAAACAAACTCTTGCTGTCAATGAGTGTGCATTTCCCTCTCGGACAGTGAAAAGAACCAGGTGTGCATCTCCTCTCCTCTGTGAAGTGAGTTGTGAACTTAATTCAACCTGATCTCCATTCATCATGTTCAACATTTAGCCCTCAAATGTCAGTGAGATTCTGGAAATAAAATACTTGGGAGACAGCAAAAACAGAGCCCTTAGTGATATCTGTATAGTAGAGTATTTCTTGCCATCCATATGCAAATCTAACCTTTTTGATATTTCAACCCTATAAACCCTAAGACAGGATTTCAATAGAAAATGTTTACTAAAGGCTTTCTCCTTTATAATCTATTGATTTTAATATCCTTACTATTCCTGTTGAATGTCAGTTTTACCCTGAAGACTCCCATTGCAAACTTGAACACATTTAATTATTTATACCATTTGAAATATTAGTGCAGAGAAATCCCTAAGAGTTTTGGGTTCTGTAATGGTATGATATCAAGTTTGATTTTCCTTTATGAATAAGACAAGTAATTTCATATAGTAATCAAGGACAGATGAATACTTCAGACAACACAGTGTAGTTTTAATAGTAATGGCATCTATTTTTCATTTTTCCAGGGTCCTTGTATATGTTAAAATACAGCTCATTAAGTACTGCAGGATCTCTCAGTGAACAATTTAGCATTATGTTTTCTTTCTTCTGCCAGCTGCCTGAGCAAGAAACTTGCTTCCATCGGAGATAGTGGGCATTTAGTCAGTGTTCAAGGTTAGAGTGCAACCAAGGGCAGATCTGCCCCTGGATAGGGGTCAGGCAGTCTTCTTTGCCTTACTTGTATCACTCACTGTGTTCACAGGACTGACATTTGTCTCTGACACAATTATTTTTTATACAGAATATGTATGTGAGGACCTACGAAAATATTTTGATAGCAGGCAAATCAAAGCAGAGGATTTTAAAAAACTCAGCATTTTGAAGGTCAGTTCTTCCCCACAGTCACGTTTTTTACTCCCAGCATCCACCCAAAGCCAGAGTGAGTTCACCCTGCCTGGCCAGGGTATGGGAATGCTTGAGCTCCCATCCCTGCCACTTGAGCCTTGTCTGGAAGATCTGAGAGTCAGAAATACTTCCACTGGCTTCAGTGTTGGTTTGTACCTGACCCCAGTGTTCCAAAGGGATTAAACCCCTCCTTGTTAGTCTCTCCTAGGTTCAACACTCAAGCAGCATTTCAGCATTTATTCTCTCATATATATTGGAAAAAAATTTCCGAGTTCTGGCTGTCCATAATTTTTTTTTTTTTTTTTTTTTTTTACCCTGCCCCAAGCTGCAACTTCTCTGCCATTACATGATCAGAGCAATTGCATGGATGTCTGTTAATGGCACTAAATTCACAAGCTAAGTTTCTACTCTTATTTTTACCTCATCTTCCGAAATTTTCCCTTTTTCTTCTACCGACCTGATAACTGTTCAGAAGCTGCCAAGATGTATTTGGCTCTTGTATTTACTCCAGATGGAGACTTTTATTTTCACTCATATCTGGCAGTAGGAGCTGTGGTATCACCAAACACAACTTTTCTCTGAGATTGTTTTGATATAAGAAAAGAACCGTTCCTTTTGCATATGGTTTATAAGTTACTTCTGATGGCAGATAATATGGTCTAGCCTGGATCCTAAAAGTTCAACATGATTCACAATAGCCATAAATAGTTGGATTTTCTGGTTTATATCCCCTCAGGAATAACCATCTGGATATGTATCTTTTAATAGTCCAGGAATATTGTTTAAAAGTAAAGCCAGAAAATATCTGGAATGAAATCTGTGGTTCTAAACTGAGCAGGGGTAAATGCAGCTCTTATCTCCACCATAGCTGTCCTGTGTGCATTAGATATGTTTGTAACCAGTTCAGGTGTCACAGAAGCGTTCAGAACCAGCCTAAATGTTCCAAACAGGCAGAAATGCTGTCAGTGATTTCATTTCACAGAACTAGGACAAGCCAGGAGCTGCTCTGGTGTGTGCTAGATGGAAGGCAGGGTGCTGCATGGATGGGTAGAGGTGAGGAACCCAGTGCCATACCCAGCTCTGCCACTTGGCCAACTCACAGGGCCAGCGTAGTCAAGGCTGTGAAATTAATGCTGCACTACAAGGATGAATCCTCAGGGTACCAAATCTCTTACTGGGCTGAGCCATGCACCTCTTCCTTATTTTTCTCCATCTGAAAAAAAAAAAAAAAAAAACCAAACTACTCCTTTTCCTCCTTTCCATTTTACTTTGGAATATCCATTTGGAAATTTAGGGCAATGTGATATCCTGGAAATGACCTCTCAGATTAGACACTCTTCCTGGCTGTTTTTCCAGCATCCTACATGTATGCATCTGTGTTACTCTTTTGCTCCCATTAGTTTCCCTGGCATCGTTTTAGGCAATGGATTCAAGACAAAAAAAAATGTTCGCCTGACTTATTCTAGCTAAGAGGCTTCATATTTAATGGATTTGCTGTTCTTTAATGTCCCAGGTCACTCCTTGAGATCAGCAAATGCCGAATTTCTTATCGTCCTTAAATGTTATCTGAAGTCATGTCGTTATTTTGCCTTTAGTGAGTCTCTTTGCTCTCTGGCTTTGGAACCTACAGCCAAATGAAGTAAAGAAAGCTCTGACTATGGGGAATTTCTAAATCCAAAGTTAAAAGTTATTTGTTCTGTTTAGCATTTTTAAAATTATTCTTTTAGGAATTGTGTGTGCCTCTGAGCTAATTAACTCTTAATGAGCGCAAAATGCCCTGGGATGCAGATTTGGAGGGTACACTAGAAATGCAGGCATGGATTGGACTGCAATACTGCAGCAGATGAAATTTATGATTTGATTCTTTTTTTAAATTATAATGCAGATATTTTTATTGAGATACTCTTTTTTTTTTTTCCCCCTCTCTGTCTTTCTAGTCTAAATAAAGCTGATCAGATTTTCAGTCCACCATATGGGGCCCAGTTCTATCAGTTCTACAAATACACTTTAGTTTTCTGTTATGGATGAAGTCACTCTTCAGCAGGGAAAACAAGTAGAGAAACAAACTTTCATATTATGAAAGACAGGCAGTGTTCCAGCACTGAGCACTTAACCAGAGCATCAGGAAATCAGAACACCTGGCTGTGCCCAGCTCTGTGCTATTCCCCTGGACCAGTCCCTCACCCTTTTAGTGCCTTCACTCATTCATCTGTAAAGCAACTATAATTGTGTTTATATCACAAGGGTGCCTTGATGCTTGACAAATGAGAATTGACCCAAAATTCATTCTTCAGAAGCACTGTATGAGCAGTACCTCGCTCACAGGGTGATTGTGGACAATTAGATTAGAAGAGGCTTAAATGCAATGGAAGTGAAATTCCATTTAGGAACTGTCAAACTGTTCTTGATAATTTTTCTTAGTTTTCATCTAATTCTAGTGTGGAATTTTGCATGCATCTCCCAGAAAGGCTCTGTATGACTCTTTTCTTCTGCAACAAGACAGCATATTTTATTCTGTGTCGTATTAAACTGTGTTTTGGGCAAATGATTTGTTCCCAGAACAGTACCTTGGAAAGCTAGGTATAGCAAAACAAAGAAAAATAATTGTGTCAAAGAAATCCTATCCTCTATGTATTTGAGCAAATTGCAGTCACACAGGAAAAAATATTCTGGGTTTTATGAAAAGGGGTTTGCCTAATTGTTGTTGTTATGTTTTATTTAATTAGATTTTTTTGTACTTGCCATAATAATGTTTTTAAAGTAAGCTGAATTTCCACAACAAACTGTAGAAACATATGGTGTACAGCCTGCAGAGGCACTTAATGGCAGCAGCATTACTGATATTTGTGAGTTAGAACCTGCTTTCCTCTGAAAAATAGCTGTGTGTTCTCCCAATTTAAAATACTGGTTTTCACCAACATATTTTCATCACCATTAACAGTTTGGAGAGGAAAATCATGAATATGATCTTCTTAAATACATTTCCTTCTTTCCACATGGCTATGGATATTCCAGGATGAGGGAAGTTCTGTATCAGACTCAGCCTCTCCTCCGTGTGTGCCGTGAATACATTTAATGAAACCAGGTGAATTAAAGGAGGCCAATTTTACCACGACCTCCCCAGGTAGCATATCCCAACACCAGAAGTAAAAATGGAATTGTTGCTTGGTTGAGGTACTTTTCCTAACAAAGGCACAATGGCTGGGGTCTAACCAGATTTCAGAATGCCAGGAGTAATTCTGAAAGTCTCTGTCAGCACCCCAGAGTAAGCTCCAGCTCCCAGGAGCTGCTTCCAGAAGGATTTGTAGTTACAGCTTGGTTCCCTACAAGAAATCATGTGGCTGAAAAAACAAAAAAAAATCCTTTGGATGTTACTTTTTTATGTTCAGACTTGCAAAGCACTTTAAGAACAAGTCATGCTCACAAAGAGTGTTCCACTGACTTATCTCTAATGTATGCTTGAGAGGCTCAGTGCAAAACAAAGTGCAGAGATTAAGTAAATGAAAAGATACCAAACATTGCAGCAGGGAATCATTCCAAGTCCTGGTGTTCTCAGGAGCACCAGAGCTGGTTTAGGTTTATGCCCATCCATGCACAGTCTGAAGAATTCACTTTTTAGGCCTTTTTAGCTGTTTTGGTAACTAGCATCCCAAGGCTCTCCCTGGTGATTGGGCTCATTCATACCTGAAGGTTCAGACCACAAACTCTCCAGTGCCTACTCCATGGGAAAATCTGACCTTCCAAAAAAGCTGCCATGCTCAGGAGGAAACATGGCAGACCAGTCCCTCCCAGACCACTTCACACCCATGAACTGCAAGCAACACCCTTGGTAGGATATGGAAGAAGATTCCCCTTGTCCCCGTGGCTGTCAAGGGAGATGCAGGACAGATCATGGTGCTCCTCTGACACTTTCCTGAGCTGATCACTTTGCCTTAGTAGCTGTGAGTCATTAAAAGCTCACTTTGAATGCAGAAATAGGTGGCCTTTACCAATAAATCAGGCCTCAGCTCTCAGTCTTCAGTGGGCTAATGGAAATTTTCAGTGGGGTCAGAGAAGTAAGTACTTTTGTAGAACACGTGCACCTCTTTAGCTTGCTATAATAAAGTACTTTAAGTTCCTGTGAACTGGTCCTGGACCAATGTCTTAAGAGACAGGAAGAAAGTTCAGCCTTGAAATCTTCTCCCTTTACCCCCAGTCCTAGTCAGTATGGGTCTCAGCTTTCATGCAGTTTTGCCATTTCTGAGGATGATGTAGGAAGTCGAAGGAGGGATACTCATTTTATCTTTGCTCAGATAGATGGTGTTTAATTCTAAAGTGGACCTCTCAGCAGCTGACATCATGTGACTAATCTGCAGAAATGCCCAGGTTCCTCAATCAAAGAAGTGAAAAAAATTCTTTCTGACTGTCTCTTTCAGGATTTTGCTGACTCCGTATACCAAATGGTTGCACAGAAGTTCCAAGAACTGACAGACAATTTCACTTCCATGCATGCACGCCACAAAACTCTTGCAGGCATTGTGATGACCAAAGGTAAGATATCCTCTCATTTATTTTCCTCTGGCATTTTTCGTGACTAAGTAATACATTATTTACCTGGTTCACAATACTGAAGAATGACTTTACTCCCACACAGAAAAATAAATAGTAATGCAGTGAAAAGACACATTAAATATTTACACCCCAAGTAAGTTCACACAAAAAATACTGGCAACAGAGTTGAAGATTTATTTGTAAATATGTCACTATGTTTCTTTGTTCAAAGGACAAAACGCAGACCTCTCTGATTTTTCATTTCCTTACAGATGGGGGAGAGAGTTAGTTATCAATAAAAGTAGTATAATTTATTAAATACTTTCTTAGGTCTGAAAACACCAAGTTCTTGTTGTACAAGGCTACCATAAACTTTGTTTTAGACTGGCAACAGAAGCAAATGTCTCTTCCAGTCAAAAGAACCAAACCCAGAGCATATGCAATTTTAGTTCTGCTCTTCTCTAGACATGGGAAATATTTATATTTACCAGCAGGGTCAAAATTTGGTATTCACTCCTGTTAAGACAACTGATTGACACATACTATGTGCAAATCTTTAGTGCTTTGATGAAACTGTTGCATAGATGCTCTTTCTTTCTTTGCAAGCACCACTCAGTTGGGGCACCTCAGCATTTATGAGGATGTCAGCTGTGGAGATACTTCCATAAACTTCATCTTCACTCTGACACATGCAGCAGTGGGTCCAGCACAGAAATGAGAGGATAAGCTCAGAGGGGAAAGGCATATATAATTCATCCAGCCTTGTCTTGCTCCTTCCTTTCAACAATTGCATTAGCTAGATTCGATAGGGACAGTTGTGAATATTGTGAGACAGCAGGACAGAGACAGGATTTTCTGATGGAACTTTTCCAACCACAGAGCCTAAATGCAGATAAGATTTCTGTGCTGAGCATCTCCTTTCTGATGTGAAAAGAAAAAGTAATCATATTCAGTATGAAGGAAAAGGAAAAGGAAGTGTGATTGACTTTGGGATGTGAAAATGCACACTAGACCCAGCACACCAGCTGCCTTGTCAGGGTCAGATTTCTTGACTGTGGCTCTCATCACATTTAAGCAAAGTGCTGTAGTTTATTTGGAGGAGCTCTTTCTAAGCAGAAGCACAAGGAAGAATGTTTAAAGATACTCTTTATAGGAAACTCAGCTACAGGATCCAAGAACTGTTGTTGCTTTAACCACATGTAGGGGGAGAGGACAGGGGGAGTTACACTTAGTGTAAGAATTCTAAGAAATGCCTGTAGGAATTTCATCCCATTCTACTTTGCCAAGGAGCTACTCCTGCATTCTTTAGCCCAGGTCTAGACCAGCTTTATAAAGCATGATTGAACCACTGCAGTCTTACTTCTACATGTCCAAAAAAGCAGATTGAAGCCCCCCACCACATGACAACAGCCACTGAAAGGATCATAATTCCCAGAGTCATGGCTGCTGAGTGCATGCAGTGCTAGGGGGGGGAAAGGGCACTTCCAGACTTTCTTAGCCTTTCTGGGCAGTTGGAGCTGTCTACATCTCTTCTTTAGGGAAGGGTTGGAAGTGTCCTTATGCTGTTTGTTTCTTTTAATGGCTGCTGTGCCCTTAGTGGGGTTTTACAAATTTGTGTTTCATTTCATCTTAGTCAGCTTTAAGACAAAGTATAATTTTACTGTTGTTCACATACTATTTCCCTCAAGGCTTCTTTTTCAATTCTGAATTCCCTCTCATGAATTTGTTCAATCTGTCAGCCATCCAATTTGTCAATATGTCACTGGTTTTTTGGAACCCAGAAAAGAAACTTGCAGATATAAGGTGATTCACAGAAGATGCAAAGTTAGACACAGCCTTATCTTAGTACGTTCTCCAGGAAGATCTGAGTTCTTTCCAGCACTAGAATCTCAGACAAATAAGGCAAGGTGAATCATCTGCCATTTCTGTCATTATTTTCTGTATTAAAGTTGTAGATTTGTGGTCTCTTCTTCATCATCATGCCCAGAAGTAGCAATGACCTCAACACATGCTTTTCAAAGATGGCACAGGCGGGTTTTCTACATCAAGCACTCAAATGGGTACCATTTCTCTGTGTCTTTAACAAAAAAAATGGCAGAACCCATCTTAAATCTCTGCAAACAATTTACTAATGACATCAACAAAAACAAATCTGGAAATGTCTTGTTGCATTAAGTACCATAAGTGAAAAAAAACCTGATTTGTTTTTACCTTCATTTCAATTTAATGTCATCCTGACTAGAAGCAGATTTATCTGTGCTTGTATAGTTTTCAGGCAAAGCTGGTACAAAGCACAATGTGATTCTGTGATAACTGCTGTTAAGATAATGCAAGATCCCTACAGACAAAAAAGAAGTATGCTAGATTGGTTTTCTTTTTCTGAACTCTGACATTTTTTTCTGTCATTTCAATTTCCCAGGGAAACCAAAGAGACCTACATTTGGACACTGTAATTGACTTATGCTGGAGCACCTGGGGCAAATTCCAATGTATAAGAAAGAAAAAAAATGTGGAAAATTATGTTATTGATGGACTGAGAATGTTCTGCAGTAATACATTTCTAGTCAGTAAAACAGGCAGTCCACAGCATTTAGAAATGCTTTGCTCTGAATTGTGATGACAGTTAAAAATCTCCATGCATTTTTGTAAAAGTAAGTTTTCAAAACATTTGATTAGCAGACATCAAGATAATTTTGAAAATATTGGCCTAGGCAGGAGCAATTTGCCACACTAGATACCAGCTGATCTGATCTTACCTGATAATATAATATTGAACTAAAAATTTACATAACTGATCTTGAACTAAGTGTTTCAGAAAATGGAAGAGTTTAAGTTAGTTATTTAATAGTTATAGTGTATAATGTTATAATGTGTTTGAAATCTGCCAGTCCTCTAACATATTCTAATTTTGTTGAAACACTCTCAGAGAAGATTGTTCCATCAAAAATTGTTTGATTTACTCTAAGAAAAACTGTTTAACAAGTAAAACAGTGCATTCAAATCTTCCACATACAGCAAGCTATAATCCAGAGAGTCTCTCCAAGTGGAACAATAAATATATTTATTATTGTAGCATAATATTTCTATGAGGACCTAAGTTTTACTGCACATTGACTATCCACAGTAGGCCTGTTGATGTCTCTGAAGATATGATGAATTCACACATTAAATTAAAAACATCAGTTCACCTGTGGAAAAGACATTCTGGATAACACCACATCAAACACAAACCATCAGCTCAAAACAGGCATGTGATACAGGAGTTTACTTCTCTCATCATGTTTTGCATTTGTGGCTAAAATGCTGTTGATAACACCGACATTTTGGCTATTGCTGGACTGTACTTGCAAAGAGCTAAGACTTTATCTCTCTCTCCTATCCCCATCCCCAACATGTAAGCTGGAGGTGAGCAAGAGGCTGAGAGAGGTCACAGCCAGGACAGGCATCCTCAGCTGATGGAAGGAGTATTTCTTGCCACAGGACACTGTGCTCAGCAGTAAAAGAATGGGGAGAGTGGAAGGGGGAGATAATTGGGTTTTTGGAGTTTGTCTTGCCAAGCAACAATGAACTATCATTGTATCAATCCATTAGTCTTGCCTTGCTTCTGTTTCTTCCCAGTCCCACAGGAGAGTGGAATGAGCAGGAGGCTGTGTGGGTGTTTGGCTCTTGGCCAGGATCAACCAATATTTCATTTCAACAGCAGCTGTTTCTTGATGTTTCTTGTTGTCAGGGAAAGATGACCCACCAGGCCCCCATCCTTCTGTCTCTCAGGTGCAGTTTGGATGTCTTATTTTGACTCACTGGTCTGCTGTATCTTTCTGTTGAAAAGTTTTCAGGGAGAAGTAGTTTTTAATATTGTTGTTGTTGTTGTTATGTCAGTTGATACACTGGAAAAAACGAAGGGCAAGTAAGCTATTATTTTCTAACAGAAGGCAATAAATGCAAAACCATAGCACTCTCACGTACCTCCAGGCCCAATGCCCAGAGTCACAGGTTCTGGGGTGACAGGAGGAGCCCCTGTGGTCCCACAAAGGGTCACCAGGCAGGGCAGGTGCCTTCACCAGCACACAGGGCATGGAGGGGAGATTGTGGCAGTGCTGGCTGTCCCCTGGAGCTGGGGGTAGGAAATCCCAGGGCAGGGAAGAGCAGGGTGGGAGGTGTGAGCCACACACTGAGTGCTGTGATCCAGAGGCTGGTGGCATTCCCACTGTTTATTTGCACCACAGAGAGAGTTTGGCCTTTGCTCTACCTGAAATTACCAGGCACAGTAAAGAATTCCTGTCACTCAATAAAGAGGTGATCTATTATTGCTGAGGTCCTCTTTGCAAAAAAAAAACCTCCCATAATCATTAGGGACAAAATGAAACTGCTATTTAAACACAATTTTCCCATTTGTGTTTGACAAATCTTAGCAGTTTAAATACTGATAGGAACTTTTTGTCATGCTTTCTGTTACAAATGAAGCATTAAGAAAGTTCAGTCCTTTTCACAGCTGTGTAACATTCATAGAAAAAGGTTATGAGTTGACTTCTTGCTTCAATTTTCTCTCCTCTATATTATTTTTTTTAAGGCTGACAATCATTTTGATGTTTAAAGCAAATTAGGAGGTCTTCTCAGTTATCTTGTATGAAATAAAGATGAACCGGACAAAAGAGCCCTAAATAGCAATTTCATGCTGTGATAAAAGATGGGAAATTATCATCTCTATATCATGGAATGGATCTTAATCATTGCTAAGTGGAATAACAGAAAAAAGTAAAGTTGGCAATATGTCTCTGTGGATCTTTGCAGTCACATTAAGATTCACAAAGCCTGACGTTTAAGTACAATCAGAAATACCCATGTCCAATTGATTTCTACTCCTCAGTATAAATAGGAAAGTTGCAAAGCAATAGAACATAGTAGAGCACTCAGGCCACATGTAGAGTATCAGTCTGCTCCATCCCATGCTGCACTCAAGTAGCCAAACCAGTAGAGAAAATGGGAATGATTTACAGATTAGTGTCCTGCAAGAGCTGAACAGACTCCCACAACAGTGTCCAGAGCAAATTCCTTCAAGAAGAGAGGCACGGGGGTAATTTAGCCTTTCAGATCTCATTTGCATAATTAGATGGATTCTAAAAGCCTGGTCCCAGTGAGATTCAGTGTTTCAATGAGAATTGAAACTTCTGAAATCAAAATTAGGTGCCAAACTGCTGACATCTTTTTGATGTCATAAGGTTCTTCACCTACTGCTGCCTGATGCTCTGAAGGACATTGCAAAGTCATTTGACGTTCTTGTAAACATTATTGACTTCTTACATATGCCAAGGTTGACAGATCACCAGTAAATGACATTTTTTTCTCAAAATATTTTAAAGTAGGTAAATAGCTATGTAGTTAGGAATCATCTATGTCACTCTTTCTCAGAACTCTGTTTTCCTCTTCTTATAAACCCTAAACCAATAATCTTCAGATTCTCTCTAAATAGTTTTGAATCCCTTACAACTATCCCTTTTCCACAGCTGCAACTCTATTCCTGGATTTTGTAATGTGCACCTATAATGGGCATAATCTCATATTCCTGCAGCTCAAGAGACTTAGGGTTCCAAATTCCAGCTCAAAGGACATTTGAGGTTTTGCAATTAAAACTGTGACTCCACCAGAGCCATCACTTCTCTTAAAATGTGCTTTAGGCACTGCAAGTACTCTGCCTGCAAGAGCAACATTGAGTGTTTCTTTCTTGGTTCTGTTAAATCAGTGCTAAGGAACAGAAAGTAGTTGAAGTAGATTATTTAGGAAACATGAGATGGGATACAATCCTGTAGCTTTGCACAGAGTAGGGAAAAAACAGGTTCAGGGACAACTCTCCAAGACAGATTATATATTTTGCATAAAAAAAACAGAGAAATGCATGCACCAGCTGGGAGTTAGTACAGAACCAGAGCTTCACTTTTGGAGGTGAGCCCCCCAAAGCACACACACAGCCTGTCACTGCTGTGACTGTCTGACCTAATTCCATCCTCTGAGCTGTCTGGTGGCTCAGAAAGAAGGGCAGAAAACACCCCTCTCATATTAGCAGTTTTAGGCACTTCCTCAGAAAAATTACTCAACTGGGAAGGGAATTGAGTCTCTCCTTTTTCACCAGCTGAAGGTGAAGTACTTGTGGCTTCTAGGCAGCGTCAGCACCCAACTGTGCCTTCTTCCCATCTCTTCTCAGACACTGAGCCTTTTTTCCTCCTTGAACATTTACTGTCTCTGGTTTTAGTTTTCCATTCCTGCTATTCAAAGTATTTTTCTGACTGAAACACCTCTGAAAACCTGGATGCAGGCAAGGCCCTGGCTCTGTGTCACATATAATTGCATTGGGCACAAGGATGGGTATAATAATTAGCATAAAACATGGAAATTAAAAATAGGCACTTCTGTTTCCTAAGTGTGTCAAGCAAGGAGTTGGCAAGGTCGGGCTTTCATTCTGCTCTGTGATAAGGCAAACTGGAAGTTGTCCCAATATCAATACCAAGAGTGCATCTCATCCTGAAAGGAGAACTTTCTTTGGTGAATTAAGGCTTGGCAACCATTGCTTTCACTTTACTGACCTAGTAAAACACGAAGGAAGATGTTTTTAGATGCAAGTATACCAAATATTGAAAAAAAAAAACAAAGAATCCCACATAAATTTATAAAATTAAGTTTCTCCTGCATTTATCTGCCAAAATTCATATTCAGGATTTCATTCTTTCTCACTGCAATTAAGAATTTTACTAGCATCTAAGACTGTCAATTTACTTAACGTTCAGATATCAGTAGCACAGCATTTATTAGAGAAACACAGATATCTGCAGTCAGGACATGGCAGGAAAGTGCAGTTCAGTCGTGCTTTAAAATGAAGAATTATGTGCAATGTCTCTTCCTGAGGAGAAAAACAGTATTCAAATTCACATGAAGGGAAAGAATCCTCAAATAACTTTGATTAGGCCACTATCAATTCATATTTTAAAAAAAAATCTTCAAGGATATGGTATGGGGGTGAGGCATGCAGGGGGCTGGGCTGACTGACCCTCCTCCCTCCCTGGATTTCCAAAGCCCACACTGAGGAAAGGAAGGGAAGGGAAAGGGCCCTGGTGCTCACCAGCACAGCACTGTCTCCTTCCACACTCCTCAGAAGCAAAGCTGATGGGATTTCATCCTTTTGGTCCACTGAGGGGAGGAAAGAAATGGACCATAGAAATTAGAACTGGGAGAGACCACTAAGTCATCCAGCCCATTTCCCTGCAAGCACAAGATTGCTCCCAAGTGCTCTTTCCAGTCTAGATTTAAATTAATCAATTAGCAATGGGGCTTTCAACACTACCTTGGGGAGACCATTCTAGCCTAATGGATCTCATTGTTAATATTTTCACCAGTTATTCAACCTGACTTTTATTTTCTTTGATGTCATCTCAGGACCTCAGTTCTGCTGTTCTACATTTAGTTCCCACCTCTCTCCTTGGGGTTTGTACCTTTCAGGTACACAGAAAAACGCACACCGTGTTCATAGTCTGCATATTCAATTTTTGTACACTTTCCTGCAGGGCCACTCTTCTCTGCAGCCCCCAGCAGTCTTGCCTCTGTTTTCTGATTCCCATCCTCTTTGGTAGCCTCCTCACCATTCCTTTCTGCACTGGAAATCCACCTTTTAAATGGGGTTTAATGGAAAGACCTGCACAAGAATATCTTGCAAAATGGATTACACAAGAATCCTTTCTCAGACATCCCATGATGTCATCAAACAGTACAAAATGGGCTTGTGTCAGGAAGAGATTTTTCTTTCAGAAGAAGTGAATATGGAATTTGTTTACAAGTGCACTCTGCCACCCCTCCCCACTCCCTGTGGGTTTGGGCAAAATTTACTCTGCCTGGCTGTGAAAGGAGAGCCACTGCCACTCTCAGACAATACCCTGGCACTTGCTTCCAGCACAGAGGGGTCAGAAAGCAGGGTGGAGAGGACTGTGACTCTGTCCCTGCTCCTTCACTGATGAAGATGAAGAGCTCTGCAAGAATAGCTGTCCACAGGCAGGGCAGTCACAGGCAGGATTACTCAACACATTAATAAGGGAAGAAAATAGGAGGCTCTCAGAGGCCCCTCTACACTCTCTCTTTCCACAGAAATACAACATATTCAGTTACACATAACCCACAGTTTGATGTCAGGAAAAGAAATCCCTGTGCAACTCCAGCATTTCAAAGACTGTGTTACATTTATGCCCTTAAATATCTGTGACCTCACTGCTAGCCACTTCTTTAGTATTTCTTAGCTGGGTATTTGCCTTTTGTTCAGACTTCTGCTATTCCATTTCCCAAGCCCTTAACACACTTCTTTCTTCACAGATTTTAGTCAGCTAATTCACACCAGCTGATCCCATCTACCTCAGGGCTGTTCTTTGGGACAATCCAGCATGATCTAGGGGTTACAGCCAAGGTTCTCACTGAAGTCCCAGGTTCCTGTTTGTCACTGAAGTTACCACAGTTGGTACCAGGGGTACAATAGAAAATGGAGAGAAAAAAACTGATCTGCAGCAATCTTTATGGCTGGCAGATAAATACATACTGTCAATATGCCTACTGTTAATCATCCCTGCTGTACACAGTTCTTCTCTTGTGGCTACACATTTTTATTTATTTTTTAGTCATGAGTGTGGTTTTGTTCTTCGTGCAGAGCTGGGGACAGCAGAGCTCTCTGTGTCAGGAATGCATATCCTACATCAAAACTGAAGAGCAAGGTACACCATGCCAAGCACCATCCTCAAAATCCTCAGCTCCCTCCTTGCACAGACATCTTGATTTCACTCCTCTTGAAACCTCAGAATAGAGGGGGTTGTACATGATTCACCAAGTTGAGGTGGAAATGGACTTAACCATAGACCTACCTCCCATGTGAGCACTAACATACAGGGACAATGGTTTCAAATTCCAGAGAAATTAGTCCTTTTCTTGGTAGGTTTTTTTTTTGAGGGAGAAGATCTCTTTGCCTATTTGGCAGCAGTATTTTCCATGGGCTCTTGCCCCCTCTCGGGATGGCAAGCAGTGGCCTGGCAGCACAGTGCCCACAGTGCCTGAAGAGGCTCAAGGATCTGCCTTGGGACAGTGGGGTGCAGGATTGTGCCCACAGCACGTCCCTTCAGGCAGCTTTTCCAGCATCACTGCCCTTTCATGTCTTGACTATCTCTTATTACAAAATTAAAGCCATTCTAAGAATGTGATAGTGCTGCCAGGGAAGAAGATAAGAGAAAATAATGCAGGACTTGTCAGTGCTGTGTAACATCAAGAAATTTTCCTTCCCTAAACAAACCTGAAATGGAAAGCTAAACTTATTCAGCTAAGAGTAGAGGGTATTAAAAAAAAAAAAAAACCAACCCTCCTCTGTGATCAGAGCTCAATTAAGCTGCCTTGAAAATTATTCCAAATACACTTTTTTGCAGATAACAATAGACAATCCTTTTGACTGATTTGTTAAAAAAGGTAAAGAAAGAGCATAAAATTATTGCTTATCAGAGAGAGAAGCAGCACCATTTAAAATAACATGAAATTGTATCCCATGAATTATTCACAAGGGCTGGTTACACTATCATTATTTCTGGCTTTCCTTTTTACTGCATTGCATTTTGTGTGAGGTGTGGGTTTTCTTAATTAATCAAACCTGGGTTTTTGGATTATTTTTTTCTAATTTAAAATTAATATCTTTCAAGCAGTGAGTTGTCTTCACAATGTCAAGCTGAAAAAGAAGATAGATTTCACTAGCACTAGCAGGGTCTAAAACATGCAGTGCAATAGTCACTTGCATACTGACTGGTGTTGCTCTACGTGTTGTGCCAGCTGCTGAGAAACCAAAGTGTGATCCCAGTTGTATCCTGGCATTAGCAGTTGTAAACTCCATCCTGTTCTGTGTGAATTAGGCTCACTGAATTTTGCAGTTCTCTGAGATACAGCCAGTGTGATTCAGTTTTCTGATTGCAGGTACCAGTCAGCACCTCTTGCGATTACCTCGTGATTTTGATTTTTCTCTTCCAACATATAAATGTGCAGGGCTACAAATCCATTATTATGGTAGGTCCTAATGATCATAGCCCACTAGAAGAGTAACTCTTTTAAAATCAGTGGAAGCATTGATGAGATTAGCCAAAACTCACTTCTTTTATTGGTAGAGCTGTGTCTCCAAGCAGATGGGTGTAGGCATTTTGTGTTTATGGCCACAACTGACTTAAAAGCCCAGCTCATGCCTGTAGTCCATAAGATGTCAGCCAGTTTTCCATATCTAGTTTATCTGCTGAACAAACCTTCATATTTTTTCTTGCTTACTCTCTCTTCTTCAACATCTTTCTGAATCATTTCTATTGCAAGCTCTGTGGCTGCAGGTCTGGTGTTTTGGGAGGTCCCATAGGGAAGACAGCCCTATTTGCTTTCTGTATGTAATAGTTCAGCTCAAGGCAATATGATCATCCTTGAAAACACTAAGATTGATACAATTTTCCTTAATTGTTGTGGGGGGGAAAAAGCTGAAAAAAATTACCCCAAAAGTTTAAACATAAGGCAAAAAAAAATATAAAGGCCCTAGATTTGTTCTGCTTGCCCTCTTATGATTTCAGGAGTTTTGATCAGTATTTCTCAAGTTGGAAGGGAAATCTTACTAAAAGCATCCTCTACAGTGTAGAAAGCTGTATTTCTGCTGGCTGTCTGTAGGTCTTCAGAGTTCACAAAGAGAAGCTGGCAATATTGAGGTGTAATGCAGACTATCAAAAAGCAAATATTTAAGCTAGGCCAGATGAATCACCGCCCAGGAAAATTCCTCTCCTTTGACTATAAAGAGAGTCTGCAGCAATTATCTCAGCTACGGACATCTGAACTCTAGTTATCCAGAACAGCTGAAATGAATCTCCCTGCTGATGTCAGCAAACTGGAAATGGTTTATAATAAAACCTAGATTTTTTTCAACAGCTTAGCTATGATGTGAAAGTCTGCACTATCACTGCCAGACAAAAAATGAACATCACGGGGCTCAAGGGTCCCCCTGCATGGCTGTGAGAGGAGTCCCTGCCTCCAGACCCAGAGTGGGCCCAGGCTTTCTGCAGAGCACCAGAAAGGCTTGTTAACTCACTGGATCATTGGGCTGAATCTGTGATCAAAGACAATGTGCCATTTATGTGTACATTTTTGTTTGTAATGCAATTAATTAATTGACAGAATTTGTCAAGATAAAATGTAGTGAATTCCCTCCCTGCTCTTTCAGCTGTTCTCAACAACAGAGTGTTAGCCAGGACACAGCCACTATGCTGACACAGCTTCCCAATTTCCTTTCCCCTGCTCCATTTCCTTTTCAAATTGAAAACTATTAGAAGTCTTTAGGCAAATAATAGAAACGTAATGCAGGTGCCTGTTATAAATCATTCAGTAGTTAGTTTTAACCTAATGTCTCCTCAAACACTACATTGCAGAAGGCATCGAGGGCAGGAAATGCCTCATGAACTCTGACAATCAGTGGGTCAGGAGTTAAGGTCACAATAATCTAGCCCATTTCTCCTTGTTTGTCAAATAACCTGAACACAGTTTTATCCCTGGATCTTTCACCCGAGATGGACTCCTCTCAGCAAGAACATGGGTCTTGTGGAGAGCAATCTTGGTCCAGGGTCATACCCTGCTGTGCAACCCTGTGCAGGGTAGGTGCCATAAGGCTGGTGGTGCCAGTTACTGTTAATGGAGGGTTCTGCCACTCACAAAGCCTTAGCTTTCCTAGGCATGGGTTGAGGATGTGCACAGTCTGGATCTGCTGCATGTCTGAGGTTAAATTAATCAGTGCTTATGAGGGAGCTCGACTTTCATAAATAGAAATGACTTGAGAAATTTTAAGTGTTCTGCAAGAAAAATAAAACAGGAAGAAAACATTAATAACAAGAGTTAGTAATTACTGGTTTTAATGCAAAATAGACAAATGTACAGAAGTACCTATTAATTCTGAATCACTGAAGCAAACATCTAGGCACCAGAGCTGGAAATGCTGCCTAAAATGCCACTGTGATTAGTCAATGCTAAAATTTGCCTTCATCAGCTAGGCATCACATGTCTTGTTCTCAGAGAAAAATTCCTCCCATCTTCACTGGAAATAATATCAAACATTACACAGGGGATAAACCTCTGACTCTATGTATGTACCAAACAAGGCATGCAAGAGGACAATCTGTTAGCATGTATGCTCCTGAACACAGCAGGCAACTGTCAGGTTGTTGGAAGTATTTCTCATCATGCTGGGTGCCCTCACAGGCAGCACTGAACAGTGCTACGTTGGTCACAGATCACTTTCTCCATTTGGCTCCCCAGTGAGGTGTAAATATTTCATAGCTAATGCATAAGTCATGTACACCTGGGTTTCCAAGTGCCACAGCAGTGAAACATAACTCTTGGATATTTCTGAGCATAGAGGAGTGTGGCTTTTTTTCTGACACTCCAAATGGAAAATACATGGAGATCTTTAATGTTTAACACTCAGACTGGTTCTGCAAATTTTTGGAAGCCATTGCCTCCCATCCCCAGGCAACATCTAAGTGATGTTCTGCAAACACATGCACCTTGCCAGGACTGGCAAACACTCCGGGCTGTGTCCACACACGATTATCTACTGCGGCCCCATATCACTGAAAGCCAACATATGGAGTTAATTCACCCAAATATGAACACCCCAGAAACACTGGCTATTCCTCTTCAGGTGGGCATTGTGACAGTGAACATCAGAGGGATTCATATTATTGCTGCATCTACTAGGTGTTGGGTACTTTTCTGTTTCATTTATGAATAAATCCAGACCTTACAGAGAACCTCAAGTGCGTTCATCAGCTTACCCGCATCTGAGAGGAGAAAAGGAGTTAAGTTTATTTATGGCCAAAATGTTTGAAAAAATAAAAGACATCACACTGTGTTCTGGGCTGACTGGGGGGGTGAGGAAGCTATAGAGAGAAGGAGAGCAGGAGGGCTTACCCAGGTGGTTTGCTCTGTGTTTGCAGAGCCTGGTGCTTTGACTGCAAGGCGAAGGCAGAGAGGAGGAGGCACACGAGGGGCATGCTAATGTTAGGAGAAGGAAGCAGCTGGTCTCACTGCCCTGAGAAGGAGTATTGACTGAGGTCCTCAGGGGCAGACAGAGAGGCTCACGGGTTTCTGCAGGAGGGAAATGCCTCTTGGTGTACTCCTGCTGTGCTGAGGTAAATAAGGCTCTATCTAGTGGTAAATAAATAAAATAGAATGTAGTGGTTTAGTCCAAATCATCTCTTACTTATTTTACCTCTGTGAGATAAGAATTAGGAGAAAGAAAAGCAGGCACAAACTTAAAAGATTATAAAGAAGTTTATTAACAGACCTGAAAGAAACAAAAGTCAGAATCAGACTAAACCCTCAGAAGACCACTCTNGCTGCTTGTCCAAGGGCCAGAAGTCAAAGAGAGATTTCCTGGGCTCTGTTTTTCTTAAAATGTGATTCCACAGGGGCATGTCAAACTTGTAAGTGGCTTAAAACTTGCCAATAATCAACCCAGTAAATTGATTGGTTCTGATCAGAACTAAAAGGACCTTTTTGCAAAAAAAACACTTCGTGTCAAACCACAACATAGAACAACAAAAAGATCTGATTCTTTTCATGGACCTTCCAACCAAGGAAAATATTATATACTGTTGAGGAAAAGATACACTACTTTTGGAGATGCTGAGTGGGACTCAAACACCTCAGTGGCAAGCAGTGGCCCATGAAATGTTTGATGTTAGACCATGTGAAAGACACAGTTAACTAGACAGGCATGTCACAATCTAAGATACCTATTACTTTTCTCATGAAAGCAGTGACCCTAAAGCAAAGTAATTTTAATGTACAGACTATAAACACTTTTCTTTGTAGGGAAGGAGTAATTTTTCCACCTCAACTTTTTACCTAGTAATAAAACTGGAATAAACACATAGGCTTTTTCTCCTCTCCATTTCTCCCATGTGTTCCCATCTTCACTTCTTGGGTTTTCAAGATTTCCAGCTCTTTTTTTTTTCCTCCCCAATAAATACTCCAAAACACTTTTTCAGGGCCACATCTATTGTAACAAATAGAGATTAAACTCTCAGCACAGGCATACAGGGATGTGTACTTTGTCACTAGTACCTGTAACAGTTTCTGTATGAGACTCTCACAACCAGGGGCTCGGATGTGATTAACCGAATTTTTCACACCACTCACACCTCTCCTACAAATGTCACAATGCTGCAATGCCACATTACTACTAAACCTTTAGGATTACTGATGTAGCTTTTGTATTGATAAAGGCATGAAATAATTTTAGTATCACTTGCAATTATATAATTAAGCATGGCAACAGTGCTACAGTATGTCTTCCACTACTAGTCCCAGTGTGGAGATTGTGAAGTGCTGTTGATGGTATTTACTGACTGGGAAATCATTGGCAACACCAATCTTTTATGTTTAAAATATTATTTCTTTCTCCATTCAGCTCTTTTGTTATTTATTACCAATAGATTTTATTAGGAAACATGGCCCCAGATATGCCAAGCCAAAAAAATCTCTGCAATTTTTCAGTTTTTCTGCTATTGAATAGACCTCAGAAGAAAACAATATTTCTGCTGACTCTATAAAATTATTCCTAAAGCTTTTCTAAAACTAAAGTAATACCACAGAAACAGCATCACCACAGCCCAGGAGAAGCTGGTTTCCATTCCTCCTATGGGTATTTGCAGTCTCAGGCCTGTCTTCATTACTGACTCGTGACACTTTGAGCTCTTGATTCAGTTGCCCAAACGTGGGCATGTGTTTTCACTGAGCCTCTTTATGGGTTTCCATGTGAGACACATGAGGAGGAAGCAGAACCTCCTGGACTTCCCAGACAGCACCCAGATTTCAGGCAGAACATCAAGAGCATCTCACATGACACAAACAGGCATGGCCACACCAACACCAACAGTCTGAGCTGCTGTGCTGTGCTGTACAGGTGTTTGCCTACACATAACCCTTGTGTCAAACACAGCCCAACACTCAGAGGCTGCTTTGTCACTTCTAGAGGAAGCACTTATCGGGCAAAAAATGTTCCTTTTCCCAAGAGCTGCTCCCTTGTTCATTGGTATTCAGAGAGATGAATCCTGAGATGTGTTTTTCAAAAGATAATTTCATTTTGGACTCGGTTCATTCTAAATTCTACTTTGAAATTGTCCTCAGAGCTGAATGAGCTACATTTTAGAGTGAAGCCCAGGTCCTGTTGAAGTCTGTAAGCATTTTGCAACTGACTCCAAATAAATTAGTATTTATTCCTAGAAAGTGTCTGTCTGGACCAACTAAGGGACATCTTTCAATTGCCATCACCATTATGTGGAGAGGCAACAGATGAACAGAGCTGGTCTCAGTGATAAATGCTCAATCCCTGAGACCACACTGAAAAGGGCACTGATACAGCTGCTGTTGGAGAAACTAAAAGGAAACTGGACTGAAAGCCAAATCTGTTGGGTTTTTTTCTTCGTGATTTTTAAAGAGCAGCCCCAGAAGCATTGAGCATTTTATTTAGTACTTAAGAGTCCAACAGCAATGAAACTTAACATTACACAGAGTGTGTTCCCACCAGAAAATGTCTTCAACAGCTCATAAAAACCTGGCCATTTATCAGCACTGCAGGAGATCTTTATTACCTCCCTACAGCATATGCTCTCCTATGATGTAGTTATTGATTTAACAAGTAAACTTTGTGGCAAGCTTTTATCTTGGAATTAGCAGCAAGACTGAAATAGAGCCTTTATTATTCTAATAACATGGAGATGTGAGATTCCTGCATATTCCAAAGGCCATGTCATCACCATAACAAGCATCCCATTAGGGCTGTCTGACTGCCACATCAAAGCATGTGCTGTGAGGACTTTAACAATCATGATATCATAGTCACCCCCAGCAATTTCCCAACCTTCTTGTTTTTCTTCCTACAGGTTTGGACATCAGGCAAGCTCAGGTTATTGTGCTGTCATCGGGTACCAAATGTATAAATGGGGAATACATAAATGACCAAGGGCTTGCAGTCAACGACTGCCATGCAGAAATTGTGGCAAGAAGGGCATTTGTTCACTTCCTCTACTCACAGCTGGAGCTACACTTAAGGTAATTGAATTCTGTTGATTTTGGGGGGGGCTGTTATATGGCCTCCAGTGGAACAGATCCATCCTCCAGACAGGTGAACTATTTGTTTCTTTATGTCATTTTTTCTGAGTCTTTAGGTGATGAAGGAACAACTTACTGCACAAAAAAAACCTGAGAGTTGGGTAGTCTAAAGTGTTGGGTCATGAGCTGCTTTAGTTCAGCTGATTCTCTTTCAGCAGAGATTAGATATGACTCATAAACCTGGGGTTTATGAAGCCTGATGATTTTGTACAAATCTTTACATGCAGGCTTATTAGCTTCATTCACTGACCAGAGACTTGAGGGGAGTCATTTTGCTTAATGCAGCCATTTTCCAGTCTTACTTGCTGCTGCTGAAAGATCTCAAAGAAGTGATTTATTGATCATTAATGTCTTCATTGACTCACTAGAGAACTAATGAGTGTTAACAGCACAGTAAACTTTGTGCCAAAGTGTAAGATGCTATCACTCACTCCTTCTTTATGATGTTTTAAAATGTTATAGCATGTAGAATCATTACAGTGGAATTATTGTTCCTGTTTTCAGCCAAATCCACCTTGTTACCATTTAAATGGTTAGTGGGTCATACACTGCCTGGAAGATGGTAATAAGTGGGGTACCTCAGAATATCTTGTCGCTGATCATGTCTATCAACAATCTGGAAGAGGTTATGTAGTGCTAGGTTGTAAGCTTTCCAGAGAACACAAAAATGTGGGGAGGACCAGTCACTGTGCTTGAGGGCTGGTCTGTCATTCCAGCAGGCTGGAGGGCTAGACCAGCAGGGACTTTGACAGAAAACTTAGCAAGGACAAATTCTATATCCCACGCCAAAGAGGAGAGAATGACCTTCCTCCTTTCCACCGAGAAGGAAAGAAACACACTCTAGGGAGCAGCTCTGCTGAGAGGGGATGGGGTTTGTAGGCAGACAAGAAGGACATGAGCTAGTGGTGTGCCTGACAGCAGAGAAGGTCAGCAGGACCCTAGGAAGTATGAAGAGTCTGTCAAGGGATGTGAGCACCCACCACTAATCAGCACTCATTAAACCACACCTACAATACTATGTGCAATTTTGGGTGCCCCAAAGGAAAGACATCAGCTGTCTGACACAAGCTCAGCAGAGGCCACCCAGCCTCTCAGGGGTCAGAGCACTTGGGCTGTGTGGAAGGGCTGATGGATCTGGACCTGGTCAGCCTGGAGGTGGGATGGCAGAGACAGCAAAAGATGACAGCAAAGTCAGCAACACAATGGAGCTGACATCTTTACCAAGATGTGCAGTGGGGAGGTGACAGGAAAGAGGCACACACTGAAAGAAGAGAAGGCACACAGTGAAAGAAGAGAAAGCTCAGTCTGAGTAGGAGGACCAACATTCCCCATAGGAATGGGCAAGCAGTGGGACAGGTCACCCAGCAGGGTTAGGTAGTCTCCCTCCTGTCTTGGACATTTTCAAAATCTGAGTGCATAGAGCCTTGAGCAATCTGTCAAACTACTTTGAGAAGGAAGCTGGGATAGCAATTTAAGGTCCTTACCAGCCTAAATTATCCTATGATGTGAAAACTGAGCAGAAGTGGAGCTGATGTGGTATTTATTATTTGGAAGCAACCAAGGACTGAACGAAGCAAGGAGAGAAAACAAAAAACCTTTCTCTGTAGGTCATTCTTCTGCCCTCCATTCTTGTGTGCATATCCATGTGACTTTTTCTGAAGGCCATTAACATCACTGCAAAAACTTCCTTTGGCTTCAGAAGGTTTTCCTTTGGATCACAGACACAAGGGTTAATCTAAGCAGGATTGTGTGTTCTTGTAAGCACCTGTGATATTGTTGCACCTAAGCAATAATAACAGGAATAATGGCTGTTTTCACTTCAGGCTGGAGTTGAAGACAAGAGAGTATATTGAGTACATGGGTTTGGCTAACAAAGGGGGACAAGAGCATTGAAGGGTTTAATCAAAAACAATATTCTCTCTATTTCATTCTGAATTGCTTTCAAGTTTACATTAAATTATTATGTTTTCAGCAGTGTAGCAGCATAGTACTTTCTTCATGCTATGGTCTCTTGGGAAACAAGTGCTAACACTGTGTCTTAAACTATTGTATTGATCCACCTCCCTAACACGTTCAGTCATATTATTATTTTATTTGGATCAATGTTAACAGCCTTTTGTTAAGAGACTCATCAGTGCAGCACAAGCTCTGTTCACAATAACTTCAAATCATTCCCTGTTCAGCCAAGACCAGGCACCACCGCTTGCCTGTCCAGCACCCACCATAGAAATCTCAACCAAAATTGTCAAGGCTAAGCCCCTTTGAAAGACAGAGCTGTGGAGATATTGTCAAATCAGATTTTGCTTCTTTAAAGTTCAAGGGGAAGCAAAACTGTGTGTTATGACATATTCTTCAATTCTAATATTTATTGCTACACACACAGTTTTCTGCCATCAATGGGAGCTTTGTCATATGGTGAAAAAAAAAGGGGGGGGGGGTTCAAAATTAAATAAAAAATGCATTTTCTGCACATTTAAATTATGTTTACTTCTTTTTCACTGGAAAAAGAGAGAAATCTTTTCAGAAAAAAAAAACCCCACAGGATGCTGCCACACAGCTAGGAGGACAGAGTTTTTTAAGACAGAGACAAGTTAAGTCCACTGGGACTACCTGCACACCATCTCCTCAGGCTTGGGGGAAACACAAAGCTATTGTAATGCATCTGCAGTAACCTCACCCAAATTAAAGTCATCTCCCAGGCCAGGAAAATGTTGTACAAAGCCATAAATTAACTGCAACCAAAAAAGATGGTGCTCTAACTCCAAAAGTGAGTGAAAGCATCATTCTTGACTCAAAGAGCTTAAATTTTCTATCATTCGCTATGGAACAGGCAAATTTGTTCTGTGGAGAGTATGTCCTATTTTCCACATACCTTCCTCCCACCAAGCCTACCTACTTAAAGTGGTCCCTGCAGCTGGATTTCAAACTTCAGGAACTTCCAATGAAAGAAATATTCTTTTGTATCGTGCTGTCTTTGAAACAGAACCTCTTTCCAGAATTTACAAATACTACCCTTGATCTTGGTGAAAGCAAAACACTTGACTGAGCGAAGCATGAAGGCTTCTAAGAGCAAGGGCAATCAGGTTGGAGAAAGCAAGGGCCAGGATATAAAACTAATGGCCAGGAGACAGGGATTCACTGATTTGAGTTTAATTCTTGGCAGAAAGTGTTACCCAGATCCCCAAGGCTCCTTTGATGAGGTGGAACTCCTTTGATGGCATCACTGAGGTGGAACTCTGCAGACCTGTTCAAGTATCTGCTGGGGGAGAGATGAATTGTCATGTAGTGGGGATTTTTTTTTTCCATTTCTCTGAAGAGAGAATACAGAAACTTCTTCACATATTTAAGCTGCAGGACAATTCCATTCACAAGCCAATGTTGCAGCAGTATGTAAATTACTTTTTTTCCCCTTCTCTTCTTATTGACAAATGTTAGAGGTGTGACTTCCCTGACTTTTCTTGGGAAAGAGTTCCAGAATGGGAACTTTATCCTCTCTAAAAAGCAAGAGTGACAAATACTTCAAAAGGAAACTTTCTTTCAACAATTCATTGTCTAGAGCTTGAGTTAAATAAAAGCTAAAAGCACAACTAAAACCTGTCAGCTTCTAACCAGTCTGATTAAAACCCTTAGCCCTCCCAGATTTCATTTTTATGACAACCATAATCCTCCAGTTCTCAAGACTTTACGAAAGAGATGAGAAGCAAGACATAAATTTCCTGATGTACAAAAGAAGGACAAGAAAGACCTTTTGAGAAGCTTTTTCTAAGAATCACCATCAAAAAGCACACAAATACCATAGTCTGATTCTTTTGCAGTGGTGTTAGGAAAACTGACATAATTTTCAGTGGTATTATTTATTCCAACTGGCCAATAGGGGAAAAAAGAAAATACAACTCTTCCTTTTTTAAGAAAAATAAAATTAATATACTATCCTTAAAATAAATCAGCACTATAGTGGTGGTGCTGTAGTGCACTTTTCAGGTGCCAGGGAGATGATTTTACCAGAAGGTAAGTTCTTTCAGCAAGTCAGATGCAATCCACTGTTTATTTTATACATAAAAAGCAAGGAATAGTCTTAATCAAGTCCAGTTAAGTTATTTTTTCCAGGAAAACCAGCTGCTTGTTACATATCTACTAAGCCTGCTGTCAGTTTGTCTAGGATGCTCTCTTGTAGTATGTAGTACTAGAAACTTCCAATACATACACTTCCATGCCAAAAACAGCTCCTCTGCTTGTCAGGCTTTGTTTCACCAAAATGCTTCTGTGCTTAAGTATCTTCTTGAAGTCAGCTCAAAACATAGGCCATGTATTATGCTAAATAATGAACTTAAGCACAAGATTATAATTGAGCACGTTCTTAAATGCTCCTCTTGAATCAGCCTCAAATCTTCCGACAGAAATTCGTAAAAGGCAAATGTTTAGGGATGAATTCTGCTCTTTTAGCCATGGCCAGCATGCAGAAATGACATTTTAATGCCACCCCCTGAATGAATGGGATCTGTTGGCTCACTGTGGGCTCCTGTCTCCACTGCTTTCTGCAAGTTGTGTCTGGCTGTGCAAAGGACATTGTAAAGGACTGCTACTGCAAAGTCATCTTCCCCCTCAGAGCCCAAAACTCCTGTCCCAGAGGCAAGGCACAAGGGTGCTGGTGCTGGAGTAGAGGTGACTTGGCAGAAGTGCATCTCATGCTTCCCCTGGACCATTTTTTACAAGATTCCTGGGTCCCCCTGGACTTTGAAATACCCCAAACGTCCCACGCACAAGAATCTTTACTAAGCCATGGCAGATGGTGTAGCAACCCAGACTTTTCCAGCAACTCTTTTTCAGTTTTGTTATTGAGCCTGTTTAGCCACAGTGCAGAAATGAACCTCATGTTTGAGTTCAGCTCCTAAAAAACCATCCCAAAGGCAGGTCAGGACCCTATGTGATATGAAGAACCTCAGTCTCCTGGAGGAAAGAGTCAAGCTGCCTTGCCCTCCAGCCTTGCCAACTATTTTTAGAGCAGCTGTCTATCACCCAACCTGGCAGCCACACTGGCCACAGACCCTTGTTGGTGCTCAGAAAGAGGTAAAAGGGCAAGGTTAATCAGTGAAAAACAATGACCAGTGAAAACAGGATGGAGGCTGAACTGCTGAAATCCAGCCCAAAGCATGACTGCTCCAACCCTACATAGCAACTGTCTCCAAGTACAGTCAGCTGCCCCCACACACACTCTGGTGAGATTTAATGTAATAATAGCAGGCATTTGGACTGCACAGTTTTGTATTCTCCCAGCTGATTTTGTAGTGAATTATTTAAAACTACCTGCAATTGCTCTAAAGTCCAAGCAGCAGGACTTACAGAGATTTTATTATTTCAGAGGCTTGTATCAGGGCGATAATATAATTAGTGCAGTTGGGAAATTCCACCACAGCCAGCAGAAAATGAAGGAGCTGCATGTGGCAGCCCCAGCTCGGCAGCCAGTGTGACTCCCTGTCCCTGACAGGCAAGCTAATGTGCCTGTAAATTCCTCCTGACAGCAAACGCATCCTGGCATCAAAAAATGACAAAACACCCAAACCATGGAAGAGTGACAGCCAAACAGCTTCAATAGCTCAGAGGCTGCACTGGGAGAAAACAGGCAGAGGCAGCTTGGATGAAAGCCAAGGACTCGCTCAAAGGCTGAGTAAAAAGCACCCCTGTTTCCACTATCAGGAGGCAGAGAGATAGCCAGAAATCGTCTTGGTTAATGGGCTGTCCTGTAGTGAATTAAACGGGTGGGATTCCAGCTTATTAACAGCATCCTAGGAAAATCATTACCTGCAGGTGCCTTTCTGTTCAGAGATACTCCTACAAAAAGACCCTTAAGTTTTTGAGGGAAGGACCAGGCCATCGAAGGAAAAGGAGTCTCATCATAATTTCACCAATCACATTTTCACCTTCAAAATTACAATCGTGACCATCACCCAAATACACATATTAGAGGCAGCTGTCTGTCAGAGAAATTACCCATATCTTCCTAAATGTAACTCATTGGAGGAACTGCACAGCAGCAGAGCTGTAATGCTGTGCTGTTGCTGTAATGCTGTAATGCTGTGCTGTTGCTGCTGTGCAGTTGCAGCAGCACTGGGAGGGTTTGGCCTCCCGGGCAGCTGTTGCTAATGGAATATGTGCACTTCATCCCCATCTAGCTGCTGAACCAGTGCAAAGATAAAAGCTTCATCTTGATAAGTATCTTTTTCAATTCAGCTGAGAAAAGCCCTTGCAAAGTTTGGTCCACCCTTCTTAAGATGGCTTCAGATTTCCAAAAATGCCAAGTGACCAAGAGGACCCTGCTGGCCTAGGTGGAGCACTTGTAGGTGGCTCTGGTTGAACAGGGAGAAAGAGCAACACGTGGGGAGCAGGGAGGGCTGCCAGTGGTCATAAAATTTGGGTGCTTCATTAGAGGCCCTTTTCAGTGGAGCATTTGAACACACATCTCAAGTGTGGTGATTGATGTTAATGGGATTCAAACACGTGCCTAGGTATTGTGATCAGCAGAGCTGATGTGTTCACCTGAGAGCCCAAGAGAACTTTTCCTTTTTTCATACCCCAGAACCACTTTAAAATCAGTGTGTTTATGCATCTGTGCATGTGAGGAAGGAGAGTTACCCTTCAAAAATCCACATTTTATCATTAGAATATATCTTAGGTAAGTAAGCCAAAAGCCCTTTGGCAGTTTTGATCTCCTTCACACATTTCTTCACTCGGAGAAGCTTATTGTTTTTCTCTTGTTGTCACTAGGCAAAATATATGATGCCAGGTGCTAATAAAAACAAACAAACAAGCTGAGGGAGAAAAGGAGAGAGAGACAGCACAGAAATGTTTCTGATTTGGCATGTAACAAATGACCTGGAACCTCTTTTGTGATCATAGCAAACGGCGAGAAGACTGGGAGCGATCAATCTTCGTGCGATTAAAAGAAGGAGGCTACAGGCTGCGGGAGAACATCCTGTTCCATCTGTATGTGAGCACTTCCCCCTGCGGAGACGCGCGCCTCAACTCCCCCTACGAAATCACAGCCGACTGTAAGGAAAAATCTTCCCTCTCCCTTTTCTCCTTTGTGCGTCTTTTGTCTTTTTTTGGTTTTTTTTTTCCCTAAATCAGTTCTTCTTGCTCTCTTTCTTTGCTGGCTGAAAGTGTTTTACTTGAGAGCAAAAACACTACAGGCTTTAGAGAGAGAGTGTGTGTGTGTGTGTGTGTGTGTGTGTGTGTGTGTGTGTGCAACTGGTGCTTGGTACCATGTGCAGGGAAAATCAGAGCTTGGCAAGGCAGCTCTGTGGCTCTGCTGAGGAATACATCCCTTAAAGTCTGCATTTCCTGCTTGCTACATACAACCCTAAAAGTAAATAAGTGTCTTGGAAAGCATCCCCATGATCAAAGAGATCCTTGAAGCCACGGCCAGAGGCTGGACAAGAGGATCAGGGCTCTAATTGAAGATGCATAGACTCTACTCAGGATTCACACAGTACATATGGGTTGAAGGGTTGCATTTACACTAAACAAGGCTGCAACAGCTGGAGTCTGAAGAAGACCACTAATATGACATTATATGATGATATGATATGATATGATATGATACAATATGATACAGCCCATCTGTAGTGTGGATTGTTCATCAGACTCTCTCCAAATATCACCTGCACTTGCAGCAAATAATGGCAAGATCCTTATGGAAAGGATCCTTCCCAAGCCACCCTGCTTATGTCAAATATACTGCATGGTCCCTGCATGGCAGATGGGTTAGGTGGAGTCCACCAGGTAAGCCTTCCTTAGAGTCCCTGGAGCCACACCTGTGGCATTCAAGCAAACACATGATTTTCCAGGGATTTCTTCTCTAGACGTGATCCTGCAAATGAGATAAACAAATTGGTTCTTGAGCCAGTGTGTGCCACTCACAGACCTGCAGAGCTTCTTGTCCATGACGACAAATCCCATCTTCACCACATGACCCAGCACTCTCACCTCATCCCTCCCCAAACATGCGTGTCCTTGTCCTTGCCCTGCTGGGGACGAGGAACATCCTTGTTGCTTTCCCACTGCACCAGCTTTGTCCCTGCCTAGCCACATGGAATGGCCCCAGCAAGAGACAGGGGACTCCAGAGATCTGTGGCTTGTTATCTCACGCCTGTCACCCCATGATCCAGCACACAAGGCACAAGGTACTCTCCTACCTCTGCCCCAGGTACTGCTCCTCATACATGCATTTAACAGTGCTGCAAAGCCCATGGTGCTGGCTGCCAAATGTACACATAATGAGAAATAGTCCTTGCCCTGACTACCTTGAATGTGAAGCAGGCAAGACAAAAGAATGGATGGAGGAGGAAGCATAGACACAGGAATGCAAAATTAATCACCCAAGGTCACACAACGACCTCACTTCCTCACAGGCAAATCCATCAGATGGTAGTTTCAGTCCTTTGTGATTTCTTATTTGTATAAGTTATTTATTAACTATTAGGTATTATTCTGCCCAGAATAATTTTTTTTTTCATGTGTGAAAGAGCAGCTTGCTGGGGTGAGAAAGCAGAATGCACCTATTCAGGAAGGAAATGTGGTCCTTGCCTGACATGATTTCTACATTCTGCCAGCAGGGTTTATAAAATGAACAAAAGCAAGTAAGTGCTTAAAATGCAAAATCAAATTGACAAATTTCTGATGAGTTAACAAAATGAAAAGATGTAGCATCATCTTAAATCAAAATTTAAAATAAAAAAGGCATTGCTAATGAATATCAAAAGACAATAGTGATCTTTGGCCTTCCACTTTATAGGTGTATCAAGAGGTATCTAAAAAAGCTTTATGTTTGGTTAAAGGCACTCATGTGTTCCAGAAGGCAGGCTTCCTAGGGCACCCCTTAGCTGACATCACAATTGGAAGCATCAAAATCTGTAATTATTTTTAAAATGTGGTCCATTCTCGAGAGCAACCGTAGGCTGTCCAGGCTGGGTTCTGCTCTTCTTTGCATGAGGAAGTCGGTGCTTTGGGCAGCTGACAGCCAGTGCTGCCTGGTTATATGCAGCTGAACCCAGCCCTGGAGGTGAACCCTGCTTGGCTCATGGATTTCTTCAAAGATAAATCTCCCAGCTAATGAGGGAATGCTTCTTTAGATAACAAGCTATACAAGCAGCTGTATTTAAAAATATATAATGACACAGTACCTGACACAGGCAGTAAACAGCAAACTTACCATGAAAATAATTTTCCTGTTGGCTATTACACTAATTATTGTCCCAAGCAGAAGCTGAGGCAGAAAGGTTTGTGTGGCTTAGCCAAGGTTATGCAGTGATTCAGTAGCAGGACCTGAAGAGATGCTACACGTGGCTCATAATTCACTCTTTTAAACAGATCCCTCTACCTTTGTCCTGTGCTCTTAAAATAATTTAGCACTGTGTAGAAAGCCATGTTGCCAAAAGCTGTCCTTCAGTGAGGTAAGCATTTCCTTTTAGCTCACATTATCTCAGAGACATCTGGGAAGATAAGTATTTTATAATGTTTATCATTCAGATCTTCTCTTTCCTCTTTTTTTTTTTCCCTAAAGAAATAACCTTTCTTTCATCCAGTAATGACAAGAAACTCCAGATGAATGCTCCTTCATTTCTTAAACAACAAAGAAACCTCTCCTAGAGCCAGCACCAGCCATCAAACATTACTGATTATTCTCTAAAGATGCATTAACATTTAAAACCGGTGCCTCACCATGTGGTTCCTGGTTTTGAGAAGGAATATGATAAGCCTTTATCAATATAGGGAGTGAGTAAAATCCACTTCTCAAATCTCCTTCCAAAAATTTCCTATTATCCACCGTGTCTTTCCAGCACCCTCAGGGAGGCCTCACATTTCCTTCTTAAGAGCTTTGTTCTGGTAAGGGAGGAGGTAAGCTAGCATGCTTTTGAAACCCAGTTTACTTCTTACTAGATAGAGCAGAGTACCAAGTTTGTGACGTGTGTGCAAGTCTAACAGCTGCAATGCAGAGGAGAGGGCCAGGGAGCCCATGCCAGCTTCCTGCAGGAAGGCAAGAGATTAGGGACAAGGAGACAAAATCTCACTTTAATTTGCAGAGATGCCATTCTTGATTCAGACCTAAGCTGACTTGTTTGTTGATACATCCTTAGGCAGCTCTAAAAGAGAGACAAAACCCAGTTGGACTGGGCTGCTTTGAGCATGGAGGGGTTTTCTTTTTTTTGGTAGGTCAGGAGGTTGGAAGAGCTTTACAGGAAGTGAAGTCAGAGCTTTGGAAGCAGGTACAATCTGCAAGAGTCGGGGAAGAGGCTGAGGGGAGAGGGGCAAGAGCAGCTGAAAGCAGGAGACCAGCCACGGTCAGTGATGTTGCAGGAATATGAGAGTGGGAAATGTTTCAGATGCTTTTTATGGGTTTGTCCTGGCTCATTCTCTCCAGTCAGTCCCCTTCCCAAGACCGTTTTCATCATTTTCCAAGGTCAGCCTCAAGGTTGTAGCACAACTCCATGGTGAAAAGGCAACATGTTCCCAGTGTCCTCAGACCCCTGATTGCTCCTTCACAGACTCAGCTTCTCCCCCTGCTCCAGTTCAGTGCTGCAGGTCAGGGAGCCCGGGACATCTCCCTTTATGGTCTCCCTTTGTGTACATCTGAGCAAGGTGTGCCTGGATTTCTGACCTCTCCTAAGGGCGGTACCACAGCATCAATTAACGTGGGTTTCCTGAAGGGGCCTAAGGGGGCTGCTGGTTCCCACTGTGGCTCCAGCTCCTGAGGTGGAGCCCCGGGGGCAGCTCACCCTGTAGTATTTGTTGCATATTTTACACTTTCTCCTAAATCTAGGGCAAACCACAGAATAAGCAAGTCTCTGATTTGCTAGGGCACCATCCTAGCTAATTTAGTGCTTCTTGAGTCATTGGCTTTTTTTTTTTTTTTAAAGTCTCTTGAAAAGCAAAATGAATTGCTTGAAAATTTAAGCTAAAAAAATTCTCTGCTTCCCACTCCTCCTTCCCTGGCAGTATTTTACCTCATTGTCCATCTTTTTTCTAGAGATGTGCTCTCTCTTTTTCACTACATGGATTGACAAAGAGACAAACAGAATCTGCCCCAGGGCTTCTCTCAGTTCTTCTCCCCTGGGCTGCTTTTTTATCTCTTGCTAACATGCTGTATTGCCTTGTGCCATTGACTCCTTGATAGCCCAGCTCCTGTTTTATCCCACACTTCCTTTAGGTCTGAAACACACCATTGCATCTGCTCCACATGGGGTTTTTCTCCTGCTTGTCTATTAACCTACAGCTGTGCTGAAGCTCTCATGCACACACATTTGACAGAGCTCTCATCTAAGCAGGACCCGCTTGCAGCCACGTGAGCCAGATCATTGCCTTGGTAGGTGATGTGATCAGGAGATGTGCACTGCAGTTTTCAGAGAGTTGGGGAACTGAAGAGTACCCAGAGAGACACGTTTGTGCTCTCTACTTCAAGTGTGCTTTCCCTGTGCAGACCTGTGCTTTCCCTGCTTGTGATTCTGGCTGCTGGATTTTACATTCCATTCTCAGGAAAAAAAATGCTCTGTTAACCCCCAAACCCAGGGGGTGAAGGGGTGCCCTGCTCACAGCAGTAACTCAGCTCCCTGTGTTCAGGTGGGGCTGGCCCAGGTTGCATCACCCCCAAACCAGATCTCTGAAAGTCATATCCTGAGCAGACTGCCTGGAGAAGGCCAGATTCACACAGAGACTCTCTTTCCATCTCCAAACCATGGACCCAAATGATCTCCTAAAATTGTCACAAGTCTCAGCCCCAGATCTCAGCATTCAGTGTCTGACAGGGAGCTATCAGGATGGAAATACAGTAAGGATGCTTATGGCAGTAACTTGGCCAGAATCAAGCCCCAAACCAATGGATTTGGTGAACATTTCTGGATGTGCAAGGGCAAGAAATCTCTGCCTTCCTTTTACCAATCCCATGTTTTGTGTAAATGGGCAAATTCCATTCCTGTGAGTAGATGATGAAAGGGGAAAGCACTTCAAGAAGAGCCATCTTTTAAGTTACTCAGTGATCTGAAAAGAAATTAGATATCTGGAACTACAAGAAAATTCAGGTTCTAACGAAGTGATAAACTTTCCTGTTACAAAAATTGAGGATAACCATAGGTCATCCCTTGGACTTGGACACTGTTTTTTGTTCCCATTGCACAAGTGCTCCCAGGTCTCGCATCCCTCTGACAGCTGCTGGCCTGATGCTGCTTGGGAAACCATCTTGGAAATTCATAGCTATTTGGTGCATGGTGCAGCTTCCTCCTAGGCTGTAAAGTTGATTTTATGCTGATGAATGGCCCGTCTGTGGAACTGGGATGAAAGTGCATTATTTTCCTATTTTTCATATGACCGAGCAGAACAATACCTTGGGGGATCTCAGAACAAAATTATCATAGAGAACCATGCCCAGAAGTAACACAGAACTAAAAAATGCATACACCACTGTAGGCTGTAGTGCTGAATACTGCCTCAGGAGAAATAATCCTAGCTGTAGGTGAATTATCGTGGTCAGCCCAGATTGCTTTGTCATATAAAGGATTCTGCAGAAATTGCAGATACAGCAAGAGGCTCTTGCATTACTTCACAGGGAATTAGTATTAAAGAAAGTGGAAGGAAATTGTCCTTTCACTTCATTAAGATTGGACTGGGTCTTATCCAAAAGGTTTGGGTTCAGGTATGAGCACAGCACCCTTTGTCATCCTCCTTTGAGGTCAAGTTCTGTGGAAGCAGTGGCCCCTTCTGCTTGTGCCTCTGACCCAGCCTCAATTTACCCAAGTAAACACAGGAAATGCAGCGACTTTCTACAGCTAACTAGAACCTGGTCTGTCAAGAAGCTTGTATCCCTGCTCAGGACTCTTAGCAGGCATTAGGTTTATATGTAATTGCCCTGTTTTCTAAGTCAGTCTTCCCAGGCTGCTGAAAAGTTGTTTCAATGTGACTGCTTTCACTCAAATCAGTTTGGTAGGGAAAGCATGGCCACAGGACAGCTCCCTCTGGTTAAATCTCTCCATCACTTACACACTTCACCCATGGCTGGCAGCAAAGGTGAAGTGTGCTCCTGGCCAGGATGGACAAAGATGACAACAGAGCCCAGCCCAGGTGGGGTGGTCCTCTGTCCCCACAAGCACTGCAGGCCTGAGCAGTGGTGTGATTTAGCTCAGGGCTTTCCAGGTGAGGAGGTGATGGTACATGTAGACAGTTCAAAGATTTCTTCCCAGCATCTAAAATAAATCCATGCTGGCACTATGGGGGAGCTTTCTTCTTTTGGGGAAGGTGGGCAAAGGGATGTCAGGAGAAGAAAGTGTGGCTGAGAGGAATCAGTGGGACCCTGGGATAGGAGGGCCACAAATGAGTATGGGAAAGTTAGAGGGAGAGTGGGTCTGTGATGTTCAGCTGTGATGGGGAGTGGGCGAGAGACGGCGACATAAAGCCTGTGGGGGGTGGAGGGACTCTTCAAGATGAGTGAAGCCCCTCTGCTTCTTCCAATGTACACACCCACACAGGACCTGCAGGCACTGGTTGGAGCCATCTCCAGTGCTGCAAGAAGCTTTTCCTCCCCCAGCCTCTCCTACTCACTCCCTGCTCATCCAAGGCTGAAGGGAAGGTAGAGAATGGGAAAGGGGGGAAAGACTCAATGTCAGGGGTACCAGAATGGAGATGGTGACTGGCCCAAGCCCTTTGCTGTGAACACTGAGCCCTTCTGATGCCACCTGAGGGAAAAGCTGCAGCAGCAGCAACAGCTGTTGCATCTCAATGCTCAGATGGACCCATTGCTCAGACAGAGCAGCAGTGCCAGGTGGTCTGCAAGTATGTGGTCCACGTGTTCTGGAAATGCCATCACTTTTGGGAACCCCAAGGGGAGGTGGGATGCCTTACATGGCCTGTCATGCTAAACCTTTTGCCAGTCCCAAAGGTCAGTTCTAGCCCCTAAACCTGCCAGAGAAAACAGTGGTGTCCAGGCTTAGGAGAGCTGTGAAAGCACTCGTGGGTTTATTGTTGGCATTATCATGCTAGAGCCCAGAATGCACCTTGGAAAGAGGCTCCCATTTTGCTACACTGGAGTCCTGAAGCTTTCAGTGCAATTAATCAACCTGTAAAAGTTTGCTGTTGCTTAACATCCCATTATTAATCTTCACTGGGAGATTAATATATTCCATTATTAATCTCCACTGGCTGGGTAGTTAGGTTCTTAGTAGAGTTTTGCTAAAGCTGACTGGTGAATAACAATTTCACTTCATGGACAATTTCAGGTCTCAAAGTACTGACTGGCTGGAATGAAATCAAAACCTGTCAGGCAAATTTAAAAGGAAACAATGGTGTGAAAGTGGGATTGCATCTTATATTTCTCATATCTTCTGGTCATCAGTAACAAGGGGTAGAAAAACCCTATTTGATTTCCTCCCATGCCTAGTTCAGGGTAAGCTTTTTCAGTCAAGGCCACTTAGAATCAAATAAAAGCTTGAATCTGTGTCTCCCAAGTCCTGGATCAGTGAATTCCCTATCAGCTGAGCTAGACAGCTCCCTTTCTTAACTCTGTGTTTTAAAACTTTGTCAGAATGGACACGTCATGAGAAAACTCTTTGCCTTTGACAATGCATTGAAAATGTCCCAATTCCTTCTCCTTGTGATATTCTTGGCTGCTTTTGCTTATTCAAGTTTTGTTGTTTCAGGGGGAGTTTAAAGTAGAAAATTAGATTTTTAGAAGTATATGTGAGTGCAGTGTGTGTCTACCCAGGAAAAGAGAAAGAATATGCTGAAAACTATGGATTGCTCAGAGCCAGCATTGGCCACAGCTTTGAAAAGCTTTCATGTAAAGCAAAATGTGTTTGCTAGGATTCAGGAAAACAGGTTTCCACAGCTATAATCAGATTCTAATTTTAACAGAATGCTTGAATCGCCGAAGGGCATTGCACTGTATTTATTGATTCTGCTTTGTTATGGGTTTTGCTGCTTTGTAAAACACTGCATTTGGATGCAATGTTCAGATGTGATAAAAAGGCTGCATTAATCAGCAAAAGACCATGCCTGAGAAGTTTTCAGAATAGTAGTAGAAAATTTCACCAAGAAAAGCTCCATGTCCCCAGATTTGTCCAGCCCAAGGAATAGTGGTGTCTCCAAGGCCCTCTGCAGTAGGGAAGAAGAGACCATATGCTCCTGGACATTCCCCCATTCCACCCTGACATCCCATAGCCTACTAAAGATATGCACCTAAATAAGGCAGGGGGTTTCTTTGGTGGAAAATATCAAACTATAGTTGAGAAAAATCTCTGTGGGTGAAAACTACACCCACTCAGATCTAATTCAGTCTAATTTACCCTTCCACTGAGTGGGAATCACAGGTAAAACTCATAAACTGAGTTTTAGAAAGCTTATTAGGCAGCTCCAAGTCCAGTTAAGAGCTCTGTGGGAGTTCTAGAAGTCCCTAGAGTTCTGGGGAGTTTCTTGGAGTCTTAGGAGAAAAATCTGAAGACATCTGTATGAGAACAAACAATTTAATTCTAACCATGATCCTGCAAGCTGTCTTCTCTAGCCAATCTTGGGCAACTCACCTCACTCTGGTAACTTCCATTTCTATGTCTGTAAAATGGGAATAAAAGGTATCCAGCAATCACAGCTCTGAGAAAGGGTAATTAATGCTGAGAGTAGAATATTAAAATGGAAAACACTGTAGGTTCTATGCACTGTTATAAAATTATTCAGAATAATTTAGCAACTAAAATCCACAGATTTTTAAGGCCAACAGGAACCATTTCCTGGTGATCAAGATTTATTTTCTTCAGCCAGAAACCATAGGACTCCAGAATTCCAGAAGCTGAATTAGAATATATGTGGTGATGCATCAGGAACCACAGTCTCTCTAGACTCATACCAAGCACAGTGTGGCTGAAAATCTGTCAACCATATTGACAGATTGCTCTTGTTTCTGTCTCATGGGGTTCATTTTCTGCTTTCATATTTTGCTGACTTCTTTCACATTTTCCTTAAACCATCCTTGAAGATTTCAATTTCCCAAAAGCAACAAAATCCTAAAGCCACATGACTAACAGCATGTCTTGTTGATAAAAGAAAGAGGGTTATGATGAATAACACATTCTCTTTATGTTTGCATAAACTTTTTGATTAAACATGGCAGGGGAGAGAATTGTCACCAAATAGGTGACTCCAGTGATGATGTATTTTTCACACAAAGTATATTTAAAAGATAAAACCTAGCTTTAAGAGAAAACACTTCTCATTAACAAATAAAATGAAAGACACAATGATGCATAGCTTAGGACATGGGTGAATGCTCCCTGCTCTCTGATGGATGCAGCATCTCATTCTCCACATGCAGCCTCCAGCCACTGGCTTGGATGAGCTGCTGTCCTGGAACCAGCAGCACCTCTCCAGTGTCAGAGATGAGCTGAGCATTGCTGGCCACCAGCTGGTGGCCTCTGTGCCTGGTGACAAGCCTGATGCAGGCCTCAGAGGCAGAAGTCTTCTCACAGAGTTTAGAGCAGCAGTGAGCCCTTTGCCAGATCTCCAGGCATTGCTCTGTGGGAGCAGCTGCACTTTCAGAGCCAGGGCGGGACCTGTCTGATTTTAGACGAGAGGAGCAATTAGTAATTAAAAATAATAATCTTGAAGTGCTTGAGTTGTACTCTCCTTGATTGCCACATGCACAGAATCTCGATCTCACTGATAAATCTTGTACTTTTGGCTTCAACATACTAATGCTGTTCTACTCCAGAGCAGGCTGGAGTTCACAGCCTGGGTTTGTAGGTGGCACAGAGGATCTCCCTGATGCCTGACCCACTACTGCTCATTCCTCCTTGCCTGAAACATTTATAACTCTCAGAGGAAGCTGTGAATGACTTTGCTGCCAACAAATTGTTTTAAAGTGTGTTTAAACTAGTTGCTCACGTTTTGATCCCAGGCATTCCTTGAAGACAGACATTAGAAAAAAAATGTTTGTAGTCTTTGAGCTGTTTCTCTCAGATTTTTTTTTTTTTCCTCTCAGGGTATTAAAGCCTGCTGAGATTCCAGTCTTACTTAGAAGTTAGTCTGATGGTAAAATGGGCTTCATGTGTTAGAGTGATGTTCTCTGCTCCAGCACAGGTTCAATAAAGGTATTTTGGCACCTCTCCCTAGAATGAACTTTCAATACATTCCATATTAACCTACAAAAATAATAAAAAATCATTGTAAAAGTGCTATTTTATCTGAACAGATTAAATTTTTCCCCTCAGTAATCATATATGGAGGCATTTTGATGGACCAAAATTAAAAGTTTTCATTAAAACACTCACTGATAAAATTAATATTCTGGAATACCATTCTTACACCCTTCCTACAGTTACTGTATCTGACACCAAAATTCAATCCAAAAATAATGATTTAATTAATAGGTACTTAAAGCAGATAAGGAAAAATAACACAGTCACTTCCTTTCTGTTCTTGTGGATTCAAACTTCAAGTTTTCTCTTCATTGCTTCTTCTGGATTAAATGCCACATATTGATAATCTGTGGATGGGAAAATTGACTTTGCTTTCACACCTTGTCAGTACATCACTAGAAACTATTGTCAGATGAAAAATTAAGGAAGAAGTAGAAAGAGTTAAAATTGTTATTTGAAGATTAATGCAGAGAAGAAAGAATTATATGCCAAAGGTAACATCATTCATCAGGTCATGGATTTTATCAGGTTAGGGACTACTGTCCGAAGAGTATTTCAGCCAGAAAAGATGCAGGGAGAAGGGAAAAGGTAAAGAAGTTCAATCTCCAATGTTAATTTCAGTTCCAAAAATTACAGATGTCCCAGGTTTTGTAACATTGTCAGATAAAGTACATACTCAACATTCATATTTGTATATATTTCTATACAGGGCTTCATGATTCTGTCCAAACCATAGATCTGAACTGAACTCTGCTACAACGTTGTGGGAACAAGAAAATCAACGTTGTGGCTCTGGGAGCAAGAAAATCTCTCCTATGACTGCTTTCAGATGCAACAGCCCTCATGGCCTATATTTAAAAGTCATATCTTGACTTTTAGGGATTCATCTCAACATGCTTTTGTGCTGTTTAACCTGTACAAGGCAGGAGCTTGTGCTCCCTCCTGGGAAGGACACATCCCTGAAGTCACTGCAGGGGCAGCTCTGCAGACCCTTCTTTTCATAAATCCAGACTTCTTTCAGAACACTCCTAAAGTTTCTTGCTTTCCAAAGCTCACCTATGGCATTTCAGGCTGGCTCTCTGCTGGTCACCAAAGCACAGGGCAGCAGGGATTTATGTGACCAGCCCCCCTGCCCAGCAGAGGAGACACATCCAAAGCATTCACTGTGCTGTGACTCTCACTTCAACACTTCCTGAAATAGTAATATTGTACATTTATTCAGCATCTGGTAGGTGAAAGTGCATCTTTAATAACCATCATAATACAAAGGCAGTCAGATGTTAACACTCCTCTCTCCACCCCTTTGTCTCACACTGCTCTGAGGAAGCTTTATAAACCATGCTGAGGAGGGGAGGGTCCAGCACTGAAAAAAATGCAAGATAGGCTGTTTTATTTCTTCTTTCCTGAAGAGAGAACAGCCTCCACTGAAGCAGGGAAACAGAAAATGAACCTCTGAGGCAGTCATGCAAAACTTCAGACAGAGCCTTACTCGTGTGATTCTGTGTAATCACCGTCCATTTCCTCTTCACTCTTTAACTAAATAATAAATATGGCCTGGCTTTTCTCATACCATGTGAGCTAGAACTGGGAGAAAATATGAAAATGAGGGGTGAGGCTTGAAATCAGCAGGTTTCACTAATTTTCACTACAAGGCACCTGTCTGTGTACATTTCTAATCCAGTAATTAATCCAGCACCTTTTTATCTTAGGAACTCTCAGGAGTAATTTCCACATCTGAGTGTAGCACACATCATAAATCCACTCCAAATGATTTTTAAATTTGTCCTTTCCAATTCCAGTTTGAATTGACATTTTGTTCTGGTTGAAGTGGCATCCACAGACTCCTTCTCCCCTGCAATTAGTTGAGATTAAGCAGTTGGAGAAGCAGCACAGCAAAGATCAGAAATGCTTATAGTCCGTGATGTTTTGATCATACTGAACAGCAGAACAGCAGTAGGCTGTAGTTTGCGACTTTAAGATGCATAAATAAATATATTTCTGAGACTGCATTAAAATGATCTGTAGCAGGCTGTGCCAGTAAGTGGACCACGTTTTTTACTGCTGACAAGCAGCTTATGTGCTGTAGTCTGTCTGCAGCTTCAGTGCAAAACTCACAGAGCCTCATCCTTTCCTTTGTTTATATCTTCCTGTGCTACTTAATGAAATGCTAAAAAGAACTCAGTGTGTTCCAATTTCAGATTTGGATTTATTTAATCACTGGCAATCTGAAAGCATTCAGAGCCTTGGGTTATTAGTATTTTGTATAAATGCCACCGATGATCTTTTGCAGCATGTGTCCCAACTACCCCAGCAATGTGAGCAGCCAGAGTCAGGCAGCACAGCACAAGGTTTGAGTCACACCCTATTCGCTGAATTTAATAGCAGCTGAGCAGCTAAAACCCCTTATCAGAGCTGTGGGAGTGTGTCCTGGGGTGAGTGTACACTGGCCACAGATGCCTGAATCCTATCAGCCAGTGCCAGCTGCACCGTGGGCAGGGTGCAGGGACAAGGAGAAAAGCTGGACACATGGCTGAGTCCATAAGAGCATTGAGAGACTATCAGTGCACTTGCACACACTTCCTAAGTGCTTTTAGAAACTTTACTGTTCAGTTTTTGGTACTTGCAGTCCAGGATTGAGAAGCTGTGAGAGCAACCAGATGTGGATTACTTTGGCCTTTGTGCTTCCTTTGGTCATGAGAAGATAAGATAGACAAATGACAAATGAAATAAACAGCCCCCCCAAACTCAACAGAAGTCACTTGGATCCCTCTCCCCAAAAATTGTTGGTCTATGCTTTAAATTCCCCAGCTGCTCAACAGCTGTTTGCAATCCTGCTGCTGTTTTTTCCCCTGAATTCACTCCTTATCTCTGTCAATATATTGTGGGATGCTTTGCCCCTCACCGAGGTAACATTTATGTAGTGAAATCAAAACCATGTAAATGATGGGCTGCTCAAATTACACTGCAGTCACTAAAATTCCCTAGCAGTTACGTGTCTCTTTCCATGTATGGGAAATGTGGGTGTATCAACACGCTGAACTGCCTGAAAAAGAGAGTCCTTTAGGAGATCAAGGCACTTAGAGGGGAGGCTCAGAGCAGGAGCTGAGAAAGAGAGGAGAATCTAGAGAGATGGGAAATGGGAAAATTTTAACAAGAGAAAATATTTTTCTTAAAATTTGGAGAAAGAAACAATAAAATTTCATTTTATCCTGAGGGATTTCCAGCAGGTGGACTCCTGTGGTAGATCTTTCCTGGAAGGATAGCATCTGTTTTTCATAAATAGTTGTTGAGCAGTACCTTTAAATTAATTTGCATAAGAAGGAAGCATCATTATCTTTATTATACCTGTGGGAAAGCTCAGGAAAAGAGAACTGATTTGCTTAAAGTCAAACTTTCCACCAGCTGAAACAGCAATAGCCTCTTGAGTCACCCTTCACTGCTTCCCTGGCAGAGATCTCGCTCTGCCGTGCCATCATTTCTCAGTATGTGCAGACAAAGGCAAAGTGGTTTTGGTAGACATTTCTCACTGTTGTTCAGCTAGATGTGTTTGCTAAGCAGAAGTGATCACTTTCTACTTTTGTTGTTGAAATTCCACGGTACCTTTCCCATGACTCTGTGGTTTGATAGTAAAAAATGCTGCTCACCTCTGTTTCATGGTTTTAAAAAAATGTTTCTTCGCAGAGTCCCAAGAAAAATATGGACCAGTTCCCAGACAGCTAATACTGTCCAAAGAGCATCCTCTGAATGATACTGCACTTAGCATCCCAGGCAAGAGGGATGTACAAGGGATCAGCACACAGTCATGGAAATGGTTCTGTGACAGTGTTGGCACAACCAGTAAATTTGAGAGCAGAGGGATCTGAGACATTTCTGAGACTCTGGCATTTTTGCATATTGATTTTTTTTATTTCTCAGTTGGCTGTTCCCAGTTTCTCCCACAAGTCAAGTTTGAAAAGCCACAATACTCCAAGTCTGGTGGTTACTGCAGTGTCTTGATTTGTGAGGTGCTGACAACTGGGCACAAGGTCCCCACACATCCCCTGCTGCTGGGACGTGGCTGCTGGTGGGGATGGCAGTGCAACAACCACCCCTCTCCAAACTCAGATCCTGTAGCAGCAATAATGTAACAGCATTTGCAAACAGTTATTTTGGATATGATGGAGACTGAGTTTGGGTGGAAAGCAGTTTTGGTCATGGCCAAGCAATCCATTTGGTACCTGGTCCAGCACGCTGTTGGCACATACACACTCATCTTAAATTCTTAAAAAGCAGGAATGGAGAGAAGATGCAATGATTTCTGGGGGCTCAGCTGCCCCTATGCTGGCAGGTCGCAGCTGACTTTGCTGTTCTACACGTGTTTGCTGCCTCTGCTAATCTCAATAGGCTGAAGTGAGTTATATTTCCACTCCCTTTTTGCAAACCACCCACTGGCAGCAGCCAGTCAATCCATTGTGTCCACCAGCCCCAGGGATCATGAACAGAGCCAGCTGCTCGCAGCCAGAGGTGCCATCAGCCCCACAACCTCTGGCACACTCACATCACTCAGTGGCAGAAGCACAGGCAGCCCCATAGCCCACTGAGGAGCATCACCTTCACAAGTAGAAGCCTTCCTGGCCCAGATGAGGAGCTGGCATGGAAGAATACACAGCACAGCTGGAAATATGGGCCAAAGTCTCATGTCTGTAAATGCAGCACTCCTTTTCCCTGAATGCAGAGACCATCATGTACTGTCTCATTATTTTCCTTTGGACTAGAGGGAAACTGTGGAAGGTCTGCTTCAGGAAAAAGGGGACCTCCAGTGAAACCCTGTGAGGGTGAGGCAGTGAGCAGACCCAGAGGATTTTCTTGCTGTTCCTTCCTGTTCTTTTATAACCAAAATACCCAAGGGTAAAGTAACAGTGTAAAGAGTGTAAGAGTGATTTTGATAATGAACTGCAGTTCTTCTCTTTTCATAAAAATGAAGGTGAAGTGCTTTGGAAATGTCATTATCTTCTGTATTTACTGCATACCTGCAGGACTCAGTTTGTCATGGCACAGGACAAGGGCTTTAGCTGCTTGCCCTGTGCCACCCCAGCAGCAGCTGCCTTGCACTCAAATATATAATACCACAGAAGTGATAAAAGATCCTGGTGTGACACAAGGCAGGAGAGTACATCACTTTAGGGACACTTTAGAAGGAATTTCAGCCAGCAATGAACAACTAGCAAGTTTTGATTTGCCTTTGATCCAGAGTATAAACCTTTAGCTTTTCAGAATTTACAGTGAAATTTTGTGCTAACAAATTAAAACCTCAATTCTGAAATTATTTAGGAAGTATCACTGAATATCGCAGTAGAGTATTGGACTGGTTTGCATCATGCAGCTGAGTCTTTGATGACACTCATTGAACCAAGCTTTTTCAAATATTGTTCCATCACAATTCAATACTAAAATGAGAAATTGTACTGGTTCTTAAAAAATCAGAGCACCTCTCTTCTTTTTAAACATATAAGGGAAATAAGATAAGAACATGAGCTCAGTGTGTGCTTTGTGTTAGCTTTGATTGATGTGAAAAGACAACCATGCTAGGAGCACCTTCTTTTCTGCACTGCACTGCTTTTTGGGGCAGTTACTTCATCTAATTTTCATCCAATTTAAAGGACCTCCACAGGTGATTCTGCAAATGCAAGCTATGGCTTCAACGCATCCTCTCAGAAAACACTCAATTATTGTCATTCTTGTGTTTATTTTGCCCAGTGAACAGCAGCAAGCACATAGTGAGGAAATACCGTGGGCATCTCCGCACAAAGATTGAGTCTGGAGAGGGGACCATCCCTGTCCGGTGTCACAACACAGCTCAGACGTGGGACGGCGTCTTGCTGGGAGAGCAGCTCATCACCATGTCCTGCACAGACAAAATTGCCAGGTATGTGATGGATATATGTAGGGTCTGACAAGCCCCTGTCCTGGCAGGAAGCCCTTGTTTAGATAAAGGGAACTGCAGCATCTCCAGATGTGGGGTCTGACAGGCCCTGCCCTGGCAGGGAGGCCTGGAGATAAGGAGGTCACACAATCCCCCTGCAGGCCCCTCTTGGGGAAAGAGAGAGCCTTTGTGGTTACATCGAGAGAAGACAGACCCCTGATCCTCTGGAAACTCTATGTAAAATACCCAAATGCCCATTGGTTTCTCACCCTTGCACACCCACCTCTGTACCCCATAAAAGAGACCCCTCTGCCCCGAGTCGGGGAGGATCCGTCTCTGGTCACCCCTTGGCGGGAGATGGAAGAACAAAGCGACTTCTGCGGCACCACCAGCAGGGCCTCTCCTCTCTCTGTGCGGGCCTGGCCCTGGGGGTTTGCCTTGCAGAGCAGAGCTGAAATCACTGCTGAATCCCTGAGAGCTGATGGCTGCTGAGCCAGGCACCTCTGCTGGCACCCCCGGCCGAGGGCTGAGAGAAGCCACGGCCCCCTGGGAGACGGTTCCTGACGGGATCCCCTCTGCAGAGGGTTCCTGACGGGATCACCTCTGCAGAGGGTTCCTGACGGGATCCCCTCTGCAGAGGGTTCCTGACGGGATCACCTCTGCAGAGGGTTCCTGACGGGATCACCTCTGCAGAGGGTTCCTGACGGGATCACCTCTGCAGAGGGTTCCTCACGGGATCACCTCTGCAGAGGGTTCCTGACGGGATCACCTCTGCAGAGGGTTCCTCACGGGATCTCCTCTCTGCGTCTGCTACGGCTTCTTGGGTCTGAGCCTCAGACCCCAACCAGCACGGGCCGGGAGAAACCCCCTGTCAGCTTAACAACATTAGATATACATGGCAAAAGTCTTTGCATGTGGAAGTTTGATGCCACAGAGGATTGTGGTGACTGGTAGGACGCAGCCAGCAGGTGCTGACGAGCCCTGCAGAAACAAAGACCTCCTTTGTATTCAAAAGCAGACCATATAAATAGGAGGGAATGTAAATAGGACATTTTCCTAAATTCTCTGTGGGTCGTTAGTTGCTTATTACAGTGTGACAAAAATGTAAACTGGCTTTGCAGCTTTTTTTGCTGGTAGAATTTCACTGTGCAAATAAAATACATCGACTCTGTTGTTCTTGGATCATTTACCCCAAAACTTGCAAACCAACAATCATACAGATAAACTTAGCTCATCTGCACCCAATTGAATAAAGTGCCCTAAAAGCCACCAGGAGTATTTCTACTTTTTTGAATGTCATTGAAGAACTCTCATGTCACAATCCCCCTCTGTGAGTTTCTACTCTGTCCTGTAAATATAAAATATATTTATGTAGAATAATTTCCATGTAATAAATATTTCATAATTATTCCCTGGTGACAAATAAAATGTAAACACATTCACCATTCGCGGTTTAGGGTGTTAACAAATGGCAAGTGATGGCTAACACAAACCAAAATCAAAGCGTGTGTGCTTGATTGCACATGTATTGCACTATTAGTATGTATCTACACATGTATGTATATTGAACTTCATAATTATTTTTGTATATATGTAATGTAAATCATCTGTAGATGCAGCCCTGCATACAAAATGCATCACATTACAGCTATAAAAACCCAAATGCTATGATCAAATTCTCTGCTGGAACATCGTGCCTCAGAATTCAGTTAAATTACATCTGTCGAAAATTTGGCCCAATTATTAAAGGACAACATAGACAGAATCTTTCAAAAAAAATAGTAAAATTTTGTTTCATCCAACTGCATAAATTCTGCTCTTAGCTTTAACTGGATGACCTACCAAAGCTAAATTAGTCTGTCAGCTTAGCAAAGCCTGCCATTTTGTCACAAAGATGTAGAAGTGAACCAGCAAATGGAAATACTACCAGACTCACAAAATCCACCCTCTGCTAAGTGTAATCATCACAACTGTTGTGCTTGCATGAAGGATAAAGAGCAAATTCTGCTGTAATGTTTTCATTTATTCATAAGGAGGTAACAGAAAACCCAAACTCTGTTCAAACTCTTGTACTGTGTGTAGTTGCAGTTGGGTTTTCAAAATTCAGACTCACATGGACTCAAAAAACTAAACAAATTTAATTTCAAGATTAGAAATATTGCACTTCTCTGTGGTTTTGCATGTCATTAGCCAGTGAATTAAATATCAGCTTTGCAAACACTATTACATTTCCTATTGATGGGGATGTTGACAATAATGCACAGTCTCAGGAGCTGGGTTTTCTCCAAGCACATCTGCTAAGCACTTCCAGTGAATCCTTTCATTGCTGACACACATCTAAACAGCATTTTCTTCTGTGAAGAAAAAAAGAATCTACCACAAAGTTTTTCCAAGATAAAAAAAAAAAAATCTTGCAGCTCTCATAATTGACAGTATTATTTCAATATTGTATGAAAAACTGCAATTTTTATTATTATTTGAAATGTAATCCGAATGAGCTTGAGATTTTAATAGATAAAAAAAAAACCCAGCAATCATTATTCCCTGCTTTCAACAGCAAATGTTTACTCTCCCCAGTAGGGTGGAGTTAAAAAAGAGACAGAGGAAGGGGGATAGGACATCTGCATTACACTTTATCCCAAATTTCAGTTTACCACATTAAATGCCATCTATGATATTTTACTTTTTATCCTTATTATCCTCATAAGGAGGAGGTTTCTTCACCTGTCCTTTGTTTCACCACACAGACTGTTTTCTGCCTTCTTCCCCTCTGATCATAGAAAGCAGAGAGCAGGAAAGGAGTTCAGTGGAAAAGGAGATTGCTGGGGGGGCCCTTTCCCACTCCTGCCCCATTGAAGAGATCAGTGGGTGGTGTTGATGCCACATTTCAGACTCCAAGTATTTACCCTACCACATAGGTAGCTGACTCTAAATGTCTGCAGGATGCAGGATTCTGGTTGCACATTATCTGGGCTTGTCTTGCAGTGAGGAGAAAAGAGATCTCTGGAGCTGAAATTCATGTTTGTATAAGCAAGATTTGACAAAAAAATCTGGCTTGTATGCTTCGGGTTTTATTGCTTGTAAAAGTCCCTCAGGAGCACTGTGCTATTAGAGAATGTTTCCTCTTGAGAATCTAGCCAGTAGCTGCTAAAATATACATCATTTTGCATTATTTGCAAAGGACATTGCTATCAGAATATCAAAGACCCAAGAATGCACAGAGTTACTGAGAAAAGAGAATCATATTCTATAAATCATGTATCTAACGATTTGTGTTCTTTCTTGCTCACAGGAAAGCTGTAAGCAAAGAGTAGTTTAATCAGACTTATTTGTTATTCAAAGACATCTAGCCATTTTTACTACTATCACCACAAGTTTAAGAGAATTTGATGCTTGATATGCATTATTTGGGCTCTGTGGCTTTGTTCAGATCTCAGGATAACACCCTGGTATCATACCTGTTCCTCACTGAATTAAAGCACAAGCTCTTCTGGTATGAATAGTCATTTTATTTGGCTCAGGCAGGGAATTAGGAGGTGAAATTCTGCAGCTTTGTTATAAAGGAGGTCACACTAGATCCTGGTGGTTCCTCCTGGCTTTAAAACCTATGCATTTATATGTGTAAAGTTTGGGGTCTGTGAATCCCCAAATAACCCACCCTAAGAGAGCATCAGCTTTTACACTCACAGCTCCTGTGGGCCTCACAGTGCAGCTGGAGTGGCTTCAGGCTCTCAGGGCCATAGGATTTAGGATTAAACCACATTTTGTAGCCCATAGTTCATTAATTACACTAACACCTTTTGACCTTCGTTCTCCTCTGTAATGTACATCATATACATTTGCAAAAAAGCAGCAATAACATGGGAAAAATAGTTTTGAAAATAATAATCTGGGGAAAAATTTATGTCATTTAATATTTTCTTGATGCTAAACATAACCTATATTAAAACCTTTATGTCGACAGAGACATTACAGACCTAAGATAATTTTGGCTTTTTATGACAGCAAAATTCATACAATGGGCCAAATTAAACCTATTTTCTTCTCCCTGTCTCACACTAATGCTGGACACAGGACTAGCTCATACCTTTGCTTATTACAAGGTCAGTGCAAGGTTAATGCTGCTGCTAATGGAAGTCTCTGCAGTCGCCGTTTGGGAGCAGACAAAAGTTTGAAGGAAAAATGTCATATGCACACACATACACACACAGGCTTGCACACACGCTCACATTTAGGGGAAAAAGAAACAAGGATATCTCTAGAGCTCAGCTCTTCTTTGAGGATCTAAACATAACAATGTTAGGGAGGCTCAGCACCACGTTCTGTCTCTGACCCTCAGAAATGTTTAGGACTGACATGTGCTCAGCTGATACGTGCCAGCTGCAGGGGTGGGATTTGCAGCACCCCCTTGGTGCCCCGGGGTCTCAGGGACACTGTCTCTCTGTGTCCCCTTTGGTAACAGAGTCTCCAGGTGCACAAAGCCAGCCCAGCCTCCCTGCTGGCTTCCCAGACCAAACACAGTGTATGTGTGTGCCAGATTTGCAGGTAACAGTTCACACAATCACGACTGAATATATAAAATCAGAATTTCTAAATGTCTCTGCTTCTTATTCCTTTAGCAGAAGAAACAAGAAAGTCTGGACAAAATAGCAAAGATCTATGCACTTCTCTTAAGTCAATCACCCCTCAAGACAGACTTATAAGGGAAATTCAGAGTCTATCACAGAGTAGAGAAACCACTTTCCCTTTGATACAGTTTGTCCTCTGGCTTGTGGAAACACTGTCTGAGCTTCAGGCCAGTCTCCTTCCACCATGGCTCATCCTCTAGGCCCACCATAGCTCAGATTTAGCAATACACACATCTCCCTTCTGTATAAAGTTTTGTGTTCCTTGCTCTGAGCTCATCAAGCTTATCTATCTCATCACCAACACCTGGGTTCCTTCTTCTTCCATGCAGAAAACTAGAGAAATTAATTCTCTCAGTGTCAACCATTCCAAAATAGCTTAGTGTTCTGCAGGGCATAGCTGCACAAAGGTTTGGTGCTTGCCATGGCTAGTGGTTTGGTGGGGAGTGGCAGTGGGGTTGAGAGCACAGGGAGGAGGCCACCACAGGACCCCACAGCACAGCAGAGCTGTGGTATGAACATGGTGACATTCCCAGGTCCCATGTCACCACCTCACCTCTGAATACCATGCATGCAAATTATTTTGAGGATCTTGGTGCAATCATTCAACACTAAGGTTTATTCCAGAAATTAGTTTTGATCTGCATGTCTCAGGAGAGAGTTTTGCATTGCACTACTCTTCCCCAAACCCTCTTCCTTGACAGACCTCAGGCAGACCTCAGACTGGACACCTCACACTTTGGCCAGGACAGAGGATGTTGATGCTCACTAGATGTTGAGCTGATGTAGTTACTTTGGAGAGTTGCCAGCCTTCTGTGCACCAAATTTCCATCTACACACATAAAGATTGGATTAACTTATTTGTAAATGTATGAGCAGTGTCACTTGTCCTCTTTCAGAAGTCCCCTTGCAGGATGCAAGCTGAGGAATGTACTTTGCATTGTGCAGGATTTGCAGGGAACAAGCCTCACAAACACTGTCTTTAAACAGCACATAAAAGCCAGAATTCAGTGTTTGTTTTTTAAGCTCTGACCTTAAAATTGTTTTCTTACCACTGCTTCTCAAAAGGTCACCTGTAAAAGACTGTGTATTTTCTTGCCACCAGGTTAATGGTCATCCACTTCCCCAAACTTCACCAAAAAAAGTGACATTAAGCCCAGAAGTAAAATAAGACCTTGAATATCTAAATTGTACCTCACCTACAAAATAACACAAATGATAACAAAGACCTCCAAACTTTGCATTAGCATGAGCAGTCTACCCATGTCCTGTGGGTAAGGTTTGTGGATTATTTGGGCCCACAAACTAGAGAATAGGAAGGAATCTTTATTGAGAATATGTTCAGAGTATTGCAAGGTAATGTAGCCTTAAGGCACTGTTGAAGGATTTGGCAGTGGGAGTCTGAAGTAGCATTTTATAAGATGAGTTGAGCACATTAAGCTGTATTTAAATGTAGCATATAGAAATGCAAGACTAAAAGTCAGTGTTAGAAATTGGCATTCTTAGATCTATTTTAGTGTTATCCTGTCGACCAGAGCCATTGTTAACAGAAGGCTGAGCCTGACAAGGTAACTCTTAAGAAAAGCTACTTCAAAGGCTACATATTAATGCAAATGAAAATCAATTAACACAGCTAGATCTTCAATTAGAGATGATTTGTGCACACGGTTTGTAATTCTCTCTCTTAACCCCTTTCTGTGTGACTGAGAGTTCAATTTCAATCTCTCACCACAAGGTATGTTCCAGAAAACATATATAAACCACCCACTGTTAAAATACAGATCAAAAACTAATGTACTAGTTCCAGTTTCCAAACCAATAATAGCTAAATGGTCGTATAAATAGGAACACCACAGGTGTCCTGCTGAGCCAAATCCACCCTGAATAACAATTTATGTTGTGTGAAGCATGGCTGGAAATATTGGTAATAGAAACTGTGGTACAGGAGGTTAACACACCAAGTGGATAAGACTTATAGCTCTTAATGAAAAAAAAGCCTTTACAAAAAGCATTATCAAAATAAGATTTTAAATTCATCAGCAGTGCTTTTTAATGGGCAAGGTTTCCAGAGGTCTCAAGGAGACACTTCAGTCCCTGAGCATCCATGGCAGGTGGACACAGTTCCCTGGGATGTTTTGAAGCATCAGGCGAATTTCTCCACATCTCAGCTACAAAGGGGTTCAAGTGTCAGCCTTCAGGTGTAACCATGTCCAAATCAATGCTGTCACACCACGTCTCAGCAATGGGCAAGGAGCCCTGTGCTGACCTGAGCAAGGCTGCAGCCCTCTGCATCCCCATGGGTTTGCCCCCAAACCCTTTCCTTGGTGTTTTCATCATCCCTTTTTCTGTTGGTCCCAGGGAGGGGCCACAGACAACTTGTGGGGGAGGTGATGCTGCAGCATGAGGAGGCTGTGATGTGGTTGTGACATGGGGACACATTTCCCTGCACTCCTTGCTGGTGGTCCCGAGTTGGCAGGAGAAAGGGGCTCTGCAGTGGGGTCATGCCCTGCCCTCTGCTTGTCCAGGGCTGGGGGAGCACAGCATTTAATTAAAGAAAGGCTGCCTGCTCTGGGATGCCTCCCAGCTTGTCACTGGCATTTCTGTGATTGACAAACAGGGAAAAATATATTTGTTCAAGGATTATCTATATTGAAAACTGAATACAGGATTTTGTCTTTGTAAACAGTGCAGTAATATCTGCTGTTTGAACAAAAGGAAGGGTATACCTTCCTTCCATTTAGAGCTCCAAAAGCTCCCATATTTGAGTGAAAAGGGGAGACATTCTGTTTTATTGATCCCGCCTGCTGAAGATTTGGGGATTTTTAAATAAGATCTGTGACTAAGGGAGCAGTGAGTTGATTTTCTCTTTATTGTAAGGGTTATTACAGAGCACATAGCATATGAGTTATTAGAGAGATGCGTGTCCTTGAAAACAGCCCTTAAAATCTTGCACAATTAGAAATATTCAAAATGATACAGCATATTTCCTCAAAGCGTGAAAAGCCACTTTGATATATTGAGAAGCCAAAATGTAACACTGCATTGCTTTGAATAATAATTTTATTTTGAAAAGCCACATTTGAAGAGAGCACTTTGTTACAGACGGGAACACAGCAACTTCTGTGGACCTAAATTAGGCTATAGGAGAAATAGCTCCTTCAAAATTAACAACCTTATCAATAGCTTCACTGTTGCTCAGATGGATCTTTCCCTACCATATACCTACAAATAATTCCATAGATGTTCATATTATCAAAGGACCAAGTCAGTACATTAGCCATGTGTGTTGGTCAAGGGATGAACAGTACAGGGAATCAAAGACCTTCCACTAAATATTTGTCTGTAAAATCTATTGTTTCTGCACAATACTGAGCTGGCTGCCCTCCCATGCAGGCCTTTTCATCCACAGAGCAGCAGCAGCAGAATGAGAACCTGAAAATTTCTCCCACCATTAATGTGCTTTTCCCGTGCTCTGAAGGACAGCAGCAGTGCAAGGGTCTGGTTTTGGCTCGCTCAATACAGGACCCCTCCTTTCCTAGGACTTGAGCTGGGTTATGGGGACTCACACACGTGCTCGGGGCCACTTTCCAGAGAGAAACTGTCTGAACACTGACAAACCTGGGCTGGATTTGAAAGCAAAGCTCATTCTTTGCTTCTGCATCCCATTTCTCTGACTGGATGCTGCTAAACCAACGCTGAACCTGGAAGCAGCCACTGTACAGGTGGCAGTGTGTTGGGGTGGTTGGGTTTGGTGCGCTGGTTTAGTGAGCTGCAAACCCTCCCGGAGAGCGCAGCGGGGCCCTCGGGGACGGCTCCGCTGCCCGCAGCCCTCGGGGCAGCCCCGGCTGCGGCTCGGGGGGCTCCGCACCACCGAGGGGATAACGGAGGCAGAGGGGTCCCTGCGTGGGCACCCCAGAGCAGCTTTTATTGCACACCACGACAAACTGGCTCGCAGAGGCAGGGAGAGCACGCCGTCGGGGAGCCCGGGGTTTTATATGGGGACGGGGGTGGTGGAGAGAGCACATGGACTAATATTGGTCTCAGGGCAGTACCTGGGCGGAGTTGGGGTGCTGGAACCAACAGGGAGAACCCGAGGGAGCGGCCGGGACTAGGGGCAGGGAAGGGGGCACAATGCGCGAAAGGCAAACAATTTAGTAAGAAAAGGAGTGGGGAAATACAGCGCTGCAGCAGCGCCATCCCCCACATCCCTTTTCACACCACATGGGGGACACCAGCTCATAAAGACCCAGCAAATGGTCCCCACCAAATATTGCCTTCTTGGTGTGAGCACCTTTCCTGATTTCTCAGTCCTGGCTATCTTAGGATGCTGTCTGCTTCTGGGACAGTCTCTTTTTGCACCACATTCTACACGTCAGGCAGGCTGCGCTTGTGCCTCTATTCCATGATGGGTTTCTTCTCCCTTGTTTTGTTTTTGTTTATTTTCAGTCTGGTTGCTCTGTCATCTTTGTCTTGGAGTCAAACTTACACCCTGCAGTCAAAACCCACCATGGCTAATACAGAAGCTTCATCACCCCCTACCCCTGCCTGTGGCTTCTTTTGCAATGGGAAAACAGGGTTCCCTCAAGGGACAACTCTTGCATCCAGAAGCCAGAAACTCTTAGAGATTTCCTCACATCTTACTGGCTTTCTGCCCTGATTCCCCAGGAGGCAAAAATGGGGCTTTACCTTACAGCAGCACTTCAAGGATTAATTCATGTTTATGGAATGCTTTCAATACGGAGGGGGGGACCTGATGATGCTTATATTGTGATTTCAAATAATGTAATTCCATTGACATTCGAATCCCTTTTTACACTAGGATGAATATGTCCAGAATTAGGCAGAGAAATATCTCCAAAGAAAAGGCAGGTCCCTTGTGATGAATTTAAATTATACAGTCATTATTACCTTGTAATTTATTACCTGAACACAATCTCTTATTTTGGCAAATAAAGCTCAGATGATTTCTTGTGATGTGCATATTGCTGACATCCCAATATTGTTGAACATATGTTGTTTTTCTCTTTTGCTGCTTTTCTTCTCTCCTTCAATCAAATATGTAAGGCTTTTTAAAGGAAATTTTAAGTGCTGAAAACAGCACTGATATCTTACAAGTTTCCATCTGGATAAAGATATCTGTCTAATTTTTTTGCTTACCTTAAATGCTAGAGGTTGGAGGCATAGTACTGTTAGCTGAATGCAGCTCTGTTTCTTAAGCTTGCATTATTAATTTTGCATTATGATGAGTTATTTACTCAAAGAGGCAGCAAGTTCTTTCCTTTAAAAGTGATGTTATTTGCAGAAATGACCACACTTTTTTTCCCCCCAAATGAAGTTATGCAAATCTGATCTACTAAAGTAAATGTTTCATAAAACCAATGACTGTTTAAATTGTGGGACTAAATTGTTTGTATATAAATATTACCTTTTATATTTCATTTGAGTTTTATGTAGATGAACACATTACTTTAATGGCCTGCATTTACAGAGGGAGACAGGGAGAGTCTGACTCTGAAATCCTCAGCAGCCAGATGGCTGCCTTTTCTTGCATGAGATTAAAAGATGTTTCTCATTCACAGCCCTGCTTCGGAGGCAAATTAATACAGCCAGCTAAATTGCTTGTGTTTTTGGAATAAAATTTAAAGAGAACTTTTAAAAGCAATTGGTGTCACAGGTTCCTAGAGCAGATTGCTCTCCAGGTACAGCATGCTGGTTTTAAACATTCAGTAATTAATGGAAAGTATTCCGTGTTAATTGACTGCTTCAGGAAAGGGAAATATAATGACTCCTTATTAATCATGAAAAGAGACATACAGTACGGAGGCACTGCAATAATTGCACTAACGGTTGAGAAATGTTAATTAATGAAAAGAACAATGATGTAAGAAATTAGCACCATAATGCTTGCTGCTGATGGAAATTCTACTTTAAACACATTATTTAGCATGGCAGCCACTGGATGATGCCTTATATAGCAGACACCTCATACCCTTTCCTTCAGTCAGCTACCTAGTTCCAAATGTTGTCGGTGGTTTGGGTTTTAATGAGCCAGAATATGCTCTCCAAACTTTTCTGAAGCATTTTCAGTTTGAACTCCTGAACTCAAAACTATTCAGACAGATTGACAGTGTTCAACTTACGTAAAAATATTATCCAAGGTAAGAGAGCCTGTTAGCATTTGCGTGGTGGGAAACAACTGATTGGAGGAGCTGAGCTAAATAGGTTTGCCAAGAAGATAACTGCATCATGACTTCTTTCCCCTTTTTATTTTTTCCACTTATTAACCAATTAGCTGTCCCCTGAAGAATTTAGAGGCAATCATGCTGTCATATTTTTGCCTAGCTTGATGTAAAAATTCACAGGCTATTAAAATGCAGAACTGTTCTGACAACTACTCCAACACCAGTAGTAAGGAGGTCTAAGTCATCAACAGGTGGAATGTCCCAAGGTTTCCACCATCTCTCTGCTGCAACTTTAAGACAGAAACGGTATGAAATGTAGCCATCACTCTGGGCACTTTAGTGCAGGTCAAGCTAGAGGTTACAAATAAATTTCCTAAAATCAAAGTCCTCTATTTTTTCTCTATTTTTTTTTTCCTATTCAGGACCAGGATTTAATTCTCTTGGATGTCTTGATATCTTCATGGTCATTTGTGCAATGTCAGCCTGGGAGACATTCAGAGATTTTGTGGGGATTTTGGCCACTTAAGTCATGTGTTAGCTTGGCTGTATGACATGGGAGTGGTACTTGTGTGTGACAAGCAGCAAATGAATAGGAATAGAATAAATAGAATAACAAAAGCTCTCATTCTAGCTCTACCGTTGTAAGGGAAAAACTATAGAGAAAAATAAAATTCTACTAGAGACATACTAAATTAACATCTATCAAACACAAAATGCTTTTAGAAATAACAAGTCTTGATAAGAAGCCTCTGTTTGCAGCCACACAAGACAGAAGTACTTCCCTTAAGTGAATGAGACCACAGTAATCTAAAGCCCTGCTAGAGGGAATCAGCCCATGGGTGTAAAATAACCCAACAGTGCTTCCTGTATCATAGGACAGGGAAAGGAAGAGTTTCATCCCTCGTCCCTCTATCCCATGTGCTGGTATTTGCTGATTTCCCCAGGCTAGCTCTATGGTGGCCATTCCTCCATACATGTGTCTTATTACTCCTGAATTTTTTTCAGGTGGAACATCCTTGGGCTGCAAGGTGCTCTCCTCAGCTCCTTCATCGAACCCATGTACTTGCACAGCATCATTGTGGGAAGCCTCTACCACACTGGCCACCTTTCCCGGGTAATGAGCCATAGGACAGATGACATTGGTCAGCTGCCAGCTTCCTACCGGCGCAATCAGCTGCTTCTCAGTGGTAAGCAAACACCTGCCTGCAAGACAAAAAATCTCCCCTCCCGTCACTGATCGTGCTACTCACCAACAGGAAATGCTTTTTGTTTATAAGGAAACCGTTAACTCATGCGTACTTTTTTTCCTGAAGAATGTGAAGTAGGAGAATGAAGAAACTGGTTGGTTTAAATCCAGTCCTTTTTCATATGCAGCGGCCATAAAAAAGTATTGTTAGTGGGTACAAGCTAACTAGGAAAGCAGTCACTGTACACTGAACACACAGAGTGGGGGGAAAAAAGTATGACTAAGTAAAACATTTCTAAAAATCAGAAGGAAGTTTTCAGGAAGATTTAAGATTAACTGTCTTCAGGTCCTTGTGAGGCATGTGAATGCTAAGGGACACCAGTTCTACACATGATTAGATCCTTATTTTAATCTTTGATAATTTTTCTTTGGGAGGTTTCCCTGAGACATCAACATGATGTCGGTGTCAGAGAGTCGGAGGTCAGGATGCTTTAGTGGAGTGCCCCATTGTCTTTAAAGTCCTCTGGGTTCCTCAGTCAGGAGAGTGCTGCTTTATACCTTATCTATTTCATGGACTTTTCTTTTTAATATACCCTTGTGACAAAATTTGTTTGGCTGAGGCAGAAGTGATAGTTTAGCCACTGGGGAAATTCTCAGGTTCTGTGTGGTTTGGTACATCTGGCAAGTGTAATGTGCGTGTGTTTGTTATGAGGTGAACGGGTGAAAAGGCTTATCCTTTTCTGAACAGCTTATCTCCATTTTTTAAGTCTTCAGTGCAGCTGGCCAAAGACTGCAATGCAAGTGAGCAGGAAGCTGTGATCCACACTTCTCCTTCACTCTATATCCCACCTGGCCCTCCTGCCCTGGGCCAGAATGGGCGTGGCTCAGCCCCCTCCCCTCTTCCTTGCCAGGTGACATTTTGGGAGGGAGGAAAGAACTCACAGCTGGCCAGGAAACACCTCCCCATTTCCCAAATCTGGCTGTTATTTTGACAGCATAGCCCTGGCTGCCTGAAGCCTCTGCATCTCCCATTGAGAGAGCAGATCTCATCCCATGCCAGCCCTAACACACTGTAAGTGCGCCCATACATTAAGATCAAAGGTACACACAATTTCAGTGTGTCTGCAGGATGTACAGGGAAACCCACTTCAACTGTTGAAGGACTGAAAACACAAAAAGGTGTTTTAGAAGAGTTTTCACCACAGAACAGCTATTGCTTTGCTGGGTTGGCCATGCAATGTAAAAGCAGTGGGTCGTACTTAGCCAGAGTGTGTGTGAATGTATGTCCAGGAGTCATTGTCAGAGATTTCAAGGGAATAAGAAAAGCATCAGAGGAGGCCTTATGTCACTTTAAATATCTGCATGTTTCAGGGCTGTCCTCCTCCTTCCCAGAGGCTTCTGTTTGGAAAAGCATTTGCTTCGCTTTTTGGTTGTGTTTGTGGGTTTTCCTCAGCCCAGGAGAAGCAGTGAGAGGAATCTGTCTCTCTCTGTCTGCATTGTTTCTGTCTCTAACGCCATTATTTGTAATCTTCCCTCCCCCCACAAATCCCAGGGAGCCAATGCTGGTTAAAACTTACATTGCTGAGGCATATGCTGCAATTCTTTTTCCTTGGAGACTGTGCCAGCAGCATATCCAGTGACTAAGGAGATGGGCACCTAGAAAAAGCTTCTCCAGATGCATTAGAGACCAGGCCTACACAATCTCAGCCAGGCAGCTCCACCTCCCACACTTGTCTTGGACATCAGACCAGCCAAGGACTGCAGGAGTCCTTAAATTATAAGGGTGTCAATTATTTTGACACTTGATCATAGCAGTACAAACATTCCAATGGAGAGGAGAGTCATGAAGTGATGAGATATCCTGAGATTGACTCCTTGGCTCCACTGAAAAATAATCAGTGAGGTTTTCTACTGAAAAATAATCAGTGAGGTTTCCTACTCATTTTTCTACGAGTCCCAGACAGATGGAACTCCACCCTTCCACTGAGATTACTCTTGGGTGTAATTTTTAGAAAAAAGAAAAGCCTTTTTTATATGCTGTTCTCTTAATGTTGATGCTGTTCTAAACCTGAAGGTGTATGAGGTTTTGCTGGGAGAGAGAGAAGAGTGAGGACAGATTTCAGTTCACATCCCACACTACTCAAATTCATATAATTTGTGCAAAGACTTTTCATTCTCTTTCAAATTCGACTGGTTTCTGTTGTACTCTTTTTGTGTGGGTTTTAAGAAGGATGTTTTACATAGAGTAGAGAAAGTAACCTAGATTATTTGAGTGTTACTTTCTAAATAAATCAAAACAATTATTTGTCAAAAGAAAAATACGGAAGAAATTTTTTAAATTAAAAAAAAAAAATCAACCATCAGAGACTATCCATGCTCTATATTTTTCTGTTATGACTTTCATATTTTTTCCTTTAAAATCTCTTCTTCTGCATTCAGAAAATAGTGTGAAAATATATTCTATTTACCTAAATACATGTACTTGTATGTGATAGCTGGGAAGAGAAAGCATGAAAGCCAAAGGAGCCCAGAGGGGTTTCCAGGCACTGGGACAAGCCTGGGCTACTCTCACAGCCCCCATCCAAGGGGCACCCACAACCTGCTCTCCCATCCGTGCAGCCTTTCCTTCTCTTCCTCTAGTCGGGGATTTCACAACATTTTCATTTATTTAGTGTCCTGTGTCAACTTTGCATGGCAGGGTGTTTGCTATCATGGTTTTTGGCACTCAAATCCTCTAAGCTTTTGGGTGCTATCTTGACAGAGAGTGGTGCATAGTGTCAAACAGCTGATTCTGATCTGTTTGCATCTTGTTCTGTGTAGAGACGTTCGAGCAGTGCTGCAGAGCTATCTGCTTTTCAAGCTCTCAGTTTAATTCCTGTTGCCTAGGTGAACTGGAGTTTTAGATGCAGACTGATCTGTTATCTCTGGGGGGAAAAAAATTGAAAGAGGTATTAATACGACATGAATGTGTTTACAAATCCTGGGTGAGGTTATGACTTAGCTGTAATTCTCTTCTACACACGGTAGCGAGTTCAGTCCCAGTGACTGAGATAATTTCTGCAGTTCCAGCTTTGTCACCAATACAAAGTGAGTTTGCCATATAATTTTTTCCCTTCAATGGCTACCTTTCTCCCTCTGTGCATGCTGAGTTCCATTTGGCTCTAGCAGCTCCCTCCCAGGACAGAGGGGACAAGGGAGAAGGGGGCAGGGGAGAGAGAGGGCATATCCCTCAGTGGCATTGCTTGATGCTGAGAGACTCCAGGCAGGAGGCAGCAGCTGCATACAGAAGCAGCATCCCGGCCAGACAGACCCTGCACCACCCTCCACTTCTCCCGTGGTGTCCCTCAGGAGCTTTCCAAGCTCAACACGTTCAGTGATGGATGCTGCATTCCCACCAGCTCCCATTTCCTCAGACCAGCAGATGCTCATGGAGTGCATCTGTTTTGAAAAGGAGATCCTGGGCAAGAAGGGCACTTTGGAAGGGAAGGGCTTTGATCTCTTTTCTTTAATCTCCTTCTCTCTGATAAGCCCATATCAGTACTTCTCACTCTCTGCAAAAGGTCTTTGAAACCCTCTCAGCAGAAAATGCAAAGGACCTTTCTCTGCTGCCCTCCACCCAGCAGCAATGAAGGCAGTGCAAACCATGAGCTGTTGCTGCTGCTGCTGCAGGCAGGAGCTGCCATTTGGAAACAGACCCAGTCCTGGCACTGGCCTGTGCTGGGAAGGCTGTGCCAGGCAGCTCCTGCCTACCAGCACAGTCCCCACCTGCTGCTCACCACAGTGGCTTTTCTTGTCCAGGTTTGCAGGCTAGTGGCCCACACAGCAAATTAGCAGAGAGGGACACAATAACTGGATCCAGATGCATTATCCAAGGTCCATGTTTTCAAAAATATTCAAACTGCTTCAGGTCACTCTGTCTTTTCCAGCCTTGGAAGCTCCCAGTGTTGATTCTTCGCTGCAAAAGCACTAATGAGCAGAGCAGGGCAGAGCTCACTTGTTTGCATTTTCACTGTGCTGGAAAATAAGCCCTCCACTTTCTTTGTTTCTCTTATTTTCTTGCAAAGACTAATCCTTCCTCTCTTTCAGGTACAAGAAATGAAAAAGTGACAGGAGTCATGGAAAGGTTGAGCTACACTAAATGGTTAAAAAGAGACAGGAATTCACCTGATCAAAAATAACTCATGTACACACCCACACCTGATCTTGTAGCCCTGGTCTGCATCTAGAGCCAAGGGAGATCTCACCCATGAAGGCAGTGGCTCAGTATGTGGCTCAGATGTCCAAAATTGGCCATGTGAGTGACACTAAGGTCATGCAGTCATCCCAGGTGACTGTAAACATCATTATTGCAGCTGTCAAAAATTACATATGATGCATTCCACTTAAAGATGTCCAGAATATCACCATTAGGACACTAACTAGCTGTTGAATAGATTGGTGCTCCAGTACAGGGTTGGAATCTCACAGGCAGACAGACACAAGGTGGGGAACAAGAGTGTTCTGTGTAGGGCTGTGATGTCTGCAAGGTCATTATTAGCTTGGATCTAATAATCTGTCTGTGATGATGAAGTGTATTGTTTTGTATTTTCTTATCCCCTGGGATCTAGACATCCCCTCAACAGCAAATGCCCCAGGAGTTAATAGCAGATAAATGTGCTGGACTGTGGAAGCTCACCAGTAGCAACTCATGGCCAAAGCCCTGCACTGCTTAGTTCCTTTTAAAAATATGTTTTCCCACTAAAGCCTTTCTGAAAGATTTCACTTAACCACTATCACACTGCTGTCAACAGCTCACACTACAATCCAAAGGCTTTCCTTAGGCTAATGGAAGGTTTGCCTGCAAGGTGGAAAAAATCCATAGGAATTGCTCAGTTACATCTCTCCAGGGTGCTTGGTCTGGTAATGTTTAGCCAGTGGTGACAAGAGCACGTGCAGTGCACGATGCCAGCGAGTTCTCCAAGGGTGTCTCCTGTGCCACAACACCCCACCACGTGTGAGCAGCCTCTGAATGAGCACTGGGGCTCACTGGTGTCCCTCTCTCCTCAGGGGTGAGCCACGCTGACGCTCGGCAGCCTGGAAAATCTCCCAGCTTCAGTGTGAACTGGGTCATGGGGAGCACTGACCTGGAGGTCATCAATGCCACCACGGGGAAGAGGACCTGTGGGAGTCCCTCACGGCTCTGCAAGCACATGTTCTTCACTCGCTGGGCAAAGCTGCACGGAAAGGTAGGTCTGGTGCACCAAGAGGCTTGGCAGTAGCTGTCCTGCAGTCCATGGAGGGTGAGGGAAGATGAAGACAAGAACAAAATTACTTTAAAATCCTCTTTCCTATTGGGAAATTAGTGGAAACAAACAGGCAGAGTGATGGTGGGGAAGTCTGGAGACAACTCCGTTAGGGCAGGCAAAGGAGTCTGCAGGATGGGCAGGTTTGAAGACAAGCCCAAAGGGATTGTTCTGCTCTGCAGGACACCACAAGGGAAGGAGGCTGGTGAGACCATCCCATCCCAGGCAGTGGCATGGTGTGTTCTAGCAGGGACCCTGAGCCTTGTGGGGAGCAGAAGAGACCAACCTCGGCCTTGTGCCCAGGGCTTGGTCACAGTGTGGTGACAGAGGTCCCAATCTATGTCCTGCACAGCAGGAAGGAAGTGAGGCAAGCACTCCTGATACCTCCAGAATGGAGGGGTGCTCACAAGGACAAAACTGGGGTGCACTATGGCTGGGAGAGCTGGACTTTATCGGGCTCACATCAGGGGTGAGGTTGCAGTAAGCAGGAGAGAGTAATTTGTGGCTGAGCAGGGCACTTTGCCCTTGACAAAGTGGGGGATTTGATCATGTCATCACTCTCCACCTCTGGGGAACAAAGGGAAAAAAGAGGCAGCCAGAGAGAAGCCACTGCTGCCAGGCCATCTTGTGGCCCACTGACACTCGGGCTGGCAATGTCACCCTCCCTTGCTGACTGGGCCAGCACAGCTCCCCAGAGAGTGCTGGCACACACAGAGGGGAGCAGCTCATTGCAGGCTGCATGTTCATCTTCTCCTTTAATCTGCCTCTCAGCATCTCTCCTACTTAGACACAAGGGAAAGAGAGCTTTGCTTACCAGGCTGTCTCTTGAGGGTGCCTTTCCCCACAGGGTGCCATTCCCTGCGGGACATTCACCCAACTGCTTGTTCTAAGGCATTTTTCAGATTTCGGTTTCTTTTGTATAACATCAAATCCTCACTTCTGGTTTGGCACTGTAGAGGCTTGGGCAGGTCAGAGGAGTTTGTTTAGTCCTTATGCAGAGCAAAGGGTGCTCCCTCCTGCATGTCATTCCAGGGGCACTGGACAGGAGATACTGCATGAGGTAGCTCCTAGTGGGTGGCTCAGTGTTCCAACAGAGCACTCAGATTTCCCACACCAGCACAAACCCTGATGCCTGATTCCTGCCCTGTCCTGGATATGTTTCACAACATTCCCAACAATAACAGACTACAGAGGGAAAATGGGAAGGGTGGGAGGCAACCCTCCTTCTTCTGTCTCTGGGTATTACTTGGAAGCACTGAGCTGCTCAACTTCCCAGGGTAAACTTTCTTTAAAAAAACACATTCTTTAAAGATCTCCAGAAAGGATTTTTTTTCAGTTTTGTCTGTAAAAATCAACTGAGAAGTAGCGTTTTGCCTTTGTAGAGCACACCAAGACTTGCTACTGCCTATGCCCATTCCAAGGCAGAGCTGTTCACCCCTTTCCTCCTCACAATGGCTCAAAACCATATCACCAGCATTTATTGCTTCCCTGTTTTATTTACCAAAAGCAAAACACACAAAGCACAGTGATTGTTTGCTGCTTACGAAGGAAGATTATACAGCTACTGAAGCCTCCTGTTTCTTTTGGCTCATAGTTTGGGGTTTTTATTATTTTTTCTTCCCCTTCCCTGATTTTTGTTCTGCAGCTGAGCACACGAGTACCAAGCCATGGAGAGATGCCATCAGTGTACAGCGAGGCAAAGCTGGTGGCTCAGACGTACCAGTCTGTGAAGCAGCAGCTGTTTAAAGCATTTCAGAAAGCTGGCCTGGGCACCTGGGTGAAGAAACCCCCAGAGCAAGATCAGTTCCTACTAACTGTGTAAATCACACCTTTTCTACACGACTGGATCAAACCAATTGGAGAGAAGGCGAGGCAGGATGTATGAGCAGAGAGAATTGAAGCAGTTTGAGATTTAATAGCAACCTCCATGGGAATATTGGCTTTTAATTCTGTATTGGAAATACATAAGTAGAAATGTGTCTGATGCACTGAACTCAACTTTAGAAAACTGCTTTTTCATGATCCCTTTCCAAGAATGTACCTGCCCAAATTATAATGCCACCCCCACTAAGATTCTGCTTTTTATTGTTTATTGCTGTTGGTTATTACTGATTTGAGGTGTTAGTGGGCCACCTGTCTCATCCAAAAGAGAGCTTTGTCTTCCCTCACACAATCAGTGCAAAAGTCATCACTGAATAATGGAAAATAGTGAGCAGAGATGGAAGTACCCCAGGCACACAGCATGACAGCAGGTCTCAGAGCATCCATAATCATCCACAAAAAAAAGGTTCCTAACCTCTATGCAAAAATCATCCTGCAAGCTGCCTAAATCTGTGACAAGAAATTTGGACCTCAAAGAAATGCAGCATTTTTTAACTGATTTTTTCCACTGCTGGCTCTGAGCACAAAGCCAGGCATCAGGATGCCCTTGGTTTTTACACTTATTCCCTCTGACACCTTGGGCAAACCACAACAAATCTTCAACTCTAGTCACAATTTGCATGCTGCAAATTTTACTTTTCTGGGCCCAGTTCATCTCACATGCCTTTTAGACACCAGCCAGGATGCAGATCCTTACCAAGGGGGCAATTCCCCCCTGTGCTGCCTGCAGAGGTGCACAGCTCTGCAGGGGCTGCCAGTGAGGACTGATGTGACCATGCTCCTGGCTCTGGATCTTCAGGAAGCTACCTGAAATCAGGCAGGCTTCAGCCAGGAGCCAGAGCTTCAGATGTCCAATCTCCTGATGACCCACAGCTCTAAATCAAGTGGGTATGAGCTCAGGATGAGCTCTGAATAATCACTGGGTTGGGTACCCACAAGACATCCCCAAACAAGAGAGCACATTTGATACCTGGCTCTTCCCTGCCTCAGTTTCTCCACCTGTCAAATGGGGATAATAATAAATGCTTCACATCTAAAGAACTTGGCATGATCAAATGCTCTGGTCACATGCAACAGTGTAAGCCAGATTTTGTCTCTCTTGCAGTGAGTTTTACCTCTCCACACAGTCCAACTGACACAAGCACAGCAGATGTAACCACAGGTTTGGGTAAGGTCTTACTCAATGCATGAGCTTTCACATTCTAGCTCTGTGTAAATGCCAAGTGTTATTATTATTACTCATGCTCATTTGCAGCCTGAAAAGCAGATGGGGTTTTTCACTTAGGAGACAAGTATCACCCAACATTTAAATATTTTCTTCATAAGTGGGCTGGGTCTGATACATCTCATGTTTGAACCATCCCAAACTTCATCAGAATGCAGAAGACACAGTCATGGGAGAACTGAGCTTTGATAGTCCCACTGCAAAACCAATCTTCAAACGCCCTGTGCATTTCTCTAAGTTTCTGGGTTTTTAGATGACAGGATTTGCGGGTATATAACTACTGTTTTCTTTTTATTCCTGTGATTCTCTTTAAATCTGTATATAACATGCTGCTACTGATTTGTGATAATTGTCTTGGTATTTTATCAGAACTGTCAAGCTGAGTTACTTTTCAAACAACACAAGGCTCATATTTTTCCATGTAATTTCCTTTACAGGGGAAACTGTTCCTATCAATAAAGATAGATGCTCTTTGTATAGGGTTTATCATGTTTGGAGAGCCATATACAGTAAATACATTGTTTATTGATGCCCACAATAGAATAGCTACAGTATTTTGATGAGATTTTATTTTTAGATTATGAACTACAAGATGTATCTATAGTGTCTTGTATAAAAACAATTGTGATAAACTAGAATTTTTAAATTAGATAAAACAAAGCTCTCCCCTTCCAGAAACCTTTTCAACAAAATAATACATTCCATATTAACTACCAAAAATATTTAAAGAAATATCCTTAGAGTAGAAATAGCTTAAAAAAAAAAAAAAAAGAAAAAAAAAAGAAAAAGAGACTTTTCAATAACAGAAACACTTTGTGGTAACCACTTTGTCAGTACTTTGACCACTGACAGCTCTTCTGTCAAATTAACATTTGAATACTTTTGGCACCTTCTGGAGCTTCCAGGTACCTGCACATGGTCCTGTCCTCTCACACAGCTGTCACTGCAGGCCTCCAGGGTGATCTGGGCAGCAGAAGTGCCCGAGGGGCAGCAGGCAGGGGCCAGCCCACGACTGGAGGGGTGGGAGAGGCTGCAGGGGACACTGGCAGTGGTGACCCCAGGGGCTCTGGCTGCTCCCACCAAGGGAGAGAAACCACAGAGCAGCCAGAGAGGAGGACATGGTTTCTTGTGCAGAGATCCACAGGGCAGGAGGGAGCATGTCTTCTGCTTTTCCTCTCCAGGTTAGTCCTTGTCTAGCACACATGAGACCTCAGTGGCTCTTCCTTGTATCTCCCTGCCCTCATCCATCCTCCTCCAGCCATGGCATGACGTCAACCCAACTAATGCATTATAGTTCCACCAGGCTGGTGTTGCAGCTACTGTGACAACAAAGCACCATGCCTGGTTATTTTTAAGGACATAGAAAAAAGTGTGGCAGGATTGAACGGTCCTTTGTTGCAAGAAATACATAAATGCAACCCTGGATTCAGATGCCAGAATGAGTTTAGTACTGGGGACCAAACTGAGTCCCCACTGCAAGTGGGCCTCAGCTGATCTCAATGGGGTGTCACCTGCTGGCACCAGGGTTGAATATGACCTTAAATATCTGCTTCTTCTCATTATGTGCAACAAGAGTGTGATGGGACCCCATCCCAGAAGCACATATGACCTACATACAGCATTTCCTGAAGCAAAGGAAAAATGGCTCAGTAGTAATTCTCTAGTGAAGATTCTGTACATAACACGCATGAGTGAATGGCAATACTGTACTAATGGATGTACATTTGTAATATTTGTAAAAAAAAAAACCAAACAAAAAAGACAAAAGAAAATAAATCTGAATTTACATATGTGAATTTGCTGCTAAGTTCTGTAAATTGCACTTCAGTGATACCTGATAAGTGAATGTTTCTGTTAAGTGAATAAAATGCCAAGTAAAATTGTTCTTTCACTGTTTATTGACCATTTTTCACTATGACTTAGCAGTCAACTGGAACGTGCCCCAGAATGCTAGCATGTATTTTTACACACACCTACTCTAGATCTGCCTTCTTATTCAGTTCAGATGGGATGCATTGTGGGAATCACACATCTGTATTGAGAGAGGGATGTGCCTGCTCATGTAGATGAAGCTTTAAAGGGACACAGTGCTTTCCTGGTAGAAGAGTGAACTGGATACATCTCTAATTTGATCCTTTCAACTTACTCTCAAAGATCTTTCTTAATAAAAATTAATAAATTTTTTCAAACCCACACTTCATGGGAGTTGCTTCATAAAGCCGTCTAAGAAAGCTGAAGTGATGAACAAAAGGTCAGAAAATCTCTGCAGATTTCTGCTTCACTGATGGAGTGGCCTTGGGTTGTTCTTGCTTTGATCAATCAGTATTCAGCCACAGCAGACTAAACACACACTGAGCCCAAACACCATCCCCACAAATGTTTAACATGCATTGTTATGTGAGCTTGAGATGGTGCCTTGAGATGATTTCCCTTGGCCAGTCCTCATAGAGATCATTGGGATCATTGGTGTTACCAAAACATCCAAAGCTTCTCAGCAGCCGCTGTGAAAATATGAATACACTAACAGCAAGAATTGTCAAGAAAGAGATTCCCCTGTCAGTCTCCTTGTGAAGATTTGGTTCCAGATGAAACTGAGCCTGACAGCTCACAGGAAGCCCCATCAGCTCACTGGTCCCACAGCTCTTTCCTTGGTCATGTTAAAGAAGTCAGTGCCAGATCCTCACAGACCATCCCATGGGTTTCCTTCCCCAGCAGGGGCTGTGCATAGCTCTGTTTTCAAGCTAAGACTTTGCTGCAGTTGCATTTCCTCAGCTTGGATCTCTGTTATTAGGTATTGGGGCAGCATAAAGAGAAGCATGAAGAAGAAGGCATTGGCAAGGTGAAGTTGCTTGTGTGGAAAAAAAGTCACTGTGAGCTGACCCAGTTCCGTCACAGCCATGGTGGACTTTTGCCTTGAGCAAAAAAAGCCACAGATCCTGGGTATTTGTCAGTCAAATGTATTTGTCAAAGTGTGTTTGTGTTCACTTGTTTTGCACTTTAACTGGCTATGGGTAAGGCAAACCCCATGGTCTCTTCCTCACCACAGCCCCAGACACAGTGGTTACTTCCCTACCAGTAGAAATGGTCACAGCAGTGTAACACAGCCCCAAACAGACAGGAACACCAGTGGAAAGGCACTCTGTGCCACCCCTCAAGATGATGAGCTGATTATTTTTGTGTTAAAAAATGTGAACACCCAATTCTTCCCCTGGGAAAAGTTGTGCACAGCATCAATGTTCTTGACAGGGGGACCCTGGTGGGACGTGCTGAGAGCAGCCCCAGTGCAGACACAGGGAACGTGGAGGGGAAGAGGCTCTTGCAGGGACTTCCCACAGCCTGGCAGTCCCCCAGCCCTCTCCTGGGCAGTTTGGTCATGGCTGAGAGCACATCAGGAGGCTCCCAGCCTGTTTTCTCCTCCAAAAGAAGCTGCTCCTGCCTGACCATGGAACACACCATGACACAAACTATGAAGCAGTCATTAGGGCAAACTGTATGGATGGATTCCGTGTTTAATCTCACTCAGTTTAAAAGGTAAATACCTGAGCTGCATTTAAAACTTTACAGGGAACACCCCTGCATCACCAGCCACAGTTATTTCCTTTTCTACCATATTAGAAAAACAGCAGAATAAAACACGAACAAGCTGATATATTGGCTAATAGAGGGCTTCATAGAAGTGCCTGTTTCTCAAATAAAATAAATAAGTCCTTCTGCTGCAGTTAAGCCCTGGTAGCCACCCTCGTGTGTTGAAGAATGAAACAGCAATCTAGGAGCTTTTTAAGCTTTTTGATTCATTACCATTGTGCCTATTGTCCAGCCCTGAGACCAGTTTGGCTGGTTTCAGGTTGATCATGTGGAAAGACCAGTTTAGCTGGAAATCTGCATAAAGTCAGACAAAATCTGAGCTTTTTTAAAGAGTAGTGACGGTCTTCTTGGATGTAAACAAGAAAAAAAGAAAAATACAGAAACTCAAAGACATACAAGCAAATGCACACACATAGACACATGGTTTCTTACTACTCCAAGGCCTCCTGAATAAATGACATGGCCTTGGAAAAGGGGGATTAATAATTGCTGCTTTTTCAGCAATGAAATAGTTCTGCTCAAATGCTTTATTCAGCCTGGCTTTCCTGGTAATTAAATCCTCTATTATAGAAGTTTATGTTCTATTTTATCAACTTCCTTTGCAATATAGAATTACTTCCACCAGACCATTAAAGTCTTGTTCTGCCACAGAAAGGAAAAGGTCCCGTTCATTCTCCTCTGGCCCTGAACAGATGCTTTACAGGCTATAATGCCATTAAATGATCCAAGCCAAGAGGAGACAGCTCCTTCCTTTACACACAATGTTACCAAAAAATACCTCCTGAAAATAAAAATAAAGATGTGAAGAATGGTACACATTGTCAAGTTTGATCTGTTCTTCTGACAAACTGCTGCCCTCCATCTCTTGCAGCCTCAAAGTCATGCTCAGGTGTTAGCACAGGCTGTGACATACCCTGGAGGAAGTGGTTTAGGTGCAGTTCCCTTCCTTCCTAGCAGCACCAGCCCAACTACACCCAGCCCTACCTTCCATTGCACACTGTTTGCTATTAATTCATTTTATTTCTTTCTATCTTAACAAGTAAATTCAGTTTTTTACTCACTTA
>JACBWW010000017.1:634774-687319 GCA_020086605.1 Lanius collurio
AGCTGTGGCAAAAGTGAAGACTGAATCATTCTGAAAATAACACTTTTTTCACTCAAGGAGGGATGTGGAGATAACTGTATCCCAAAAATATCAGTGAAATGCAAAAAAAAATGTTTTTGTCTCACTACACCATGGGATTGTTCGTCTGCCACCTAAATGCAAAGGACTTCAAAGTTCTTAGCAAAGTGCAACAGAGCAGAACTCAGTTTGTGAAGGGAATTGGGGGGGTTAAGGTCAGAGGAAAAAGGTACATGAAAAGATTTCATCACTCCCTTTCCTCGTGCTTTCACAGAGCAACTCAATGATTTGCACCACTGGGCACCGAATCAGCCTGCAAGTGTCTCCAGACAAGGCTGCCTGAAGATTACCCTGTGAAATTACATTAAACTGGTGAAGCATTTTAGTGCTTATGGGATTGGCATGGGAGTGCCATACTTTAGTCCTGCTGCTAATTTCTCCCCTTCTTTGTCATTCTTCCCACAGTTTTCATTGGAAAAAGCTCTATTCAGTCACTGCAGGTAAGATTAGACAAACCTTCCTGGGAAGACAGAAAGGACAATTTAATGTGGTTCCCACCCCACTCCCCCCCCATCACAGCAGTGCAGCACCTCTGTCCCAGGACCAGGTCCATAAGATCGACATAATTTTCCATAAATATGCTCAGTTTTTGCTGCTGAGTCTTTCTCCTTGCCAACTCTCATTACAAATTTACCTGGCAGAAAGATGCACAGTGATGTCCCAAATCAACTGTTTTCAGAGCCATGGTGCCACTGAGGTCAGGCACTTTTGTGTTCCCCTGCTAGCACTGCCAAGTGCCTGCTGCTAATAGAGATAAATGTACAACAACACATGGAGAAACTAAACTAAACCAAACCAAGCTAAATGTACAGCTTAAATAGAGCAGTTCTCTGCATCTTTTACAGGGAGGTTTGCAATAGTTCAACTGTTACTCTTATTACTGGTTTCTCAGTTTGACACTCTTCCTACCCTCTAACCTGACTTTTTTACTGCTGGAGGGGTTCTAAGCCACACAGGGACAGATTGCTGCAGAGATGCTGGGTGTGGAAATTACTTTGGTGGCCACTTGATGCTTGTCTGGTGCCTGCAGCAGCTGTAGAACTGTGCAGCATCCTTTGCCTTCACCCAGCCCTGCGTGCCAGCTCCTCACTCTGCAGCCCCTGCCAGAGGTGATTAACATGTTATTGCCACCAGTGATAAGATAGATCATGCTTATGAGTCATAGTGGCCTTTAATATCTGCAAGCCAGAGAAAAGAAAACTGCATTAATTTATATTCATTAATATAAATTAACTGACTAGAGCCCTTCAGTCATTCACGTCCTTCTCCCCAGGCACTGGCAGCAGCAGCCTGTGCTGGGGAAATGGCAGGAGCTGCCCAGGAAAAGCAAGCAAACAAACCAGCTTCCTCCAGCTTGGCAGGGCTGGCCTTTGGTTTGCTTTCCAAAGGGAAAAACCTTCATTGTATCCAAGGAGCTCCTGCTGCCCACGGGCCGGTAGCTTTGGCATACATGTATGTTTATATGTGCATATTTATATACCTATATTTATATACCTTTGCTTAAGGACTTCATTCTGTGTGCTGAACCAGGACATTGGTGCTCAGTGGCCCATCAGCTGGCCAGTGACTCCTCTCCCAGAAAAGGGGGTACAAGACTGTATGTCCTGCTGTTTAAGCAGTAGCTTTTCTTCCATTTAAGCCAGGACTGCCTCTGAAAAAAGTATTTTCCCCCCACATCCCTGACAGTGGGGTCCAGGCAGGTGCCCAGTAATACAGAGCAGGAAAGCTGATCCTGCTGAACACCTGGTACCCTTTTGTTTCTGTTTTTTGTCCTGGGATATGCTTTCAGAATAGACAACATGGTGGAGGGGGCTAAAAGGGAGGCAGACAAAGGCACCCCTTTGTGCAGTGATGGTGACAGGGCAAACACAGGTCCCCTTGTCCCCTTCTGTCCACACTCAGACCATCCCCTCTCATCTCCCTATGAACACACATAACTGAAAAGCACAAATAATGCTGGAATAACACACGTTTACTGTTCCAAATAGTCCCATTTTAGCTGTAGTACATCTAACACATCCCCTGTCCTTACCAGAGTAGTGAACAGTACAGATGCTGATCCCTTCCTGATGGGAAACTGAGGCACAGAGGGCCAAGGTGGCCACAGCAAGTCCTGCAGGTGAGAAGTGCCTCTGACAGGCCATGCACCCTTTGGGCAAGCACCTTCCTCCTCCATTGGCCTTCCTGAACAGCCAGTGTGGAACCTGGTGAGGAGAAAGCCTCTGCCCTGGTGAGTTACAGATGGTGTGCAAGGCTCCTGATCAGCTCAAGTACCATAATTTCTTTAATTGCCCTGAGGAATCAATTGCCTGGGAAGGCTGGGGAATCCTGGTTTTGCAGCACTTTCAGACAAAAACCTTTGAGAAGCACAATGTCTGACTCAGCCTGGTGGCAAGAACACACTGGATCATTTGAACTGTTGGCCTCAGTTTCCTGTCCTAAAGCACTCAAGTACATCCTTTCAATACAAATCGACCTGGGAGAGAAAAAAAAGGATGGTAGCAAGCCAGAAAGGGCTTAAGGTAAAACACATTAAAATACATCATGGAATATTTAAATGCAAAATCTATGAACTTGCCATATTGTGTTATGTTATGTGACAACTATAGCCCATTAGTAACAAGTATATTATCAACAGGTCACTTACACGTGACACTTACAATAGACACAAATACTAACATATAATGGTATAACCCATATTTTTGGGCATACCAGAAACAAAAAAGACTAAAACCTCCCAAAGATAAAATTCCACTGAGTTTCTAGGCACTGCATGACTGTATATAGAAGGACATAAGAACAAAAGCTAGCACAGACACGTCCCAGTTTCTCCCCAGTGACAGTTCAGCACTTCAGTCCCCATCACACAGGCAAGACATGGGGAAGCACCCACAGTGGTGGGAGCTGTCTCTCAGTGGTTCCTCAAGTCTTCTAGCTCAGGACTGAGCTAAAATAAAGCTTCTGGGTGTATTTTGTTCCTACATCTGCTAACAGCACCACTGTGGGCCTGAGGGGCTGAGACAGCTTTCTCTGATCTCACAGAGATCAACAGCCCTACAGAGCAATGATGTAGTCATGAGAAGAGATAAGTTACAAAGAGGCATCTATGCAGCTTTTCATAAATATTCCAGATGATGGTTTAGTTCTAGGTAGCCCTGCAAGTAGCAAGGAGCTGGATTTGATGATCCTTATGGGACCATTTCAACTTGAAATCTTCTATGATTCTACAATTCTTTGTCCCTCCCTGCCTGCCAGGAGCTGTCTGACATCCTCTGTGTTTCAGGTGTATTTATTTCAACATGTATTTTCTCAAAACTTTCTATCCATCATCCATAATGCATAGCTGAACTGTTTGGCTTCAGTACATTTACATGGTAATCAAATCATTAGCCTGGGGGAGGCATAACACATTAATGACTTTAGAAATGTTGGTTAAACTCCAGTCATGATCAAAGAGACCAAAATTTATTGTCATTCCTCTAATAGCCATGTGGTAACCAAAATGAAATCAATTTGATGAAGATAATTAGGTTCCCATCTCCATCACCACACACTTAGTACAATTAGGTGGAATGAGCTTCCCCTCCCAGCAATATGATACTGTTAGCACAGACAAAAATACTCCAGCAGCACCAGCCAGGAAACACTTACTGAAACAAATATTTTTCAAATTAGAAACTGCTGGTTCATCACAATCTGAATACTCCCACACCACACACACAGGTCCAGGGCAGAGCTCAGAGGCAGACACAAGAAGAGGTGTGCCCTAGAGAAGAGGGCACCCTTTTGGGACCTTGCCTGGGCTGTTAAATACGCACAGTTGGGTCCTGGCTCTCTCTCAGGAGCCTACTCCTGTTCCTGTGGGGCTGAGCAGAGGGTGCCCAGCCCAGGGGCAGTGCTGGTCCCTCCCTGCTGAGCCAAGACCAGCCATCCCAGTGAGTGTGGTTGGTGGCTTTTTTGTGGTTCTGTTCAGGAGTCCAAGCCAGGTGCAGGAGAGTGCTGAAGCAAAGCTCTGCAGGCAGGGAGGTGGCTGCTCTCAGCAGGGATAAGGCTGGAAATCTGGATCCTCTCCAGGCATTAACATCTCCCACCAGCTGGGATGTTTGCACACTCTACACCCTGTGTCTCTGTATGCCAAGCCCTGAGCACAATTATTTTTCTCACTGAGAGGCCTTTGTATCAGCTTGGTGCTGAGCAGCAAAAGGAAATTAAATCTTTGCTTCTTCCAGTGCTGAACTCACTGGGCTCAGCATTCCTCTTTGCATCAGCTTCATAGGCAGAATATATTAGTGCCCATGTTAATCAAATAATGGGAAACATGATTTGTTAACATACTCATTAAAAAGTGGACAAAATGCATTTCCAGTTTCCTAAAAAATAAAAGATTCTGTGTGCAAATATTCTGCAGTTACTCATTTAATTTATTCTGAATGTTTGAAAACTTCAATAATTGTATGGATTTCAGCAGGAATGACCCATATCTCTTCAGTGCAGACCTTCAGCTACACAATAACTGCTGTCAATACTTTGAAATAGAGGTAAAGATTAAGTGACTTAGGAATCCAAGACTGATTTTTGGTCAAAGCTGTTGAAAACTGCTCTCAAAGTTTCATTCCCCATATTTTAATGAACAAAATATTTTGTCTCTGATATTATCCTGCCACTTGGAAATAAAAGTCTTTGCATTTCCTCAGATTTTAAAATCATACAGAGTACCCATATCTTAAAAGCCAACTTTCCAAAAGAAAAGTGTTTATTACAAGTTTCCTATGCAATTTCTCTCTTCAGATTTTCAAAACCACCATTTACAGAGTCCTGTGTGGTGTACAACTATTGGAAGAGGTTTTGCAACAGCATCCATTGACATCATAGTGAGAGGATTTCATAGCTGCAGGAAAGAGAGGCCTATAGGAGCTACTCACCCAAAAATTAAAGCTATTTAATGTTCTTTTCTCTTCTGGGTGTGTCCCTCTTTGTTGCATTTAGAGTATTCCTTAGGCACATTTTGGACAAAGGCAACCTATGTCTCCAGGTCTGAAATTTCCAGCAGAACAGGTCTAGCTTCTGATGGAAACTGGTGGGAGAGTAAGATGGGGAGAGAGGCAAACAGCAGCCCCAGGACAGACATGGCAGTGATCCACACCAATCCCACCCAGTGTCAGTGGTGGAAATGGGCCCCACAGCCTGCAGGCTGGCACTGTGGGCAGAACATCATATTGCTCCTTGTAGAACTGAATATTCTAGATCCCTCTCCTGGCCTCACAAAGGACTGTGGATTACTCCTCTCATGATGCATATATTGAACAAATTAATACAGCAAAATTCTATCTAAAGCTATGAAATATGCAGACATTGTAAACATCTCAGAAGGTCCTGCTGCTGGAGGCTGGGGCAGTACTGTTGAGAGACATCACTGCCTGCTTGGCCTGTTCCTACACTCTTCTCTAAGGGCATCTGTTTTCAGGTGTCAGTAACAAACAGTGGGGTAATTGGAGGGGTCTTGGCCTAATAAAGACATTCTGTAATGTTTTCACATTAATCTTAATGATCAGGACCAAAGCAGATAACCCCTCAGGCTTAGTCTGACTTGTTTTGTGGTTCTCAATATTTTATTAGACCTTGCCCAACCTTGAGGTTGTAGCTTTGAGGTTTTTCCAAGTGGAGCTACTGGTCTGTGCTGGAAGCAGAAAATAACCTCCACCAGAAGCTGAAGAGCAGTTTATGTGCAGGGCTCTATGCACATCTGCCATAAGTACCTCAGGAATGAAGGCTATAAAACAATTAGACCCTAAAAAGGTGATAGAAATCTCAAAGAAGAAACTACATGAATTATTCCTGCACTTAATCACAGTCTTTGCTATTCTCAGAGGAAATACTATGATGAACAAGCAGAGAAAGTGATCAAAATCCTTGTGTAATGAGCCCTGTGTTAATTGCCCCACTGTCCAATGAAACACAAGAGGTACTAATGAAGCACACAGTCCTATCATCCCTGACTGACTTTTGTTCAGCCTCTGCCTAAAGTTACAAGCCAGGAGAAACTGTGGGATACACAGAAGTCCAGCAAAGGGACTGTCTCACCTGGGAGTGCAGTGTCCTTCCCTGGGGCCTGACTCCAAACTGGCCATCTCAGCCAAGCAGAACTGTCAGCACCCTGTGGGTCAATAGGAGAAGGAAGTATGGAATAATCCTCAATTCTTTCCACACTAAAAGGTGCCCCAGTCCCTCCCCAGACATCACTCCCTTGTATATGCCACTGATGTTCAAGATTTCCCAGTAGCAGGAGAGAGAAAAGTGGAATTTTTTCTCTGTAGCTGGTCTCTGTGGGACAAGTCGTTATCACTGGAATTTTGGGGGGGGTTTACTGGTGTCACACCACGTACCCATCCTGCTGAATAAATGAGCTGTGACACAGACACACCTCTGTGGCTCTCACCAGGGTTATCATGACCAAAGACCAAGGCAGGTGAGGAGCACGTGCCTTCAGAGCAGAGGTTTGGCAGCAGAGGGGTCCTGGTGAAGCAGAGCAGCTGCTATTTATTCACCACGCAGCGGTGTAGGAAGGGGGGGGTGCTTATCTGTTTACCCACTGCTTTTCTGATCTCATATTTCCCCCCCCTTTCCCTCGCTCCTAACCCCAGCCACTCCCTCAGGTCCCCCCTGTTGGTTCCTGTACCCCAACTCTGCCCATGCACCACCCCTGAGCCCCTGACAAGACCCCCCTGCACCCGGATCAGGAGGTCTCTCTGCCTCTGGGGGTCGGCAGGACAAGATGTATCTATTACAAAGTCTTGTTAAACCTTCCTGGGGAGACCCTTCTCACCTCCTCTGCCATCACTGGTTGTAAGGCTGAGAGCTGACCGGAGCAAAACCACGGAGCCATCCAAAATGGACAATGGGATGGTGACACGGTCACACTGCCCTAAGCAGCTCTGCTGAGCTCCAGAAAAGGTGCAGCTTGCTAAACTAAACCTAGCATTACAACAGGGGGGGCATCTGGAGTTTCTCTGGACCTGCATGGAGGTTACTTTGATTATCTGAACTGGAGCTCACTCTGACTGAGATTTCCTTAATAAGCCAGTTGTTATTTTGACACAACACCTCTGACTCTGATTTAGGCCAAAGGCCCTAAAACACACCACAAAACCTTTGTACTTTTCCCTTATCATGGATTCAAGCTGCAGTGAGAACTCACAGTGGGGAGGAGGACAGGGAAGGCAGATGTGTCTGGTGCATACACCAGGTCATGGGATGGACATACCAAATCCATCCCCACTGGAATCAGGTCTGGAGGAGCTGCCTTGAAAGACTCAGCCATCTGCTGTCAGCTGGAAACAGGCAGAAACATCAGTTATTCCTCCCCCTTCCTGTAAAATGCCCTGAGGTCCCCAGATGAAAATGTGCTTCAAGTGCAACGTATTTTTGCTTATGAAGTATTTAAGGCACATCAGTCTGATTCAGAGAACTCATTTCAAACAAATGAACAACCTTTGAAAACATTTTATGGACATTATTTCCTCTCCAGCTGAACTTCATCTCTTGAATTTAGTCTTATGTTATGGTCTGATTATTCTCAGAAAGGATTAAATTGGAGGATGGAAGAAATGAAGGTATTCCCTGGAAATCCTTTCATTTTATTAAAGCCTCTGTTATTGCTTGTGTTGTGTTTGTCCAAACCACTTGTCAAGATTTCATTACCCCAATTTAAAACAGCAGCACTATGTCTAAATGTGGTTATGAGTGAAAATGAAGGTATGCTGCAATATTCCCAGGGAGAGTAGGGCTTTTCTGGGCTGAGCTTGGAGAAAATAAGTTGTGGATAACACACACATTCATCCATCAAATATCCCAGTACAAAAGAGTGCTAATGTGCTAAAAGAGATTTTACAGTACCAAAACATTAGTGGTTCAGACAGAAGTTACCCTTTTTAAGCCAGGAATGACCAACACTAATCAGTACAAAATTGATCAAAAGCTGTTGACCATTAAGGACCAAGAGTGAGCTTGGCCCTTCACAAGATCAATTAGGAGCAGCAACTTCTCCAAAAGAGCCTGTAAAGAAAGACATGAAATCAGTTCCAGAATGTGCTGGGCCAACAAGTCACCCCCCCTGCCCATTGCCACTGGGGCACAGACCACCTGTGAGAGTGGGGCTTGGGCTGCAGGGGACGGAGAAAGAAGGGAACAGCCCAGTTCCCTCAAGGCAGGAGTGGAGCAGGCACAGACCCAGAAACACTTCGGGACAGACAACAGGCTGTCTGTCCAGAGGAAGCTCTCAGGAGCAGTGATCTGCACCTTTCCCCCCTGTGACCACTTGCTTGAGATCCACAACAGGGAAGCCCAGACAGTTTGTCACCTTGGGGTGGTGGCCATGGGCTGGGCAGAGCCGTGGTGGCCCTGCACCAGATCCTGGATACAGGGAAAAGCCATGGTGTGAACTTCATCATGGTCCATGTCTGTGCTCTAAGAGGGTCTCTGCCATCGTTCTCTGTGTGAGATGCTGCACCAGAAGTTCTGAAACTCAAAAATTGAGGAAAGAACATTTTGGGGAAATTATTTGAAAAAATAATTCATTTATATTTACTAATTTAGCTATAGCAGGTGTCCAGTTTGAAATAGATTGCTGTGCATTTTTTCAAAATATAGTCAATCTATTCATGCTTGATCTCTGCAGACCAAAGTCTATATTTCTTTAATAATTACATACTTCAAAAGAGACACTTAAATTTGACACACAAGTCCACAAAGTTGCTTGGGATGATGCATTTTTCAGTGCTATTATTATTAATTTCTAACAACTATGTGTTCTTGGTATCAATCAAAAGCAAAATTCAAGACTGCAATTCTACTGTGCCCATGCAGTTTGTCAAGTTTAATTCCCATTCCTCATAATTACTGAACTTGTTATCATTCTTTCTCTGTAGGAACATATCATTTGTATTAACCATTTACTAGAACTGTATATATATTTATTCCAGCTATGTGAAATTTACTGAAAATGTGTGTCAGCTCAAAATTAACTATTGTAAAATTCTGAACAGTTCACAATATCCAGACAACAGTCAAGTACTCCATTCCCACCTAGTGACAAACACAAATACTTGTACATTTTGTTACAGCTTTTGTTACTGAAGTTACCTGGAGCCTGGTGTTGATTTCAATAGGAAGCATTCAAATCCCACATAACCTTAATTCAGCACTGTCCTCCTACAACAGTAGCTTTGCCCCAAATTGAGAAAGTCAACATATAATTAAATTGGTGATTGAATGCTGGTTAATGAATTCAAATGGTTTATAGCAGCAAAATCATGGAGTATAGATAAAACTAAGAAATAAAACTTGGCAGCAACAAGGGCCAGCTACACCACAAGGAAAGGTGACCCCTGAGCTGGTGCTGAAGATGAGGATGGCAGGCAGCTATTCCATGATAAGGGCATGGTCACAGCAATTGCTGGGCCAGTCCAAGGTACCAAGACATGTTCATGGTCAAATCAAGAAGCCAAGTCTTTGTATTGTCTCAGATAAGGATGAAGGGTGAGAGACTGAGCTCAATCAGCTCCTGACCCCATCATTTGTGGATCAGCTTCTCACAGCTCTTTATCAAACCTGGCAATTTTCTAAAGTTCCCTCAGCACCATATGCACCCATCTGGGCAGCCAGACCCTGCCAGGACCAGGCTGCCCCCTCTTACACAGCCACCAGATGGGCTGCAGTGACCACTGTGTTTGCAAACACAGCTGAGGGGGCAGAAGAGGTACAGCCACTTTTTTTTTTAATAGACCAGTGACCAGAAATGAGCATTTAGAGAGGGGAAGCCAAGGCAGGATATACACCACGTGCCTCTGGGTGCTGACAGTGCTGTCAGATTCCCACATCTCTACACCCAGCAGTAAAATTGGACTGCTTCAAACAGCATCATCCTTGTAAAACAAAAGGTCAAATTATTGCTCACCCTCAGCACAAAATCTTAGCCATCCCCTCTTCTCTGCCTGAAACCTGAAAGGGGAATGGCTGGGTCATGCTCAGCTCAGGCCTTTCTAGCACAATCTGTGTCTCCATTTAAACCCTCACCCACCTGGTGTCCAGGACAGGCAGGAATGGAGGCTACATTCTAGAACAGCCCTTCACAGATCCCCCTTGGGAGCCAGCCATTGAACTTTAAAGTGTGACTTGCTGTGGGCTGAAAAGCTATTTACAAGGGACTGCTAACTTACATTTTTCTCATTCTAGTATCTTGTGTGATTTGCCAGCTAGAGGTGCATGAAATAGTCTGACTTATTGTATTCCAAGTTTCCTAAGATCTGTTTTCGAAGATCTGTAAAGAATATGAGATATCTTAGGTTAATAGCACAGACTGGCTGCCACTTAGTCTGGGACTAAGTTGTGATAAACACAGATCCAGCTCACAAAGAAGAAAATAAGTATATGAAAGATGGAGGGGGGAGGAGGAAACAATTATAGGTAGATACTTTGCTTCTTTAACCTTTCTCCTATGCTAGAACAACCATGATAGCCTCCTACACTTCAGAATTGCCACTTTTCTGAATTTTTTGCTATAATGGGAAGAGACATAAGAATACAGCAGGCTTTTTATTTAAACTTTGTTTCTTTGCAAACGTCTCATAAAGCCCTCCCTTCCTCACTCGCTGGGAACAGCACGCCAACTTAAAACTGCACACACATCTCCGGAGCGTACGTGGGAATTCATCCCCTGTGGCGTTTGCCATCCACAAGCCGCACATTTGGTGTAAGCTGGGTACAGGCACCTATCGCTATCACACCTCCTTTTGGGAGGGAGAGAGCTGAGAGGAATTATCTGCCGGCACAGCTCAGGCACAGCCCCTCGCCGGCATGTGCTGCCATTCCAAGCGGGATCGCAGCTCCGGAGCAGAGACATCCCGGCAGCAGAAGGGCACCGGCGGCGGCAGCTCCGCCGATCGCGGGGATGTGCCAAGCAGGGATCGGAGCGAGCTGCGGGCACCGCAGCGATGGAGGTGGAGGGCACTGCTGGTTGTGCTCAGCTGCTGCTCCTCTCGCTGCTGGCTGAATGTTTAGGAGTTGATCCTGTTAAGGGAATTACGGAGCAAGAACTTGGCAGAGCAGACAGCATGAGACAAAATTGGTCCATGAGTTTACAGGGCAAGGTTTAATGAACTCTTGGAGTCCGTGGAGGTTACCAGAGCCTTAGGTGTAAAACATGTTTATTTATTGCTCCACCAGTTCTCTGTTAGAGTTTATACATGTTTTGGCCAAACAAAGAAAGCTTTTTGAGGATTTTTTTTTTTGTGCTTCTTGTAATTCAGGAAAAGGCTTATATCGGGAGGTTGATCAGATACCAAGTGCAGTATTGGAAATATTACTGTATCTGAAGAATTCTTCTCATAAAGTGCATGATGGCTTTCACCTATGCATTGCTTTTACATGCAGTTTGGGCTATCCAAATTTATCTGTCAGGTTACTTCCTTACTGAAAGGAAAAATAACAAATTTTTGACTGGATTGAAAAAGATGTTTTGGTTGACCTCAAACTTGTTTTATTTGGAAATATTTTTGCTGCTTAGGTAAAAGAATCAAAAGCTGTTTAATTACTTAGAAAAACACATGTTGCTTCAAAGCAATGCAACTCTCCAGGGGTAGAAATTACTTGATTTGCAAACTATGTTGGTCAACCTTAACCACAACAAGTAGTTTTGCATGGCAAAGCATTTCTCAAAAAAATATTACCTAAAAACACAGCAAAGACAAAGACTTCACACTGTTCTGCAAGGAAACCCTAAATGAACAATGACAAACACCTTGGAGCTGCTTTCACCCATGGGCTTATGCCAGTAACCTCCCACCTGACATTTAAAAACTTCCTGGAAAACCTAAGTCAGGTACTGCTGTGTATTTTGTATCATCACCATGCTTAGCCTACATACAGGCTGCTTTACCTCTTTAGTTCCTGCAGTGAAGTGCTCAATTCAAGCCCGTGGCAGCCAAAAAGAGCCAGCAGAGGTGCTGGAGTTACCACCCCTCAAAAGGAGCTTTGTGGCTGTACCAGCTGCCTCCAGCTGATTCCAGGTGTCCCTCTGAGCACACCTGGCTTTCTCGGTGGAGGGATCTCACTCCCTTGAGGGAATTTGAATTTTTTACATGATTTGGCTTTAGGAAAGCCCTCAGTGAACCCCATCCCACCAGACAGGGGGAGCGGGCACGGGGCCAGGGCTGCCCCTGGCCATCCACTGCTGGGTTCAGGCCTCTGCATTTCGGCATCTCAGGACAGCTGCAGGCACCACCTGTGCTCTCTGGCAGGGATTGCTGATCATTTTGCTGGGCAGGACTGGCACTGCTACTGTGACCCAACGATGGTGAGCAGGGACTGAGCAGGGATCTCCAAGTCTGACCCTTCCCTTGGTTTGCAGCACGGCCCTGAGCAATGCAGACTGCTCCAGACTGGTGTCAGCTTGGGGCAAATAAAGATCAACCTCTCTGTATCCACCTGCCAAATAAAGCCATATTTCAGTGACTCCGAAAGGAGAGATGGGTTCCTAATCTGTGAGCAACAAAAGTGTAGGAGATTTTTATTAAACAATTTACCTGATTAGCAAAAACACTTCATTATCTTTAAAAACTTGAGAGAATAAGCTTGTAGTTTTCTTCTTTAAGTGCTACAGACTTGTCATGTGCTCTCCACCTTCATCACCTCCCTTGCACCTGGGTTGATCTGGGCCATGGAGGTATCTTAGCAGCTCATCTACCACCTTGTCTCACCAGCAAACACCAGCCTAGAGTCCCTGGACTGAGAGAGCAGGGGACAGCCTGGGCTCAATGACTTTCCATGGGGTCCTTAAGGCTGACTCCCAATGGATATCATCAATATTTCCTTTGGAGGTGGTTATATATTGGTGCTGGATAGCTGCTTGCATCTGCTGCTGGACAAATGTCTGAGGATGTTCTATTCCCCAGGAATATTCACATTTGGGTGATTTCCACATGCACAATCCCACCCAGACGAGCACACTAAGCTGGCAAACACTGCCCACCACAAAGCAGTATAAATCTAGTCCTGAAATGCAACAGAAGCCAGCTAATTAAAATGATAGCAAAATAAGAGAGATGTAATTATTAAAAATCAAAAACACTTTTGGGCCTTTAAAAAAGCAAAACTGTGCTTGCATTATTGCCTCTAAATGTGGTGGGGGAAAGGTTAATGGAAGGGGACCAGGTGAGCCAGGGGAAGGGAGGATCTTTTCTTTCCATCAGCACATCTGAAATCATGTTACATTCATAGATTTTTTAAGATATTTTGCTGATTGCTTCTGCAAAGCAAAATACCACCATTGCCCCGAAAGATCAATTATATTCCTTTACAATGTCCTACAGGCACATGAATTATGAACCAACAGTTTTTCTTAACTCCTTAGACAAGACGAACAGACCGGATTTTATTTTTCTCCTGTCTGCATATCTTGGCGTGCCCTCTGCTGGCAATTATTCCTACCAACACATCTCCGTGTGTCCCAGCCTTCCTCCCGAGGAAACGCCGGGGGACAGCAGCTCTGCTCACTCAGGGAGAGCTTTTGGTAAACACACACGATATGACATTTCTGACAGAAAAAGAAGAAAATTAAGGCAGGTGCATTAGCAATAGAGCAGAACTTGTGCAGAGCTGCAAGATGAGAGCACATATCATGTGAACATTGAAATTGGTTTTCCCATTCCTAAGACAAAGGCTCCAGGAAGGGTGGATGGGGTGGCTGGAGGTGGTGGTCCCAAACGTGCCCATCCCAAACCCAGTGGTCTGTCGGCAAGTCTTTGACACGGGGAGGAGAAATGGTTTGGCAGCCACTGATAGAGACCATGTTCTGGCACAAATTCAGCACCTGCTGTCCTTTAAACAACCAGAACACTTCTTTCATTCTTGACACAAGTTTTTACAAAGCTTGGTGCTGATTTATATTTTGAAAATCAATTAAATGGGAAAGAAACAGAACATAAATAACAACAATTAGGAATTCATTCTGGCATATTATTTGTTGAACTACAGAGCTCTAGTGACAGTGTCAGAGATTTCATTGTTTAATGTCTTTTAAGTGTATATTGACTTCTGAATTTTTACATTGGAAGGACTTGGGACCACACAAGCAGGAAACTCAGTCTTTTCCCTGCCGAGCCATCCCTATGGAAGAAGAAAAGACATTTTCTTCCCAAATAAGAAAAAGGATCTGTCTCTGCTCTCAGATGCCCCATGCAAAGTTGTTGCTGTTAGTAGAGGAACACGAGTATAAAATCAGTCCCAGAGAAGAGGTGGACTCCCTTACAGGGAAAAATGGTGCAGCCCTGGAGCACTTTTGGCATAGAGCAGATTTGCCATGGAAATCCCTTGGACAAGAGTTATTCCCAACACATCTGCAAGAGACAATCACTCAGCAACCACATAACTCTGACCCAGTACCTTCAGCTCTCTGATAGCCAGAGCTCACCTATGAGTCTGGCAATTCACAGATAACTTGTGGACCTAAAAAACAATGGACAATCCCCTTCCCTCCCTCCCTTCTCCCCTCCCTTTCTTCCTTCCACCACTTGAGTGGTAAAGCTCTCATTCATCTTCTAACTGTGACTCCAGAGGTCCTCAGAGGAGGATCCCAACCAGGTCTTCATGTCCCATGCCCCCAGATCTGGGCTGACCCACATTTGCTCTGACTGCTGGAGGGCACCTCCAAGAGAGATCCCACTCCTCCCTGCACCATGGAAAGCACAGATAACCACAGCCCTGCTCCCACAGAGGCAAAGTGCCTGCATAGGAACCTGCTGCTCACCAGCCACCACCCAAATACACAATGAGGTTCATCCTGGGCAAAGACTCAGGACGTAAGAAAATAAGGATAAAGGCATGAGGGAAGAGAGGGAGGTGGCAAATATGGCCAGCAGCAGCACCTCAGCACTGGGCTATGCTGACTCTAACCCCAGAAGGGGGGACAACTTACCCACTGTACTCACAGAAAAATCATAATACCAAATATTTCCTGTAAATTATCCACATTATTGGCAGTTTCTCCAAGTCAAATCGTGCACATCTGATGGAACTACAGGACTGAAAATCTATGCCTTGATAGGGCTCCACTGAGCTCAGCTGGAACTGCACAACAGTTCGACTTGCAAGATCAAGGTCCCCATCTGCATTTTGACATTGTTTATTTCCAGCAAGAGCTCTGAAACTTGTTGGCAAGACTAATGGTGTTTAGAGGTCATTTGCTCTCTTGCATCTGGAGAAGAGGAGATAACTTTAAATACTTGTAATCGGCTTATTAACAAAGTGGATCAGAAGTCAGATACCATTTCTCCTATGATTTTATACTTGTAAATTTCAGGAAAACAGGTTAGAGGAAAAAAATCAAAAGGATATTAACTAAAGATCACAATCAAATTAAGCAGAATTAAAATAGCTCTACATGTTACCAAGTATAACACAAGGCTGTGTTGCAAGGTGGAATGTACGTCCAGATAAATTAATCTTTGGCCTTCAGTAGGGGAAAACAAATATAAATGCTATTGACAGAGCAGCTTGGTTGTGGCATCATAGAAGCTGCTTAGGTAAAGCCTGACATGGAAAAATCTTTGTTTGTGCATTTGGCTTTACCTTTCTGTGCCCCCTCAAGTCACTTTGAGAGAGGAAGGTGCTGAACACAGGGAGGGGGAAACTCTTTTTCAGCCAGGCAGAGAGGACAGTGGAAGGGGACATCCCAGTGGCTGTGGCTCTCTAGTGGGAGAGCAGAAATAAGCCACATTTCAAAGACAGTGCTGGGTGGTTCAAGGTAAAATGCCAAACAAGCAGAGAAGACTCTTGCAAAAACTTGATTGCTGAAGGCTTGTTGAGGCCAACAGTGTGGCATGAAGGGATGGGGTGTGGAAGAACCAGAGTGCACTTGGACAGTAAGAGCCCCAAAATAGGATGCTTATATATCTATAATACTAAACACCGCATTCCTAGAGCACCTGGGGCAATGCCCAGCACTGCTGCAAACACAGTTAGTACCTGGCTGGGGAGACCTTGTGCACAGAGAGGTTACTGGAATGAATGCTCGACCTTGTGGCAAAGCCTCTTGTACTCAGTAATACAACCTCAGGCCTCTCTGGTAAGGAAGATATTATTCCAGTCTTTCTCAAGCTTCAGTTATAAGGCAAACCTTTCAGGAGTTTGGGGAAGTGGGTCTTTTTTTTAAAACTCAGATGAACCTCATTTGTCAGCCTGTGACAACACCAGTCAGGATCTGGCTGAACAGAGACTGGCACCCACAGCCTCAGCTGAATCCTCACATACTCAGTGTTCCTGCTCACTGCCCTGGATCACATCAGCTCCTCCAAAACCATGATGTCACCTTCCCTGCTCTTCTTTTTACTCTCACAGGCACTGACTTACACCAGTTTTTTTCATATTCTCCACTCCTTCGCTCACTTTAGCCACTAAAGCCCATCACCTTCACACCCTCTCTCCCTCTCTTGTGATTTCATGTGGGAGCTGATGTTCCCTTCCTTGGGGTCCTTGTCCCAGCCCCCTGAAAAGCCACCCACTGCTACCAGTGCCAGGCCTGACACTCCCACAGAGTTCCTGGGGAATGCTGGACACTGGACTCCCACAGGGTCCTGTCATCATCAGCTTCTCTGCAAACACCAGCTGAGCTCAGATACTCACAAAGCTGCCTCTCACCAGACCTTTTATTTCTACTCAAATTCTTGTCCTAATGTCTCCCAGCACTCACCTGATACTAAAGTAGAGCAGAGCTGCTTCTCCCTAAGTTTTGCTTTGTTCTTAGATGTTACCTTTGTTTCACAGTTTAGTTCTGGACTTTTTTATTTATGTTATTTTATGCCATCAGTGAATCACAACCTTTCCCTCTTCAGCCAAATTAAAATGATGGTTCTGGTTATAGTCCAACTTCCTGCAAGGGCCTTCCCTTTAGTCTCACAGCTGATACAGCTGAAAATTACATTCTCTTCTGACCATATCAAACATCTCTCCTTAAGAGCTCTGCAACACCAAATGTTTTTTGGTTTTGGGGGTTTTTTGTTAAGGCTGCACAACCTCACAAGATTCTTGTTTTCACTGCAAAGGCAAGCCCTTTGCAGCTGGTTCTTCCCACCTCTCTCAGCTGTTTGGAGGCCCACACTGACCAGTCCCTGGGAATTACAGACACTCAGTATCTTTCCAAGCAAACATTTCTGTCCAGTGCCTCATCCTGGCAATTCTCTTTGAAAATCCCTTGTCATTCATCTCCATCTTCTTCTGTCCCCGTGGTTCCCACACAGCCTGGCACAGTGCAAGGAGGTGGTGTGAAGAGGTGGAAGGGGAAAGAAGGAACTTGCAAAGTTCTCAGATGCCTGAAAAATGTGAAGGAGAAGCCTCTGGTATCTGTGTGTGTCTGGGAGCACCCACTTGCTTTCTAACAGCTTCATCTGTGGAGCAGGAGCAACCCTTGTGATGCTGTGCTTGCAGGGTTTTGCCCAGTACTCCCTTACTGCTTTACTCTCCAGAAGCAGCTCTACCTGCTTGTCTCTCTTTCCAGCAGAGCAAAACTTCAAGATTTTGGATGGTCTTGCCTGCTGATACTTGTATTTTTCTCATGACTGCTGGCTTTATGTGGACCACAGCTCATCACCACAGGAATAATGCTCTAATGGGCTCTTGTTCCTAAACTTTCCTTTAATTCACTGTTCACAGCTGATCTGTTTATACCTGCTTCTTTTAAGACCTTGCCAGAATGTTTTTCAAAAGCAAAACACGAGTTTGGCAAAATAAATCAAATCATTAAAAGTACTATTGCAAACATTCACCTGCCTGGACATAAGGAAGATGCTGCAGTTAAGCAAAGAAAAAAGAAGAAAAACTTAAGGATTTAAAAGGTGGCTTCATCTCTTGCTGGCACAAAAAGTTACAAGCAAGTTTCATTTGATGCCATTTCAGATGCAAGGTCAAGGTCAAGCTCCTGTGCCTGCACTAAGGTAAGTAAATGCTGTGCACTTGCTTAGTTCAAGCAAATTATTTTTTCTCATCAAAACCCATTTGGAGACAGAAGTATGTACCTGCTCTGTCATCTCCTGTTTTTACACTGGTTTCTGGACATCAAAAATCCCCCAAGGTAGCTCATCTGTAGATGGGCATTCAGCGGTGTCCTCAAGTAAGCACAAGAGAGATCTAAACAAAATATCATGTTTTCACATGCATGAAACACAGCATCAGTTTGGATGGTCAGAGCCATACACACATAGGTTTGATTTCCTCAGTTTTGCTGATAATGGCAGAAATGTGTAGGATTTATATATATATATATATACACACATATATAAATCAGCTAATCTTTCAGTTTCCTTTGCTATGGAAAGCTCATACTGTGATGTCTGCACTGATAAGATTTTTGTAAGATGAAAAATGAGCATCTGAAAGAAAGTGTTTATTCACTGAGCAGTAAGTAGTTATATCTGGAACTAATGCAACGTAGCTTCAGTTTCCCAACAGTAAACTCTAAGTAACCTTATATAATTTGGGAGGGAAAATTATCTCTCTGCTTTTCTTATATTTCAGTAAACCATGCATCTGTGGCCAAGAACTTTTCAGCTCATTAATTCAGCAGCAATATAAAATATATACAAAATTAGAGTACCATTTTCAAAACCAGGCACCCAAAATGAAGTTTCTAGCTCCATATTTAGGCCCATGAATCTGATTTTCCGAGCTACCAACCACTCGCCAGACTGCGCAGAGCGCTGATGGGAGCTCAGCACCTCTGAAGGTGGCACCACTCAACACAGCATCCAACATTCTGACAGCCTTCTGGCAGAGACAGTTTTCACAAGCTTCATAAAACACAAAAAAGGCCAAACCAACAAATCCTGCAATTATCCACACTGAAAAACAATCTTAATTAATAATGATATCATCACTACTCCCTCTACCCTTATAGTGCCACTGAAAAGTTTTGCTTTTCCTTCATCTCCCTCCCTTCTACCACTTAATCCTGTACTTCCAAGTTTTTATCATACCATCAACCTGATTTCAGTGGTGTTTGTTGTGTGCTGTGTCAGATTTTAGTCCTTCTTATGATTAGGATTCCTCACCTTTCTATATGCTCAGCAATTACAGCCTCAGAGGAGACACATTGCTCCACAAAATATTCAGGGTTCAGTTTTGCATCGGTACAAGGCTGATCTCAGTGACATTGCAAAGATTTAGATAAGGTTTTAAAAAAAGCTAACAAAATTGAGATTTCTGACTTTATTCAAATTAAGCAGGTTAAGGAAGAAGATTCATTAAAAGTATTAAATGCTAAACCCATGTAAGTTTATAATATTAAGTCAGCCCCTTATTTTTTCTCATTTCTGTCAAAATGCCACCTCTGTGTAAGACTGATCCTGTCTGTATTTAAGGTGTATACTTTGACCAAAATCATTGGGGCCAACTGGCGTCAGAATTTTGATCACTAAAGCCAAAATCTATACTTTTTCTACTTATATTTCTGAAGGAGAATGTCAAATTTTGACATGTCAACAAGGAGAAGGAAAGGCCAATTTTGCCTTTCCCAGAAATAAGATGCTACTACAAACACAGCAGTATCTCCCTGATGTAATCTATACATTTGGATGCCTCTATTTTGGCTCAGTTAAACATTCCCTTGTCAATTCAGACTGTTCAGGCTTAAAATACTGAACCTTCCAGTGCTTGAACGGGGCCTCAAAGACAGTTGAAGACAAAATTTTAAGAAGGGCCTGTTGTGATAGGGCAAGGGGTAATGACTTTAAATTAAAAGATGGTCAGTTTAGACTAGATACAAGGAAAAAGCTTTTATAAAACTTCACTTATGCCAGTGTTTCACCACTGGCACAGTTGCCCAGGAAGGTGGTGGATGCCCTCATCTCTGGAAACATTCAAGGTCAGGTTGGACAGGGCTCTGAGCAACCTGGTCTAGCTGGAGATGTCCCTGCTCATTGCAGGGTGGTTGGACTAGGTGGCTTTTAAAGGTCCCTTCCAACCAAAACCACTCTGATTCTCTCTGGACTGGCAAAATATTCTTAAAATATATTAAATTCTTAAATATATTCACAAAATATTCATCATCTTCTTCCAAATCGAATATTCACTCAAGAAATTTCCAGTCTGGGAGTGACTCCTAATTAACCACATGCCCTGCTGTCGTACCTGGAGTTTGTATGTAAGGTCTGCACTCCCCTCTAAGATTACAAATCCTTGTAATTTGTAATCCTAGAAAGGCATCAGGTGTTAACTGATCTCTGAACCATTGCAACACTTGAAATAGAAAATTCAATATATGCAGTTAAATTTGTCTCTATATATGCAATAAGCTTTTCCCCCAAATCAAGGATATAGAAACCAACAAGACTGATTTTAAAAATGCTAAGGAAATCTTTAACTTCCAGTCATTTCCATTCTAGGCTCCAGCCATGAGCACACCCAAATATCCATGCTTCCCACTGAGCTCAGTCCTGCTGTTTTCCCCTTTGCAGGCTGTCCCTCATTTCCCTTCTCCTCACTAGGGCAGGGGCATTCACTGGACACTGACTTCCCAGCAGTTTATCCCCAACTGACCAATATATTCCATCTTGTAGACATGCACTCCTCTGAAGCACTCTGCATTTTCGTTCTGCCTGCCTCCCTCAGCTGTCCCAATTTTATTCCAGTTTCTCATTCCTCTTCATTATTCTTCCTCTGTGTTCCTCATCTGCAGTCCAAACACTTTCAGCACAGATGTGCCTCTTCATGCTTCTCATACAATTTCCTTCTCAAATGCTGGGTCATCACTCTTGCATGCAGCACAGAAGCTCCAAACTAAGGGAAAAGTCTTTTTCCATAACACTTCTGCAGCACTTGAAATCACTGTATGCTCCTTTTCAAAGCCTTAAGTCACCTATAACATCACTGCAAGTCTATTTTCTCTCATCAGGTAAGGTGCACAGACTTGATTCAGCCTTCACTAACCCCACACCATTAATGCATACAGCCTTCAGGAAGCTTCCATTATTAAAAATTTTCATCTGAACAATTAAAAAAAAACATTAAGAAGGTGGAAAAACGCACATCAAGATCAGTCAGTTCTCTGCCCCCAGCACAGGGCTTCTGGATGGTCTCATTTCATTGGTGCAGGGCTTTGAAATAAAGATGTAACTAAATTTGTTCTGCCTTGGGGAGAAAAAAAAAAAATCACAAATACAAGTGGGTGAGGAACCACAGAAAATGAATGTTAAACTCAAGCAAATGCCAAGTATGGCAAGTTTTGGAAGGAGGCAGAACTGTCCGGTTTCCAGCAAATGGAAATGAAGCTTCAAGTAGAAGCAACACAATTAACACACAGTGGTATCATTCCTCTGCACAGCAGTCACCAGCCAGGCTGAAGCTTTCGTTTTCTAAACAATTCAAGGCAGAACTTTTCTTTTCTAAATTACCTTCTATTGTACATGGCACCACTGACACTTTGCACCATTTACATTTTCCAGCAGTAAGTCTGAATGCTTGAATTCCAACTTCTACATGGCATGCTGAACCATGCCAGAAACTCCCCCAACCCAGGTATGAGGCATCCAAGCTGTGAATTCAGGGGCTCAGGTTCAGTGCTGCAAATACTCAGCAGCCTCAATCCTGCACCTCTGAGAAACAGCCCCAGCTGGCAGGACTGAATATTCACTTGGAGGACACTGATAGCAGCACATCTACACTATCCCACACTGCTCCAGTATGATACCTCTCCAGTTAATGCTATGTTTTGATCAGGATTTATAGTATGAATTAAACAGGATTTCCTCTGTAAGCTCCTGCAAATTATTTATGTTCAGAAAACTCTGATCTGTGGGAATTGGAAAAGGTAACAACGCTCCTTAAAAATAAAATATCACAAGGCTGAGTAATTTTTCAGTGACATACTCAGGCCTCAACAGAGCATTAAATAAAATTTCTATGCTGGTCTAAGGAGCGAACTATAGTGCATGACAGAGTGGCTCTGCAGCTCATCTTCAGGTTTAAACACAGACATACTCCTGAAACCACTAGTTGTGCATGATATTTACTCATGGGTTTAAAATAATACTAGAAATGCTAAGTTTAAGTCAGTTGGCAGTAAAGCCTGACTTGATTTGAATCCCTCAGCTAAAACCAACTGAAGCCCAGGGCTTGGCATTCTATCTCAAGCCAGCCCTGACATCACTTGTGCCACCTTGGAACTCTGGTCTCTTATTTTTGGTCCTTATCACCAGCAACCCTGATTATTAATTCCAAATGTGGCAATGAGGGATCCCAAAGCACATTGCAGGAGAATAAAGCACATAAAGCAACGTCCTGCACGCCAAGTACCAGCCAGGACTCTGCCTTGGCTTCCAAAACCCAAGGGCAAGGCTTTCCACAACACCAAGAGCTTTGGGTTTTATTCCAACACTTCACAGCTTTGGTTGGAACATGGGTGCAACAAGCAACCAACCTTTACTTTAACCTACAGAAAAACTGATGGTGGGTTTTCCTCACCAGAGTAGTTTTGCAATACTTTGGCTGTATTCTAAACATAAAAAAAACTTGTTTAAATTTAATTTTAAAATGTTGGTTTGTAAATTGGTGTGAAAAGTCACACAGAAACTTTTGCATAATCTGCATAACAAAATGCAATCACGATTTTTTTCCATATAGAACTGGAGAAGACAGTACAAATGCAGTCCTGAACATCTTTTCAAGTCTAGATACTTTACTGGCAGCATGACCATTAGTGCTACAGAAGACCTACTGTAATAAACAGACTTGGCCCTCTCTTCCAGAACTGTGCTCATCAATGCCTCAGAAACAAACTTTTTGAGTAAAAAAGAGTGGAAAGTGGATAGGAAGATCTTTTGACTAGAAAAATTGAAATAATGACATCAACAGCAACCATAATGCAACAAAAGAACAGCAAACTGCAAAAAAAAAAAAATTGTTGAATATTTTAATGCATTTTGAATTGTAATGAAGAAAAACATTTTACATCTAAAAACAAATTAGCAGAATAATAAAAAGTGGTTCCACATAACTTATAAATTCTTTCCCCAAAAGGTAGTTTTCACAGATTTAGGCAACAAATACAATGTTTCATTCCAGATCTTTCTGATTGTAAAGTATACACAAACTTTGTGAAAATTGATGTGCATTGCTTGAGAGAAAGACACACAAGGTTGGTTTTGCCCGGTGATGAGTTTTCTGTGAAATTCTGCACAATACTGAAACTGTAACTGCAACTCTCCTCCATTTAATGAAATGCTGGACATTGTTCAGTGCTGAAAAAACACTCTTTAGAACATTTAGAGCCATGAAATGTTTTCCGTGTATTTAGTCAATGCAGTATTATTCACTAACCTGCTCATATGTTTTGCTTCAAGGGGAATGGCAGTTTGGCTTACCCTTCAGTACAGTATAGAAAACTAATCTAAGTGATAGCTCAGTGTTCAGCTGATTTAGGTATTAGCCTGCTCGTAAGAACGTGGCTCTAGCACCTTGTTTGGTTGATTTTTTCAACATGAAACAGTGTAATCACCCATTCTTGGTGCCAGAGGATGGTTCCCCTGGTGATATAAAATGTTTGCAGCAATGATGATTAAACTGCATAGAGTCCAGTGGTCCTGTGTCACATATGTATGGGAGAAGCTTAGACACTGGAGTTCAGCAGGACCAAAACTAGTGATCCTCTTCTCTGCCTCAGGTAATAAAGGGGAGCAATTGCTCCAGATCCTACATGCAGGCCACGCTTGAGAAACTGCTTATGCTGGCCAGACATTCTTCTCTTTTTTTAAACACCATAAACCTTTGTAAAGTTCTCTCTGTCACCAACTAAAAGTGAGTCTTCTTTTCTTAAAGAATAAAACCTGTAACCCAACTTCAAATGGCTTTAACCCAGAGTAAAAATCCCAGGAAAAAAAAAAAAAAGTGAAAATAAACTTTGTCACTATCATTTAACTGTTATCACCAGAAGACTTAAAACTCTGCAGCTACTTTCTGCAACCTCACCACTTTTAGTATTTAAGATTACTTCAGCACAGTTGTGTATTTTATACCTCAACAAAAAATTCCAAACCCCAAAACAGAAAAAAACCAAGGGGTCAAACTACTATGATGATGTGTGCTATAAAGACACTACATCTATTCTCCATTAAATATTTTGAGTTTCCTTAATGTTACAGTCCAAAACTACGTCTAGGACCCCTGTTTTCCTTCCATTCCTCACTGATGCATTCATTATCCCATCCCACCATACTCCCATGCCACATAAATGTTAGTTAACAGGAGAACCAGCTAACACATCTCAATGTCATTATCAACAGTGCTGTAGAGGACATGAGCACAGCTGTAGTTGCACAGAATCACGATATTGAGAAAAAAAAGCTCCTAATACTTCTGCCAACTCACCATAAACCCCAAGATTCCCACTGTCAGAGTGCACCTTTCCTTATTCTCACCCTTCATCTTATACTGTGATATGTCAGTGAGGGGAAGCATCCCCCTTTAGCCAAAAACAAGTGTCTGTCTGAAGCAGCCCTTCCATTCTTTCAAAGACTCCAGCTGCCACCTGCATTTACTGACAGCAGCAGCAGCTGCAGTGTAACACCCACTGCCAGTGCAAAACCAGCTAAACACAGTGAGGAGCATTGGGAGAGCCATGTTAATAACCCCCTTTTGGAACAGGACAGGGACTGCAGCACCCTGTCATGGCTGAGAACAGAAAGGTGACAAATGATGTTCATTTAGTGTATCACTCCACGAGCTTTATGTGTTAACTACCTTAAGGATCACATGTAGTATGATTGTCTTTCCTCTCCTGTCAGAGATAGTACTTCAGCCAGAGACCAAAAGTGCTTTTTCTAGGCTACAGAGAGATTTGATGCATCTTGACTGACATTCATTTTTGAGGTAGAACTCATTTGCTTTGTATTGCTGGCTCAAAATAAAAATATGGGAAGTGAACACAATTAAAAGTATGCTCACTGTAGGTACATAAACAAAAACATCAACCCCCAAATAAACTATTTCCTTTCTGGGCAGATCACCAAAAGGAATTAATCCTTCTTACAAAGGTTAGCTCACATTCACTGGCAAAGTCAAACTTTCATAAATGGTTTATAACAACAGCTATAAACTAAAGTGCTTCAGAATTTGCTTGACTTGATTTCAGTGATTAGAATCATAATATTCTGGATTTTTGCTATGTATGAAATGTGATGAGGTTTCAGAATCACTTTATATAAGAAGGGCAGAATGAATATTTTTTTTTTCAAAATAAAAAGTACAAAAAGCATTACAAATAAACCTGGCAGCCTATACTCACTACAAGTTGCTTGCATTTTCCTTCTCAAATCTACTAATACTCTAGTAACTGGAATAAAAATGGAGTTGAAGTTGCACTATACCGCAGCACTAAAAAAAGTATTCAAATCAGATGCAAACAGGAAAATGTTTACAATCATACAACTAGTGAAATTCACACTTCATTTCAAAGTTTTAGCCCTGCAGATTCCTTTTAACACAAGGCAGATATGTAGAGTCATGGAAAAACGTAACAGACTGTATACACTCTCTACAGTAATTACATAATTTTCACATTTATGTCACAAATGTAATGCCCTACTGTGTAACTATTAAATGCTAAATAACTTATGAACATTAATGTGCTCTACGCAACAGTGAACATATTGACCAGTGAATGCCAAAATATAAAAGTTCATACACAAGACAAACTAATTTTTAAAAAAATCACATTTCTCTGTACAACCCATGCAAACTGTGCACAATGTGGTAACAAGAACAACACTTGCTCAAGTCTCCCCTCACAGAGAGCTTTTACAGCGACAGCACACCCGTGGTCAGAAAAGTCTGCCCAGGTGCAGAAGTCCACGGCGACACAAATGCAGAAACTCCCTCAGCATTTCACTTCTCCTGTAGCAAAGCAGGGATGTTGATGTTCCAGCCGATGGCCTGACGGTCAAACCCGCACGTGAAGAGGTTGCAGATGGGATGGTCCTCGCACCAGGCGGAGCAGCAAACCATCCTCCGGTGGCCCTGCCACAGCGGGGAGACAGCACCGTTACTGGGGCCTGCTGGGGCACCAACTCACTGCAACTCACACTGCAGCCCTGCCAATGCTCTGCCTGCTCTTTGCAGACAGGCCTTGGGAATCCTAAAAGTCACTGTTACCTGCATCTGCAAGGAAAATCTTCATAATGATGAGACTCCTTAACACCAGCACTGGCCCCAGAAGGACAGATGCATCCAAAAAGGTGCATCAAAGCTTTTGAGTTATCCAGGGTCTGTTTGCTATCTATATTTTATTTACAAAAGCAAATCAAACCTTGATTTTAGAATTTTTATTTATTTATTTAGAATATTTATTTTAAATATTTATATTTTAGAATATTTTATTTTAATAATCTTAAAATAAGGAACTATTTGCTGGGAATTACTTTGTAACAAGCCTGCAAAACTAAATGTCCATCATGTTCAGAATTCAGAAGGGATAATACTACAGCAAGACAAATGTCATACTAAGGAAAACAGTTCAATAGTAACAAAAATGTCCAAAATAGGGTTCTGACCAGCATTAAAGTTAAAAAAAATAAATAAAAATTGCCACGATTTCAGTAATGTCAGCTTGAATGGAACTACTAAGGAGAAAGAAAAGACATGCACACACACACAAAAAAAAAACCCTCAAGACTACAATAAACTAAAAAACCCACCTAAATTAGAAAAAAAACTAAAAAGTTTTTAAAGTAGGTCTTAAAATTCCTTCCTAAATTCTGTCAAGAATTGNGTTTCTGTTCCTGTGTATCCTTTAGCATATGTAGCTTGCCTTTTCTATTTTTACTTTTTTTTTTAAGCAAAGTAATCTGAAATATTAAAATTCAAAGCAGATATTTTTGAATAAAACAAAATATTCTTACAAGAAGCTATGACACTTATGGTGAAGAGGGCTTGACTGGCCCAAGTGCTAAGAGAATCAGCCCAACACAGAGACTCACTCAGAGGCATATTTCATATTTCACTGATCCTAATATGAGCTAAACATGTCCAGTCTTGAAACCTTAATTCTCTTTTGAAGTTCTGCACTAATGTCCAGTAGGCTTATCCAGTAGGCAACCCCAACTGAATTAGCAGCACAGAGTACAAATTAGTAGTCAAGTTCTTTTCTTTCAATCCAAAGATTTCTGCAGAACTATCCCATTCACTGCACAGAACTATCCCAAACACCTGAGATGTAGATAGAGCTATTCTGTATACACACATGAACATGCTGTAATCCACATGCAGTCTCCAGTATAGCTCCACTGTCACCAGCTATAGCAATCTAACAATCTCTAATTGTCATTTCTAGTCCTGTTTTACAAGCAGCTGAAGTCTGAGAGTCAGATAAAAAATGGCAAGCAGTAGTGAGAAGCACAAACAAACAGTTCTTCAAATTTTACTCATTATGCCTAGAAATGCACAAGGGCAGCCAGAGAAAGACTCACAAGACTATTTCTAGCAATTGAAAGTGCAACATATTGCTTCCAGAATATATTCTATAAAGAATTTTATTTTAAAATTTTATTATCTTTGTATTTTACAGCTTCAGATACCACTATATCAATATTCTAGGCTCAAGCAAACAATTTTGTGATGATTCTATGATTATTTTTAAACATTCTACCTTTATTTAATATTAACCAATTAAAAGCTTTTGTACTACAATTTTCATTGTAATTGTGTGAATTCCCAACTCAAAGCCAGTTATTTTCTGCCCACATAATGTACTAACAAAGCATTTTTGTCTCTCCTTACAACCATTAGGGAAGGCTTCTCAATTTTCTTTCTACCGAATTGATTTAATGACCTTTCTTGTAACTTGGGTCATGCACATCAATTTCTTAGAATTTAGTAATTTTAATTTAAGTTGTCAGTTTTTACTGTCACTTTAGTTGTTCTGCAGAAATTTGAATTCATGTCCTATCCAAGCTGCTGATTGAGATTAGCACAAGCCAGGTCACAATGGACCAGTTTATGCAAGCCTCTTAATTTAAATTGACACCAAATTAAGTTTTAATTAGGATGAAGACCCACTTTATTCATGATACCAAGTTTCCTAACACATTATTAGAGTGCAGCTAAGCCACCAGGGAGATGATTACAGTAAGAACCAAGAGGTCTTCAACTAATCTTCTGGACTTTATGAACAAAAAGTCAAAAAGTTAAAATATACATGAAGGCCACAACTGCTGAGTGTCCCATCAGGCACCTCCATTTTTGGGAAAAAAACTCACTCATTCAGTCAAGCTGCTGCACAATACAGCTGGCATGTTCTTACCACCAAACTTGTCTTCTACCAGCCCAACCTCCTTTAAACTTACCACCATCTGCACTTCTCACTAGTTCTTTACACAAGCTGCAAAAAAAACTTCAGAAAAATATTTCAGGCTTTCACTAAACTCTATACTGCTTTTGAAGCAATGTTTACAAGTTTAGAATTCTGTGTTCAATCTCCATAATGAGCACACGTTGGGAGACTTCCTAGCCCACAACAACATAAGGAATTCAAGTCATAGAAAATCTCCAGGTGAGTGAATATACTGCACTTTAGTATTCTGCTGCCAACAAACAAATCTGAGCTGTTTCCCCATCATACATTTTATTCCAATTACAGCTGGAATATGTTGTGAAACTGTCTTAAAATAGCCCTCCACTTTTGGGTGCTTTTTTTCAAAACTTTAAAGAGCTTTCCAGCTTCTTTGATGTCATATTGGTTCTGCTTTATCATTTATCACTTTCAAACATGGTTAAGTTTCTTTGACCACATAAGGTCCTCTAATCCTTAGATTTATCATTTTTAAAACGAAAACATTCAAAACTATTGCCAGGAAAACAGAATGCCAACCCTAGGTTAGCTCGATCCTTCCTGCTCCTATGAAAACTCCCAAAAGATAACAAAATCCTTTTCCAGCTTAACTTACTCTTTTCAGCTTAACCATTCAGATATTACTGGGTACACTAAGCAGAAGTTTCAAAATAAAAATGCAATGAAATTCTGCTGTAGCTCTCTGGAAATAGGGTAAGTGATAGAAAGGCAAAGGGAAGGCTGCAGGTCTGTTTTTAGTGACAACTCTAAAGGTGTTTAGTGGTCTTAGCCCTCCATTCACGCTCAGCTCAGCCCTGCAAGGCCCTGCAGGCTGGGATGGGCACTATTTGCAAGCACATGGGACTATGAAAACCATCTTTTTCATAAGGAGTTTTGAATTTAACAGCTAAATAAAAAAGCACTTCTTACTGAATCCAGTGTTTATGACCAAGAATTTTGCTCCCAGTTCCAAAGTAAACAGTATATGGATATCTGCATAACATTCCCTGTGCTTTTAAAAAAATGAAGCATGACTCTTCCAAGGGGAACATTCAATTCAATTCTCAAAGATATCTCATTTTCAAGGCTTGAAGTTTTAAGTAACTTAACAACAAGTCTAGAAAGGCCAAAACAAGTATCATTCTCACAAACCTGACAGCTCTGGGGAGGGCTATCAGCACGTCACTGTCATCTGAGTAAAAGCTAAGTGTTTTTTTGGTTTTGGTTTTTTTTTTATTTTAAAGTGGAACATATTGAGTTCATGCTTAAAAAATTCACATGCATCTAAATTCAAAAACATGCTCAACACTATTGACTTATAACATGAGCAAGAACTGCACTCATAGATCTTCCTATGCAGCACAAATCACATTCTGTCTCCTCTGATTTCCTACTGGGGTATCTCTTAACATGACAGATGCATCTCACCAGTTTTTTTCCTTGGGTTTGTGTTTATTTGTTTTTTTCATTAAAACAAAATAGCGACAAGAAGAAAGGCCATTTACCTACTTAGAAACTAAACCAGGATTTCAGCCCAACTAAAGGGGAATGGTGAGAAGAAAGAAAGGGAAGCAAAGTCTGAGTGGGAAGAAAGAAGTTAACACAAGCAGCCAATAAACAAATAACCTTTCAAAAGTATTGCCTCAATAACCCCATCCATATCACAAAAATTAAAAGGTTTTTACTCTATTTTCATGGGGCTAGATTGAATTTTGTTTCTATTATTCTTCAGTTTGTTCTAACCCAGATAAAACTCTGGTTAACATCCCCTTGGCAAAATTAATAAAAAGTGTCAACAAAAGATCATCAGCCTCCATGTTAATTGAATGCTAGAAGACATTAGATTTTTAATAACTCAAAAAGATGACAGGTATTGTAGGACATTAAAAAAAAAAAAAAAAGAAACAAGCGAAGAGGAATCAGTCTTATGACACTTCAAACTGTGGGTCCCACAGGGAGTTTGGTGTGCTACAACTATTCTCCAAAAAAGCTTCAGTCTCCACCAAACCCCAGCAAAACTCATTTATCTTGTCATAGGGAGCAGCCGAGCGTGTACTTCCAGCTGACAGCGTGGCACTTCCTCACCACACACCACTGCCTGGCCTCGAACATCCTGCTCCCTCTGTGGGCCTCAATCACCAGAAATGCTGTGGTGCTCGCACTCCTCATTAGGCCCAACAGCTGTCTGCCCAGTCACACTGAGACACAAAACTGCTTTGCATAACAATCTGCTGAAATTTCACACATAGGGGAAGGGGGGAAAGAAAGAACATTGAAAATGTTGGACCATGAAATGCTGATGCAGAACTCTCACTGGCAATGCACCAAAAAAAAAAGTTAACACTGCTCTTTCCATTTTGATTTGCAACCTAAACTGGGATTTACCATCGAACTGGGAGACAACACATTTTCATGGCCTTGAAAAGGCATTTACATGCATTAATCTGTGTGTGGGATGAAAATGCACCAAACCAGAGCTTTTTCAAGGTAACTTCAATACATACATTTACATATAATTGCATGTAAGCAGCAAAATTTGAGGGCTTAAATATGCCTCTCATTTTAAGTAGCAAAATTCAGAAACAATACCTAAAGGAAGCTTAATTTGGTATCACATTTTCTGCACAAGTTTCCTTTCTTTTAGGGGAACAAAGCATATCCCCACACCAAGCAGTCTGCAGCCTGAGGTGAAGCCAGGACTGTGTTTAAAACCTTCAGATGTGGACAATCCCACTGCCCATCTCAACAGGAGATAACACTGGCCACAGGAGTCCCAGGTAAGGAGCACACCAGTACTGCACCTCTGAGTGCATTCAGGTTTCAGAAATGCTAAAAGCACTCGATTCCAGGAAGAACTACAGATATAATTCCCAAAGCCAGTCTGTGGATTTATTTCCAAATATCAACAGAGCTCTTATCTTCAACTTGAGAAACAATAAGAACAAACAAAACATGGAATCACAGAATCAATTATGTTGGACAAGACCTGAGATCGAGTCCAACCTATGACCAGACACCACCAAGTCAATCAGACCATGGCACTGAGTGCCATGTCCAGTCTTTCCTAAGCACCTCCAGGGACAGTGACTCCACCACCTGTGTGGGCAGCCCATTCCAATGTCTGATCACCCTTTCTGTGAAGAAATTCCTCTAATGTCCAGCCTAAACCTCTATGATCACAGCTTGCAGCCATTGCCTCTCATCCTGTCACTGGCTGCCTGGGAGAAGAGGCCAAGCCCCACCTCTTGTCAGGCAGTTGCAGAGAGCAATAAAATCCACCCTGAGCTTCCTTTTCTCCAGGAATTAACACAGCTTTAGCATTTAAACTAACAGTGTCTATTCCAGAGATACATGCTTCATGACATTTACAGAAAATTGCCAGTATCTGCCTTTCTCACTATCTGTCATAAAAAAATTATACAAGATTGAAAACAGTAACTAGCTTTTATAAGAACTACTCAATGCTAAGTTAGTAGGTTAGTTAAGGTGCAAATATTTTTAAATCCACTCCATCACATTTATGATGGGATTTTAAGTTTCATTTATTCCTGCACCACTGCTGCATATGTTATCTGAGCTCAAGATAGGATACAAAGAAAAGGCCTCTTGCTATCCTCCTCTCTGGGTCAGTTGAAAAAAAAAATCATAACACTCTTTAATGTATGAATTCAAGAATAGAATTAAGATTCTCTCTATTGTAGTGAAGCTTAAAGCACTCCAAACCAATTGGATACAGACTTATCCTCAACACCTTTTTAAAAGCAATTAACAAAATTCTAAAGGCTAACACTGAGTGCAACCAAACTTTGTTACATATCCCATTCAGCAAAATAAAATACTTAAAGGATTTTTTTCTTCTTTTAGCTAAAGAGCTTTTAATTTTAAGCACTTACTTTTAAAGAGTAGTTAATTCAAAATTTCTTGTACTTCTCCATTAATTATGAAACAATTTTTGCCTTAAGGAAGTCCATCTGACAGCAGAAAATGTTGAAGAACAAAAAGGAAACAAAATTATCAAAAGAATATTCACTTTCAAATTGTCTTTTTTTGGCACTTTGATAACTCCATGACAGTATCAGGTTGGGGGAATGTTAGACGAGAAAACTGGGAATTCAAGCTGTGCAAGAGAGCAAGGAGAGGTAACTTGGATGGTCTGAAGGCATGTAAAACATGCTGGCCCTAGTCTGTCCTGAAACAGATCTATGAAGAAGCACTCAGGATGGGAAGTGAGGCAGATTCAAAGCTGGATCCCTGGGGTTATCAGTCATTAAGGCTGCTAACAAGTCTAAGAAAACTGTTGACTCTTTGCATGCTCTGTTACCTGTAAATGTAAATACCTGTAGTAAACGTAAACCAAAAGGTTTTGTAAACATGTGCAGAGCACTGGATGCATTTAAAAAAGCTAACCCTAGGGCTTCAAGCCCAGGCCATAATCTTCATTTAAGAATATTCAACATGCAAATGTAGGCTCAGAACAGTGTGTGAAATGCAAGTTTGGAGCCTTTTCTCAATGAAATGCAAGAGGGAAAAAAAGCCCTCAGCAGACAAAACAAGGTAGGAATACTAACAGCAGTACCACAACCATCTAGTTAATCAGTGAGGCTTAGGGAAAAAACTGAATGTTTCATCACAAAATTCTTACAGAAGCTAGATTGAGATATCCCCACATGGTGAATACCTAAGGCATCCTTTGATGAGAAATAACAGAAAAATGGTAGACAAAGCATCACTAAAATCATTAATAACTGAAGCAAAACCAGGACTATCTTGAAAAGAACAGATGTGTTAGACTGATCAAACTCCACTGATAGCATCCAACTTGTTACATTTTGTTTGGCACAAAAGGTTTTGACTAAAAGCCCAAGCACAGAATTAGTCAAAGGTGCAAAGCTTGCATTTTTAGGACTACATCCACAAATGCTTTAACTTCACCTCACCAATAAAGTGTGGTTGAATAAGAATACCTAGCAGTGACTTTGTAATATTGGGCATATCTAGAATAAGATTGCTTTCCAACAGGGATGTCCAATGACATTGCTGCCTGGAGAAAAGGCACTTCCCCCTGCCATGACTTGCTCTTTCAAGAACAATATATTCAAGACAGACACAAATAAGGTATGAGAATTAAATCTTGCAGACCAAAGAACTTGAGAAAGTCAGCTGACCGTGGCAAAACCAAGTGTCCACAAAAACTAAAGCAATTATTACACTCTCGAAACAGAATGTCATTTTGATGTTAACTCTCAATTCACTAAATGTCAGATTCAGCCCAGCATTCTAATCAGCAGCTGTTTAGTAATTTTTATATTTTTTGTAGTGCAGATTCTTCAGCAAGCATAAGGGTTGGAAAATAAAAAGTTGAAACAAGATATATTTGCAATTCTCTAATTTCAGAGTTCTTGGGCCGAAGCACAACTCACCATCCAGCTGCACATTTAGAGACACACAGGCAGCAAATGAACAGGAACTTTCCCTTCTGGTCTCTTAGAGCCACACAAGTAGAGTGAAAGGAGATGGAATATGCTGCAGTCCAAAAGAGCTAAAAGCTCTTTGTAATAAACAACATAAGATCCATGATTGTGACACAATCAGCATTTTTTTTCCTGAGTTTGCCCAGAAAGTAACACGAGGATACAGATTCCACAACTAAGACACATTCATGCTTGATGCACTGGCTCAATCTAGCCACAAAGATCAGTGAGTTTGAAAAGTAGAAAACAAACTCTGTCATTTTCTTGGGCTAGGACAAAAGTACCCACTCAAATTTATGGGGTTTTTAAAGACCAAAAATCCACTTAATTGCCATGACAAGGTGGTGCATAACTGTAAACTGAACAATCAAGAAGCATTAACAAAGGATATTCAATTAAGGAGAGCAACCCAAAGCTGCTTCTGAAGACATCACTTTATTCTTTGAAGGATGGCATTTGCAAGTCCAGACTTGGAAGGCCCACATAGTTTTTTTCAAGCATTTCAAGAGCAATGTCCCCAACCACTGTGTACCTCTGACAGTCACTAAAGAAAACAAAACCCTTTATTATTTACTAAATAATTTTTCATCTGCATATGAGCATCAACATGCTAAAAATGTATAGTAAAAGCACTGTTTAGTTTAAAAAGTGTGTAAGAATCCACTAGCTAATAAACATTCTGTTGCCCCCAAGGTCTTTATATATTTCCAATGTTACTAAATTGTCAGAACAAATGTACAAAATCTGCAAAGTACTGGCTAGACCAAGATTTTTTTTTAAGCCACAAATGGTAAACATTTCCAACATTAAGATTTTAGAAGGCTCCACACATCAAGACAGACCTCAGCACATGAAGAGTGCTCAAAAGGACAGAAAAACTCATCAAGTAGATATGCAAGAGCATGTTAACATGCCTAGAGTTATTCAGAGTTCTCATGCTGGGAAAAGCAAGGCCTTCCCAGCTGAGAAGACAGGCTGTACAGGTGATGGCAAAGGAAAGCACAAATGAAATGGAATGAAAACTGCCATGTAGATGCCAGAGCCATTTTGCTCCTCAGAACAAAACCTTAGTTCAATTTGAAGAGCTCTAATCAATAACCTCTAAATTGAATAATTTCTCAATAAGAGAACAGCTGTTATTATCAATCATGTACTTCAAAGCAGTATCTGCTGGAAAAAGGGTATTGGAATTTGAGTCACCAGGATAATTTTTGGAGACTTTAACTCAGGAAATCAATTTAATTAACAGGCAGCAAGTTAGTGCCTGGACTATAAAATAAATGTAGCCTTTTCCCAGGGCTCTGTTAAACTCCTCATACGAGGACGTGACTGGGGATTCTCAGCACTAGTAAGACAAATTCCTATTGCTGCACACACAAAACCATATAATAACAAAGAATTATATTTAAGGAAACATCAGTCTTATTTCCACATCATTTTGGGTTTTTTTAATCAGTAGAGAATAAATAAGTGAGATGAACTGGGGGCCTGGCAAATCTAAAACAGTAAATGACAAGATACTTTAACTGCTATGTCAGCAGGGCACAGGCAAGAAAGTCATGTATTGAACTGAAGCAGTCATATTTATACACATGTATATGAAAAATATAAACATGCAATGTTTACAGAACTGGAAACTTCCATGGGAAGATACAACTTCTAAAAAGACATGAGGTAACTGCAGCCTTGAAGTGCAAAAGCACTATCAATGCACTATATTTAGTCTGTAAACATCAAAATATACTTAGAAACACACTTTGAGGCAAAACAGGTAACTTGTAAATAAGAACAGAAAATATAGGAAACTTTTATAACTAATATAGGAAAGAAAGCTTTTGAAGATAAAAACCAGAACACAGAAACTGAAGCTAGACAAACTCAGACTAGGGAAGCACAAAGAAGTTAATTAAACACTGCAACAAGCAACGTACAGAATTTACCAAGAGATAGGTTGAAATTTTTATCATTGGCACAACCTAACTTACAGTTGGCAATTCTAAAATTACCTCCTAATTCAAAACAGGTATCAGTGCAAGCAGCTCAAGACAGACACATTGACCACAACAATTCCTTCTGGCCTTACTGGATGAGAATTTATTTTCTAAATTGTCTTAGTAGTAGATGATAGGAAACATTCTGCTTTTAATGAAGCTATTCTAAGGACACCAAAATATTAGGTGATTTCTTAGGCCACTTAAGATACAAATAATCTCTCACAGATGATGACACACCATCACCTTGACATACAGCACAACACACTGCAACTCTTCATTTTGTCCCGTCAATTAACTCTACAAAATCCTCATATACTCTGTCTATACCAGGACTCTACAGTCTCTCAGCACGTCGGCACCAGTTTTATTTCCCACAGGATAACGAGCCATTTCGAGTAAGGCGCCAGTGTCGTTCATTAAGCTAATGAGAGGAAGCTGAGAGCGCAGCGCTGCCTGCGGCGCGGTGCTGCCACCTGCTGGTGAGCGGCTGCAGCGCGCATCCCCCGCCCGCAGGAAGGGGTCGGACGGAGCGAGATTTTGGGGGCTGCGACACAACAAGCACGGAATGCTGGCCTCGGGATTGAGATGTTTGGCATCTAATCATATTGGCTTAGCGCATTAAGAGTTGATCTGGTGAAATACACTGGAAAAAATAGCTGCTCTGTGAGCTCCGGACTCAACAGGTACTACTTAGCCAGAAGGTGTTAAAACTTATGGTTGAGGACTTCAAATCATCAGTGTTAACAACTGTAACATCCAATTTACAGAACTGATGCCAAGGGTCTGTCAAAATATTAAATACTTGGCAAATTATTCAAATAGACATTCAGAAAAGACAAAAAAAAAGTCTCGTGTGCATGGATTTTCCAGTCAACAGATAAAACAGTTTCTTCAATGCTGCTTAATGTGAGAAGATTGTAAGTGTTGATTAGAAAACAACTGAAAAATATTTTACCAGTAGGTAGTACAATAAAGGAACAAAAATAAAATTCCTTAAAGTATGTCTCAACTGCAAAAATGCCAACTAACTGTACTCATCAGTGAAACACCTTCTGTAACAGAACTACCCCTTCCACAAATAAGAGACCTCTGCACCCCTGGCCACTGAAAAGTAAAGTCAGTTGTGAGACCCTCAAATTTAGGGTGTATTTGGTGAAAAAGCCTATGCCAATACTGAAAACTCATACATTCGAAGTAAAAAACAAAGACAGTTGATAAAGCAGACAAACATAAATATGAAGATTATTAAAAGCTAGAATAAGAGTGATTGAAGAGGTTGCACAAGGTCTACTCTGTTCCTAAAAAATAAACTCTCTGCTAGTTCATAGGTCTCAGCAATAGAAGCCCAAACACCAGCTAACAGTTTTTACAGTATGCACCATCACCCAAGAGCAACATCACTTGGTCTCAGCAAACATAGGAAAACAGAAACTTGGTCAATCTTGGTCACTTCTCTGAAAAAATGTCCTGGGACAAAGCAGTTAATCATCTTGGGAAAAAATGCAAGCACCAAAGGATACAAAACTTTCCAACTTTATATGACATTCTAGGAAAAGTGATAGAAGAACACAAAAGTGATGAGATTAAACAGTTCTAAGATGTAGGCCACAAAATCAAGCTTACTGCTCTATCAGGAGAAGATGCCTACTTATACAGATTGTGAAGCACCAAGTAATTTATCAAGCTCAGGAGTCCAGGGCAGGGGGGGTTAAAGAGGTTTTAGTTTATATACAGGCTAGTCAATACCTGAAAAAATGAAAAAGTGGATACTGAAACTCAGTCATAATGTAGATTACGCATTTGAATTAATAAAAAACAGGAATTTGAACAAATATTTGTGATTTGTATTTTGAGCTAGGATTAGCAATCATATTTTATTCTGAAGGAGGGAGGTGAATTTTTCTCTGAAACATTCAAGATCAAACATTCACAAGTCTCAAAAGAAGATTTGCTTCTTTGGGTAAAGTATTTCCAAGTTACACTTGCATTTCCATGTATCAGAATTCCAAAAAACAGAAAGGTAAGTACACCAGAACACAGATTCTCATGACTATATTTGTCCACATCCAATAGTAGTCAGTATAATAACATTAAGCCTAAATTGGTAACTAAAAATGTTATATCAGAATCACTGTTTTGACAGAACATGGCAATCAGTGCCCATATTTTTATTTCTTATTTCATGTAAAAATCAGAAGCTTTTAAGAGTGAAAATTAATCCTTTTTAAGTCCACTGGTTTCAAAGGAGTAACCTTTACTTCACACTGAGCATCAAGACAAGCAGAGGCAATCTTCTTGATCCACTGCATCACAGCAATAACCCCAAACTGTGGGAATAACCAATGCCAAAAAGATCCTCATACCTTAAACCACCTTTAATTGTAACAATTTTTATCAGAACTTACCATATGAGCAATAGCACACCAAGAGCCCTGGCTGCTGTTTTGGAAATTACAAACTGCTGTGCTGTGTTTGAAGGAGGACAACTGGGGGCTTCTGTGAAAATCAGCCTTACAAAACAGGATTAACTCAGCACCTCAAAAAGAGCACGGGAACAGTTCTGGCCAGATTTGCAACTTTTTGAACTTGTAAAATCTTGAGAAGGAGCTGTCACTTACTCTGTGTGGCCCTGAAAGACATTCACAGAATGGATAGAAGGATCTCTGAAATCCCACAGGCGGAAGGTGGTGTCGCGTGACGATGTCACCACGAGACGCTGGGTGGGATGTGTACAACAGTGAGTGAGCTCCTGGTCGTGCCCTACAATCACACATGAGAACAAGGAAGGCAATGAAAGCCACACTTTTCATTCCCACATACACTTGGAATGAAATGCTGATGATTTCTTCCTCTTTTTTCTAAACAGAAAGGAGTAACGATCATTCTGAACTTTAATCCTGTTACTGCTGTAAAAGTTTGGGAATGTGCTTGAAGGCAAAAACCACACTACTTATTTCACCTTCAGCAGTGTAGGTTATTGCTGCTTAACACACCATGAACACAGCAAAAGCCTTTTGCAAGATCTAAAATTTGGGTACATTCAATTTGGGTATATTCAATTTAAACACAACTATTTTCATAGGTTAAATCATAAGCTTAAAAGAAGACAAATTTATGCTCAGGGGATTTACAAGATTGCAACTTCAGAAACTGTTAGAACATTGAGCAGCAGATGGTACACACTTACATACTGCTCCTGAGAAACAAATTACTTTTCTCAATGTTTTAGTTGCTACAAATAATCCCACATATTAAAAAACCCCACCAATTAAATTTTTTGTGAGTGAGGAAATACCTGTAAGAGAATGGACAAGTTCAGAAGTCTCTACATCATACAGATTTGCTGTCCTGTCCCATGATGCTGTCACAGCTTGCTTCCCCCCAACAAGCCAGTCAGCTGCTATGACCACTCCTTGGTGGCTTTTCAGTGAAGTTAACGGGGCTCTGACAGTGGGGCAATCACTGGAACCATCTCCATCTCCATCAGGTTCATCTTTATCTGAGCATTCAACTTCATCTTCTCCAGACACTTGCTGTAAATTGCAAGAGAAAAAAGACGCAGAATAAAAGGGAAGGAATGTCTCTAAGTTACATTTTGCAGTGTAAATGCTTCCCAATCCCCTTAACAAGAACGTGGGTGAATTAATTCTGATGCACCCAGCCTATTCCAGTACTCCCTATTACAAACTTAGTTGAAGGACTATAACAAGAGTGTTAAATGCAGTTTTAATAACTCCTTTTAACAACTTGCTGATGTGCATCTGAGGGAACTGGAGTTGTTCAGCCTGGAGAAAAGGAGGCTCAGGGGAGACCTCATTGCTCTCTACAACTCCCTGAAAGGACAGTGCAGCCAGGTGGGTGTCAGACTCTTATCTCAAGGAACAAGTGATAGGACAAGAGGAAGCATCCTCAAGTAGCACCAGGGAATGTTTAGACTGGATATTAGGAAAAATATCACCACCAAAAGGGTTATCAAGCCTTAGAACAGGCTACCCAGGGAAGTGGGGAAATCAACATCCCTGGAGAGACATGTAGATGTGGCACTTAAGGACATGGTTTAGGGCTTTAGCAGTGCTGGGTTAACCACTGGACTTGATCTTAAGAGTTTTTTTCCAATCTAAATGATTCTATGATTTTACTTCCTCTTAAAATCTCCTCCAAACTCTTTAGCTCTGAGTAGCTGTCCCCTTTACTATCTGCTGAGTGTATTACCCTAGAGTTTCACTGCAGCACATTATCAAGGGACTTTTTCCTTTCGATTTTTAAGGGTAGGAATCATCTAACAGGACACGGACTCTATTAATCTTTGGGAAGACAATAATTTACAGACATTTTTATCCATTAAAATCAAATCATTACATCAATATTTGTCTGCTGGTTGATACATAGTCATCGTGCAGCGCTGACGTAAACTGGATGCAAAATAAATTCTTTTGCCCATCATTAAACATCCTTCCCTGAACTTTTTCAATTACACAGGACAAAAACATCTTTCTTTTATGTTACTTGGTTTGGAAAAGATAACACTTTTATTTTTTTTTCAAAATGGAAATGCCAAATCAAATAAACTGAATTGAACATTTTCCACTCAGAAATCTATCTCATATTAGACAGCCAGCTCTTGCCCCTACTGAGCCTGTTGTGAAGCTCATGCTATAAACTATGTTTTAAGTAAAATAAGCATTTGACAGAATAGAGTAAATACTGACTAAATAAAGGCCTGGGGACAACAACATCAGACAATGTGATGTGTTCTGCCAAGGGTCGATTAGAAATCAATAAAGATTCAATTAAATAAATGCTAAAATTGCAAGTCTTTACCATCAGTTTTCAATCCACAGCAACTAGAGCTAATACTATAGCAACTAGAGCTAATACAGGTGCCTTGGTAAGTTAAGCTACAAAAATTCAGCTAGTTTAAAAAGCACTTCATTATACTTTTACAGGTCATCTACATATTTACTACCTTGAACAAGAAGTTGATTCATCTCCTTGCAGCTGTAAATTCTGTTCTGCACCAAATGCCTTTAAAAACATGAAGGGAGTCTATTTTCAAAGAAAAGATGAAATATAGCTGTTCAACTAAAACCTTAAAATCCCACCTTTGGCAGTCCTGAAAGCATGTAATTTTTTAATTATGTGTAAATTTAACATTCAGTCTTATCATAAAACCTGTATCTGATGAAATTGCTGTGCAATTAGTTTAGTTGCAGTAGGTTGATTGCTTACATTGCAGTCTGCAGTTGGCTGAGGTGTAGGCAACTGTACTATGTACCTCCAGATGTGAGCAGTCTGGTCTCCAGATGCTGCATAGGGGAAGAAAGGTAAAAAAAAGAGACAAAATAAGTAAGAGCATTTCCATGGGCAATAAAAACAAGTTTTAATATTACATTTAGCAATACTAAGTTGCCTCTTTCCTAACAGAGGCCATTATGAGCTTCATGGTAAGTGAGTCTCAAGATCTCAGATGTAACTCATTGTGCAAGACATAAGCAGCTACCACATTAATCACTCCTACAGTGAAACATACATTTGAATACTACACATCAGAACATGAGTCTCACCACTGTTCAAGATCTAACATTTGAAGAAGGCATTTAATACATCAGCAGGTATTCATTTATTGTTTCTCAAAATACTGGGGTTATTTATTCAGTGATTTCTTCCATTCAATGTTTTTTACTGTGGTTTTAATGAGAAACCCAAAAGAGCACAAGTGAAGCTACTCCTCTTCTGCCTTACAACTCAACTAAGAGCAGTTTACAGCTCAGCAGGTACCACATGATTTTAAACTCCATCTCTTTTAAAATGGCCTTAGTCATTATTAACTAAGGAGAAACTCAAGATTGTCCTTGCTATGGTCAGAACAAATACGTTCCAATACCTGAGGGGTACCAAGCTGAATGGTTTAGGTAGAGAAGAACAGTTTGTAGTGAGTATGCAAAATTCTGGCAAGGTCAATGTACATGAAAGTACTAGGAAATGTATCTCATATAACAGACCAAGTAAGAAGGCTGGAAGAAAGCTCAACCTTATATTATTTCTGATGTCACTATTCTGGATCAGCAGCAAGATTTTTTTTTTTATTTATTTTAATCAGTTCTAAATTAACTATCACTGAAGAACAAGACTCCTGAAAACTCTCAATTGAAATATTTTGCAGGACCATCTCTCAGAAAAAATAATGGGAGAACAAGAATCTAGCTAAAGACAGCTTTTGTTTAGTTGGTTTGGGTTTTGAGTCAGTTTACATAGTAAAATTGTTTATGGTACCAAAATAATGGCTACAGTCAGCAGATGAAAACAGGAAAATCCAAACAGACAAATCCTAGACAGAAGGCCTGCTACTCCCTACCTTCCTTTTAAGTGCCCACTGTAGACAGAGAAAGCAAAAGTGTTTTAATTTCTAACCTCAGCAGCGTTATCATCATTTTACAATGACTTACCTAATAGCAGCAAATTGAACCCAGACCTCTTTAATCCCAAAGCTAACATGCTAAATGCTGGACTATATGAACCACAGGATTAGATCAATCAGACAGTTTTCAAACCTGAAGTTGCACTGATGGTACGCTCAGGCCTGAAAACACCCTCATACCAACAGTCATATTTTCACATTGCTTTTTCTGCACACTCAGTAGCACAATATTCTTTTCTTTTGCTTCTGGAAGTATCATTTATAGATATATATATAGATAGAACAGACTACTTCAGTTGGAAAAGACCTACAACAAATCTCCAATTTAACTCTCTGACCACCTCAGGGCTGATCAAAAGTAAAAGCATGTTGTTAAGGGCATTGTCCAAATGCCTCAAACACTGACAGGCCTGGAGTATCAACCATCTCACTAGGGAGCCTGTTGCAGGACCTGACCATCCTCTTAATAAATAAATAATACTGCCTAATATTTAGCCTAAAACTTCCCAGCAGAGCTTTGAGCCAATCCCATGCATCCCATCACTGGCTCTCAGGAGAAAGAGCTCAGCACATCCCTTTCCAATTCCCCTCCTCAGGAAGCTGTAGAGAGCAACAAGGTCATCCCTCAGGTTCCTTTACTCCAAACCAGAGAAACCCAAACTCCTTACCTACTTCCCACACACCTTGCCACCATTTCACCAGCTTGGTGGGTCTCCTCTGGACACATTCACAACCTTCTTAAATTGTGGGGCCCAGAACTGCATGCAGCACTGCAGCTGAGGCCGCACCAATGCTGAATCACCTCTTTTGACCAGCTGGCTGTGGGGTGTTTGATGAGGTTTGCCCTCTGGACTGCCCAGACATACCACTGACTTAAATCAAGCCTGCTGACAATCAGCACTCCCTGAGCCCTTTCTGCAGGGCTGCTCTCCAGCCACTCCTCTCCCAATTTGTACTTGTGCTCAACACTACGCTGCTTTAGCTGCAGCACCGGGCATTTGAACTTGTTAGATTTCATCCCATTAATCACTGCCCAATGCCCTCACTTATTTGGATCCCTCTGAAAGGCCTCCTGTCCCTCATGAGAATCAGAAGCACCTCCCAGTTTGGTATCACCAGCAAACTTGCTAATGGTGCATTCAATTCCTGCATCCAGGTCATTAATAAATCTACTGAAGAGGGCTGGCTCTAGAATTGATTCCTGAGGAACACCACTGGTGATCCTGTGCCAGCCAGATGCAGCTCCATTCACTACAACCCTCTGAGCTCTGCCCTTCTGCCAGCTGCCCACATAGCACACTGTGAACCTGCTCATCCCACAGCTGGACAACTTGTCCGGAACAACACCGTGAAGGACAACATCAAAACCCTTACTAAAAACATGAAAAACTATATCCACCACATTCTCTTCACCCACTAGGCAGGTCACCTTATCCTAGAAGGATGTCAAATTAGTTAAAGCAGGACCTTCCCTTTGTGAACCCATGTTGACAGTGCCTGATGACTGCATTATTCTTTAAATGCCTTTCAGCAGTACCCAGTATAATCTCCATAATTTTTTCAGAAACCAAGATTGGATTAACAGGTCTGTAGTTCCATAGGACTTTCCTCACACCCTTTTCAGAATATTGGAGTAACACTAGTCAGAAGGGACCTCTCCAGACTCCCTTTGGTAGATAATCTAGAGGTATCCTGCCGTAACATCCACGAGTTCTTTCAGTACTCGGATGAATTCCAGAACATTCAGCTGATGTATGATTCTCAGTGTCTGATTTGGAGCAGGGAAGCACAAGTAACAACATGACATGAAAAACACAGATGGCAAGACCTAGCTCTGATTTTTTATGCCTTCAAATATAAGAATAATTTAATCAACAAGGATGCTGACAAAGCAATAGGGAAAGAGACTACAACCAGAAAAACTTAGCAAATTACACTTCTTTTTCATCAAGATTAACATACTTAACATATGAAAAAACTTTACATACCTGTAAGAGCCACTTGCTCAGTGGGATGAAACTTTATAGAGTTCACTGTATGAAACAAAGTAAAGTTTTAAATTAGTACACTAAAAGAAGTTGTGGTGGCCAAGTGACCAGTGGTACAAGAGACAGAGAGGGCTCTTGGTAAGACAGTCTGTGGTGCCAAAGACGTGTCGGTCACGGTGAGGGAAAGGAGCCTCTCCCAGGATGCCTTGGTTGGTTATGGCAATGTACCCCAGGTCTGACTCCCCAGTTCTGACCCCCACTGGCTCCTGGTGCCAGCCACACCCCTGTGCTTAAGCTCGAGCTGTCCCCTGCTCGGGGTCATTTGCCTCTGGAAACCTTCACAAGTTGTAGCAATAATTGCTTTCTGTGGAACTCTGACCCTTCTCAACTCCCTGCCATCAGTTTAATGTTGCTGAAGCCATCCCTGTGTGTGTGTGCTCATGCATGTGAGCCACAGAGCCAGCAGGGAACACAGTAATAGAATTCTTTCACAATATTTTATCATTAAAAGCATTGAAAAATCAAGTCTTCTCAAGTTTTAAGCAACTTCTGGTTGTAATCTTTTAGGTGATATGAAAGTGTAGTACCAAGGAAAGCTGCTGTAACTGATTTTACAACAACACATATTTTCTAGCAAGTTATTTCCTGAATCTAGTACAAGTGGTTCATGTTAAGAGAAGATAAATAAACTACGTTCAAGTAGTATGTAAGCTGACAGGGGATAATGCTCTGAACTTCCATGAAGAGAATTTAAATATTCAAAATTATTTCTAACTTAATGAAAACTTACTATATGTTACCATCAACTTTCTGCTTATTACTTAGGATTGCAAGAAGAAATGACTGAAAACCTGATGCAAGTAACACAAATTAGATTTCAGCCCTGCAACCATATCAAAACATGATGGGTTTCAAATAGTCCTGCAAGAATTCTACCAACCCATGAAGTTCTTAATTTCATTTCAGTGCATAAGATTCAATTCAAGACAGAACTCAGAAACCATTTCCACTCATTATACAAGTAAAATAGATGCATGTGTTGTTGGGAGAGCATGGTGTAATGAGTCTAAAAAGATACTCCTTAAACTGAACCGATTCTATGGTGCATCAGCTGCTGGCACCCAAAACCTTTGCATCATTCCAAATCAACTGTCAAACAAAAAGGTTTTACTAAATAAAACATACATTATTTCTAATATAGTTTATAGATGTGTACAGTTATATAAAATTTATATACAGTATAATTTTTTTTGTTCAAACACAGTTGTTTAAACACAGCTAAATACAGGTTAGAACTTCTTATTTTCACAGTTGTCCAAATAGCAATTTTAAAAGAAAACTATCAGCATGAAAGCTCAAGTGAGTGAAATTTTCAAACGTGACTTTATAGAACCTAGAGGTCCATACAGCAAGCAGCCTGAGCTATCTGAACACATTAATGTCTTACCAGTTATTTCTATGCATTTATCTTTGTGCTGTAGGAGAGAAAAGTCATACAGCAGAAAGAAAAAGTACAACTCATGGCTGAAGCAATTCTAGAGAACTTAATTCTATTTGTATCCTTGCAAAGTTCCTGTGATGTGCTGAGTTACTTAACTAAACAATCCTGGTCAAAAACTGTGTTCCTCACTTTCCCAGGTATGATCGCTCAAAGTGCTCAATTCTCTACAGCACATAAAAGCTATGGAAAACCTCTCCAATTTTGGTCTACAAAATCCTGCATTGTGACTCATTAAGAGACAGAAGGGGGAAAATCAGATTCTTGTTAAATTAGATACCAAAAATTAACATCAAGAACACTCACTGCACTGCACCCCTCCACCCAAAGTGGGATTTAAAAAACCCTGTATCCAAAATATTCATACTGGTATAAAGAAAGACCAACACCTATATTTAATTAACTGTCTTAAAAACAAGATCTTAGTATTATGCAGCAAATTATATATGGGATCTTAAACAAGTGCAAATAGATATTCACCCAGCATCTGTAGTTTCCAACCCAAATATAACACAGATCCTGCAAGACAGCTAATTTCAGGTTATATAAGCTTCTTTTGTTCTCCACACACACACAAGACCTCAATGAGTTGTGACATTTAACTTCTGAGTGTCGTAACTGTGCCTGTAAATTTCTTTATATGGACTTGTTTATTCACTTAGCATCTGCAGAACTGTCTTAACGTGCCTCTCCAATAAAAAATCGAATTACATATTTCCCTGCATGAAAATTAGTGGAACTTCACAACTGACTTGTTAATGATGTTGGCACACCTGCAAGTAAAACCACAATAAACATTTCTGTAGCTGGCCAAAAGACATTTCCCCCTCCCATGCTCTGTTCCCAGTTTTCACAACATGCCCTTATCTTACCTGAGCCAACATGCCCTACATACTTGACAAGGCACTTCCCTGTTTCTATGCTCCACAGCAAAGCAGTGTGATCTACAAAGATTAAAAAGCAGCTGTAAATAGTTAAAAACATGTTTTTCATTTTTACCCTTTCAACAAACAAGTTATCTTCCACTCTAGCACATACCATATGAAAGATTTTAAATGTAGAACTCTTGACTACCACCTTATATACAAAACATTTTCTTATCATTGTACACATCTCGCCCAAAAAGTAAAGGTGCTATCCTAATCAGATTCATTTACAGTAACTATTGAAAGGCAAATTCTACTTTTGATATTTTTCCTAACTTGGTTGCAATCTTCTGTATAATGCTCCAGCTGTGTATCATGAGACTCAGAAAAAAACAGAGAAAGCATCCCATGATGAAAAAGGCAGTCACTACAAACAGGAAGTCTATGCACAATCTATTTACTTCCTGCATGGAAGTTCCAAATGCATACAGGTCACTGCAGAGCACTAAAAAAATAATTTAGAAAGGAAATCAGTCCAAATACCTCACCATTATCCTGACACACCCAAAATTAAATAATTATATATTTAAGTGGGTAGTACCTAATGCTGAATTGAAGAATGGCTGTTTCCAAGTTAAATCAGGACAAAGACAAGATATCACACACAAAGATAAAATGTTCCCCTCAGCAGGCACATAAAAATTGTAACAGGTCAGTTCAAGAAGCAGAGGTTTCTGGTCTGTAAATACTGATCTAGTCAGTACCCTCAGATTCTGTTCCAGCTTCCAAAGAATGTCACTTCAAATTGACTGATTCTGTCTGGTTATGATTTATTTCCCTAATAATTTTCTAAAACTACACAAATATCTGTATTGATTTTTGGACTATAATAAATTTAATGACTTATTCATTAGTACTTGTTCCGCTCAAGTGGGAAGGAATAAATCTAATAAAGTAAAAAGGACTGAAAATTAACATTTTTAGCTGTCCCTGTGTTCTCAGGCAAAAGACAGTATGCAAGAATACAAGAATATGCAAACTATGACCATGTTTAGTTTCTATAAAACAAAGACTAAACAATGCTAGCATAGAAAGCCTGCAGGGGTCTCTGTATCCAGCCACATGAAATTCTGTGCCAGAGGCCTCCCCAAGCAAGCAGCTCCCCATCCCACCCACCCACCCACCCAACATGTGGAGCTGACTAAGGAGAGTGTGACCTGCATGGAAGTGAACTGGCACATATTTTAGAAAGACCAACAAGTATGCTTGAACCCCCTAAGGGAAAGGATTTTAAGAATTTTTCAACTACAGAACTTCTTTAAAAGGATCCTTTCAACATGGAGCTCAGTTTCCAAGTATGCTTTGGATCTGTATTTGCTATAGCTTAGGGACTTAAGAATTTTCTAAACATTCAAGCAACACAAAACTTTACCAGCAGATGCAGTTCCCAACACCACTGGCTGAGTTTTCGCGACACTGACATCCCAAATGCCATCCCTGTGGCCAACATATTCCTTTACCAGTTGACAGATTGCCCTCGATGGTGTAGTTTTAAAACTGGATACAATCTGAAATAGCAGAGACACCAACATTTTTTTTTCCACATTGATCCAAGATTAAGTAATTATCTCACAAATAGAAATAGACATTAACCTTTCCATGATTCTTCATTGTTCTGACAATTCACTATTTTCAAAAATTTGACATCTGATGATCAGAAAGTGAGTTTGGATGCAAACATACCTCTCATTTCTGTTATTTTTCGTTTTTAATAGCAGCCCTTTTACAGAATGCAAGACAAACTATTCTGTACTACAGTAATGCAATCTTATTGGAATAATGAGTTGTACAAGTGCAGAGTGCATTTCCCATTCAGTCTGGGTACGGAATTTAATGGGAAAAAAAAAAAGACCAAACCAAGCAAAAGACCTTAAAACTTTCTTTGCCTATTCCCAAACAAGTGCATCTGATAACTCAGACAGTCCCTGCTAGGCAGTGTAATGTCTTTGAAAAAAAGTACTTATTATATCATTCTAGTAAAACCCAGAAACATTCAATTTAAAACACTCACTGCTGTTTATCTTTAAAACTGCATGAAGCTTATCAAATCAAACATTAACCTGAGAGCATATGTCTGTTTATTTGTGTAACAAAGCTTTTTAAAAAAATATGTCAAACTCATTTAAACATTTGATAAGCATGCTGCCTCAAAGTGAAGCTATTGGGGGAAAAACAGAGAAGATTCATTAAATCCAAATTAGTATGTGCATATGTAATACCAAATGAAAGGAAGAAAAATCTAGTAAAACAGTAAAACTACAAGTCACTACAGTGCAGGAATGCTGAAAAAAACATTCAGTATCTACACAAAGGAACCAAATTGCAGAAATTCTACATTTTCAGCTAAAGGGGGGTGCAATATAAAAAAGTTTGTCTTGCTGAACACTTCCAGAGACAACTGAAACCAAGAGGCATGAAAGATGGTTTGAAAAAGTAAAACCACCATTACAAATACCTTATTTTTACCCCACGAGTCTTAAAGCTCACAACTGTTCTTTGAGAAAGACTACCCCAAAAGCTTTGTTAAACTGAAACAAAAAGACAACTTCAATTGATCAGTGTTTTCCTCAGCATGGAATTACGGGCAGGTATCTGACCAGTTAAATCAAAACCTTTAAATACTTCAACACAAATCACATTAAGACTTATCTACAGCTTAGTAAAAGTTAGAAAGTTAATTAAGTCTACATTTCAGACAATAAACTAAGGTTAAAATCCCATTAGTTGCTGGTATTAAAATAGAAAGTCTTAAGTATGTCATTAAAGCAAATTACTTCAAAAAAGGTTTTTAAAGCTAAAAGAAAATCTGCAAGAGCATTCCAAATCCTGAGAATGTCAACTCTCCAATGATGAAATGATAATGCCCTATTTGAATTCCAAATTATCAGCTAATATCCATTTTGCTTTCACAGCAGCAGAAGGAACAGTCATTACAGATGCACTGAAAAGAGAACGGGCTAATGGTAAAGATTATTAGTTAAACTACAATGCAGAATTTCCTATATTTTGAACACAATCCTACAGATGCAACTTTCACACTGAACACAGTCCTTAAACTAAATGCACTCGTGTAGGAGAAGTGGAACAGCTGAATTAAGTACTAACAGGAAAGGACTAATACAGCACTCAGCTCAAACCCCAAACTTGGTATCTTCCAGCTCTCAACCCCACATTCAGACTGTGCTTGCATTCTGTCTTTCTAATGTTGAGTCAAACCCTCATGCAAAATTTTTCTAGGAGAAAAATCCCCTGCCCATCAACAAACAAAGAATTTCCAAAACTGCTGGACAGTGATTTCACTTATCATTTAATGGCAAGAATGTAAAACTCCTTTCAGAGTATTAGTAGTCTTGTAATTAACAAACAGAAGATAAGAGTTAAGAAAACCATCCAACAGTAAATATCCTGATACAGATATTTACTCAACACACACTTTTTCCACACTTTTTTTTTTCCTTTCTTTTTTTGCTGCCCTTCACTTCACATACCAGTAACTGGATAAACTAGACTGGGCCCAGACTACTTCCTGCTTTGTTAAACACACATAAACAATGTCCCAAGCCAGGAAAGGAAATATTTAAAGAATATGCAACTTCATAAAAAGATGTCTCTGTAGTGCAGAAAGTTTCTAAGTAACTTCAGTAGATCGTCATATACCAATAAATGGGGAATTGCATCCTGAGTGTTTAACTTTTGTCTGTTCTCCTTCTTAAACTAATACAGTTTCAAGTACTCCCTTCTATAAAAGGACTTGTTAATAGGGAAGCTATTGTTTACTATGTAAACAAGTGAAAATTGAATACAAACTGAAACAATTGCATGGCAAACAGAGTGAGGCACCCTGTAAAAACATTTCTTACACAGAGAGGGCACATTCAAAATAAGAATGAAAATTTGATCAACTCAGCACCAGTCCAGCAGAATTACACTGCACCTGATGAACAGAATGTCCTGTGAAGCAACTTTAAGCAGTGAGGGCAAGAACTACATAGCCAAAAAGTTTAATTCCTTTCAACTAAAAGGTGAATAAAAACATTCTTCTAAGAGTCTTTATCCTGATCCAGACAAATCAGAGATCCTGGAATTTAGTTTGGATGGAACAAGTTACTGCACTTCAGTTTATTTTAGGACTCTGCATAAACAATTGATGCTTTCTTGATGTTGCAACAACTTTCACAAGCCAGGGATCATTAACAGCAGCCATAACATTTTGTTACCATCAAAACATGGATTTCATATAGTGATTCCTGCATCTAAAACCAATTGCAGTTAAATTACAGAATCTTGCCTGTTAACAAAAATTTGTTTTAAGAGTACCAAGTGTTAAACCTACTCTGTCTCTTCAGGATTTGGACACTGGTGGATAACCCTTGCTGCTAAAACCATGCTTTTCTGAAATAAGTTTTGCCAAATTTATATACAGTTAAGTCATGAAAAGTATTCCAGTATGGAAATTTCATATGAAGGACTTGAATTAAGAATGCCCAGTTCAGCATTTCCCCCAAGAGAATTAACAGATTGTTTTGTCCTAGTATTTTTCATCAAAAGAATGCCCAGTTCAGCATTTCCCCCAAGAGAATTAACAGATTGTTTTGTCCTAGTATTTTTCATCAAAAGTCAAGGATCAGCCTTCTCATTAGATTAAGCAAATAGTGAAAGGTATTTTCAGAAAAAAAAAATAACTCTACATACGCTGCCAATCTGAAAAATGTAATTGCATGCAATTAAACAAAACAATTGGTTCGTAAAACTTAAATCTCTTCTAATTTTCCACAGGCAAAACAAAAGGAAAAAAAAAATCAATCCAAAAAACCACACACCCAAGAAACCCCCTGTATGATAGTAGTATAAAGGAAGGGCTGAAGAGAAAACTTGTGATCTACTACCACAGTGAGCTTGGAACACAACCATTTTGGGAAACAGCATTGCTCATTTAATACACATAGAATGTACAATCATAAGAATTTCAGAACTGTTGAATTCTTTTTCCCAGATAGGGTACTGGGGAACTCTACATCCAATCAGGGTACAGATGGAAAAATCACAGTTTGCTAGAAAGTTACACTCCTTCCTAACTCTTTGCTATATTCTTTCTGTGGGTCAAGAGACAAAAGATTACAGCTTCGACTCTTCTGTGTAGGAAGAAAGGAGAGATCAAAATAAAGCATTTCCATGAAGTGCTTTAAGGTTTCAAAGAACACACAGGGCAGAGATGCTCTCAATGCTGTCATTTCCCTCAGCTCTTGCCTAGTCTCCAGTAAATTCTGACTCAAAGTTGGGAAAATAAATAAGAAATACATCAGCACATTCAGACATCTGTTGGCACCAATTGATACAATAGATGTGCATAATGTTCAGGTATTAAATTCTTCATGCTCCACTACTCATGGCTGCTTTGCTGTGCATGCACATCAGTTACCCACGAGCCTCCACCTCAGACTTCCCAGCTTCCCATGCTGAAGCTGTGAGATCTGCCTGTCTTGCTCAGGAAAAATGCAAGTGCTACATTGCAAGAAAGTAAAAGAAGACAAGGATTTAACATCTGCCTTAAAAACCCAAACTAAATAAAAGAAACACCCCCCCAAAAAAAAAAAAAAAAAAACACAAAACACAACACTACACTAGAGGGTACTAATTCATAACTACATAGTTATAGTTATGAAACTATACAGTCCCTATTAATATCATGTTATCCCTATTTAGATGGTCTCATTAAAGAATTTGCAAATCATTAACTCTTAAAAGAGGCACCTCTATGCATCAAATTGGCAAGAATAAAAGTTTGGAAAACAACAAAATAAAAAGGAGACAA
>JACBWW010000017.1:687329-725828 GCA_020086605.1 Lanius collurio
CATACACATGTGCACACTCTCTCCCCTCCATCATCTCTTCTTCAAAAAAGGCAAACAATTACTGTAAAAATATCATATGGTATGGGTGAAGTAATGGGTAATCGATGAATCCAAGATAAGCACCCTGCTCCTTAGGAGGCAGATTTACTTACAGACCAGCACTACCCAGCTTAAAGAAACCACAATTTACAACTTAAAAGACAGTCACATTAGTCTCACAAGTACACATGGATGAGTAAAGATTTAATTTGTCTCATACCTTGCTAGTAGATGCCTTGTAAGTTGTCTTTAATTTCTGAGAAAGCTGACTGGTACTATGACTGGCTGTTGAGACAAATAAATTCAAAGGAAGATATTTCAAATACAGCATTACCTTGTTTGTATAAGCAACTGGTATTAATTCCCTTCAGTAACATTCTAAGTTTTGGTCAACAAAGTACAAAAAAGTTAATTCAAAAATACTGGTTTAGGATTCTTTGTGGCTCTCTTACCTTTTGTTTTCAGTTGTCCTTTGCTCAGTTCAGCTCCATCAATTGTCTGTCCTTCACCTGCTAAGCGCTCATTCAGTGTATCAACTTCCCTACGCACTAACAAAACCAGAAATTCACATTATTACAAAAAATTGACTATCATTAATAACAGCATTAACATACTCTTTAAGAACTGTTATGGTTAGCAAGTAAGCTGTTTTATGCTAAGGAGAGGAGAAGAGATCAACTGGGATTTAATAAAACAAGGTCTCACCAAGACAAAAACCAAGAGTCATGCTGAATTTTCCAGAGATCAACCTTGACCCAGATTCCATGGAAAGCATTGGCGGCTTCTAATTACTCTTACTAATAAATGAGGCTAAGGATTAACAAAACCATTTCTGTGAAATACATGGCCCATCTGTATTGAATTAAATCCAGCAGAAGACAGAAAATTTGTAGCATCATAAATATTTCAGCCACAGAATTAACATGTCCTTTCTTAACAAAGGTTTTATTAACCACAAAATAGCATTCTCCCTGAATACTTGTCTACTACTAGAGTCTCACAAGAAAGGTAATGCTGCAAATGACTATTTTTTATACTTTGGAATTTATTTAAAAGAAAAAATAAAAAATCTGTGTACAGTAACTGCAGCACTAGTATAGGAATTAGACCAAGAACTAAAAACATTAGACTGAGCAGAGAAGAGAAAAGAGACCACAATCATAACCAGAGCTGTGAGGTGAAGAAAGCATATAAAGAAATGGAAATTGAAAAGAAGAAAGATAATCATACTCTGGAAGGTACAAATCCACTACTTGTTTTCTGACAAGCATTTCTGAACGTTGGGGAGGGAAATTCTACTTTTCTTGCTACCAGCCAACTTCTCAGCAGGAGGCCAAGAATTCAGTTGTGCAAATTGTCACAAAAAATGTGTACTTTTGATTACAGCCTTTAACTGACACAATCACAGGTTTTAAGAGAATAAAACACCCAGCACATTTTCAAAAAAGTAGGCAAGAATTTATTTTTTTTTTCAATAACATGAGTGTCTGGTTTAACTTTGGGAACTGATCAGGTGTGGAAAAAAATTGACTTGGAGCCAAATCAGAGAGATTTCACAATTCAGAAGCCAAGCTGAACACAGCTTAAAATCCCAGCAAAGGAAATTGAGCAGAGGCTTTACTGTATTACTGTACAGGCCTGTGTTACTTAACTTGGGATCCTCTTGCAGCAACTTGGATCACTTACATTACCAGACAATTGCACTGTCATTAAACAAATATCTTTTTCAAGTAACACCTGGAATTTTTAATCTGAGTGCTTGACTTCAAAACTCCTGAACACCTGCAGGTGCTGGTTATGCAATGTGTAAGTTGTTTGATTCAAAACCATCCCATTTTACACTTTTTCAAGTAAGTTGCTTTTCTAGTTTTATTTGCTAATACTACATCATTAAAATTAAGCCTGTAAATATAAATCAAAGTCACAAATTTCAAAGGCTGAATGGAGTTACTGCCAGATTAACATGAAATCCACTAGAGCCTACAATGATAAGGAGACAGACTCTTCACTGGCCCAAGAGCCAAGGGGAGATGACACACATCAGTTCTCACTGTTTGTGTCAAAGAGCTAAGAAATTAATTTTTCTGGAAAAGTACAAACTAATCTTTGGCTGCAAGTTCAAAACAAATCTTAAATTCATCATAGAAAAGATACACTAATTATACTACAATATCCAAGGCAAGTGTTTTATTTAGTGTTACTATAACCTAAATACAAACAATTCCTAAGTTGCCAGAAAAAAATAGACACTCACATTCCAAATTTTCAATATATAGGTTTTCAAATTCCCGCTCTATTTGTCCAAAAAGTTCAAGGAGTGTATTCCGGACAGCAGATGGTAACTTAGAATCCTAGGAGGCAAAATATTTGGGGTTATGTTTTTCTTTACATATACTTTACACAATTAACCTTCAATCTTGAACTGATTTTAACAGTTATCTCAATGTCCCAGCAAGGAGGGAAATTAAAAATACATAGCTCTGTGCATCATAAAAGTATTCATTTTATATATTCTTTCTCTTTCAAGGGATAGAATTCAAATCACCTATGGTATTTATTTTGGTTTTCTTTACTAGAGAAAAACTATAAACCAAGATACAACTCATTTAAAAAAATTAAAGTGGGAATTTTTTTTAAATGTCAAGATGTTTGCAGTTCAAGAAAAAAAGAATACCTTCAGTTGATAAAGTAAATTAGAAGTTGACATACAAGGGGTTAGAAAGCTGTGAACGTAATATGTAAATTGGCCTACTACACTTACTACTTACCCAGGTAGCCAGCTATAAACTTCTTTTTAAAGAAGTTTTCACTTAAGTGAGTCACCTTCCGCCACAGCCCCGGGAATTGTCTGCAGGCACAGTGGGAAAGGCCTGCCATGACCCTGGCTCTGTAAGTTATTTCTGACATTTTAAAGAGAGAGCAAGAGAAACAACTCACAGCCATGATACAGAGCACACCTGCTTGGTGCCCAACTCAGTTTTACGTGGGATCACTGCTGGTTTAAGCTGTGGCACTCTTCTGGAAGAAGAGGGACCATGCTCCTTAAGCCTTACATCATTCCTTTCTTCACCTGCCTCTCCCTTGACAGGGTACTTTTGTTCAGCCATTCACAGACAATCAGAAGCAAAACAAACCCTAACTAAAAATCAACTTGAAACTAAACTGATTAAACAAGAACATTAAATAAATGAAACACTATTAAGATAAACACTGAAGTTAGAATTATTTCTGATTCAATTACCCAATAATTTCATACAGCAAGATTATGGAAGAAACTAACTTATGCTACAACTTCTGCAATCAAAAAAGAGATGGAGAAAAGGTTTTCAAATCACTTCTCAAAGCCTGAAAGCATAAGCAAATCTAAACTTGTAATGAAGTAAACAGCCTAGTAAAATGCATCCCTTTACTCTCTCTAAAGTTGGCATTATTTAAAATAGCTTATTAAAACAGTATGTAAAAATGTTATCTCTTTATCTGCAAAAGTCCTTAGCTAGATCTCATGTTCTACAGCTCCACTGTGAAGGGGCATTAATACTCTCTACTTGCTAGACTCTGCCACCTGGCTTCTCAAGGTCAACAAAATTAAACAAGATGGTAGATAAAACATTTTAAGCATCTACATATTACAGCATAATACACTTAGAGTTTGCTGAGTAATACTAAAACAGCTTAACATTTTGGTTTAGTAGGCAGAGGTGACACCTCTCAGCTGCCCTTCACTCCTTTCCTGAAGCAAGGCTGCAGCAGTCCCAAATGCATGAACAGTTTGCTATCCAAGTACTTGCATTCTCCAACTTCTAAATGATCAGAAGCAGCAACCTAGGCTCTGTTAATTCCCAGATAATTAATGTTATGATTTACTGAAAAAAAATACATTCAATTAAAAAAAACAAAACAGTCAGAAAACTGATAAAACATCAAGTTTTTCCCTTCAGAGTATCTGCAGACTTCAGTGTGAGGTTTCTCATAGCCAAACTCCATTTGTATTTCAAACCACTTCTCTGATAAAAATCGAGTCTTGCATCATCTTTGCCAGGCCCACACTAACACTGTGTAGTCAATTTGACAATAAATAGCTTTTAAACTGATATTTGCTTATCTTTGCCAGCACTGCTTCTGACAGGAGCCTTACCTAAAGGTAATATCAGAATTGTTAAGTGCAACACTCCAAGTCCAGATTGCACCCACTACACTGATGTGATTAAGAAAGCTACAGAGGCAGTGGCTGCTGTTCTTTCCCTTAAATTTAATCCACAGAAGAGTACACCTTCATTTGAGCCAAACAAAAAAAATCCCACAGAAACAAAAATCTGAGTTAGCTCACACTTCTGTCAGGCAGGCAGTATTTGTTTACTTTATGGAAAGGAGTACAGGACAGCCTTCCAACTAATATTTTCCCTATCAGAGTCATCATAAGAAGTATTTGGTTTATTCATATTTCTGGGTTGCTACTATTCTAAATGCAAACTTATGAAATCAAGAATCATCTAGAACTTCTTTTTTTTTGCAGGTGGTTGGGGGAAGCTTGCAGTGAAATAAACAGGTTGGGTTTTATATCGTTTTATGGCTTTATGTAACCTATGGTTTTATGTAAGTCTACAAAGAAGCTGATAAACTCCATAGGTCTCAACAGAACCTGAAACATTGTCAACTTCCACATCAATGATCTCCAAAGCCAGCCAGCACTTACAAGCAACAAAATCTGTTGTTCCTGCAGCTTTACCAGACATATTTCAATATTTAAGTTTATTTAGCTTTTCCCCATAGGAAACACATATAAAAAAGTGAGGTAGGCTCCCAAGCATCACCTTACCTGCCCTTCCAACATGTCTCTCTGCAGCCCTGCCCGTTCCTGCTCAGAACTGTTGGTTCTTCGAATGGAAAGGCTGTGTGATTTACGTTTCTGCTTTGCCTGGCGAGCAGATGCACAACTTCCACTTTCTATTGGCATTACTTCAAAAAAACAGCTTCACAGAGGCTCCTATGATAAACTAAGGACAAGCATTACACATTACAAATTGCTTCACCAAACCACAACTTAAATATTTTTATCAACATGGAAATATTTAGTTCTACTAAACTTTGGAGTTGTTTGAGTTATCATTAAAAAGAAGAGATCTCTCTTACTTACAGCCATTCTTCAAACAACATTAAGTTCAAAACCATATGCATATAGGTAAATAGAATGGACTCACTTCTGCATTACTTATTCACTAGCTAACAAACCTCCACAAAAGGAAAATAAATTCCACTTCCTTGCTCATTTTGGAGAACACCAGCAGAGACAGCCCCAAAATGCTTCCAGGAAACAACTAGTATGCATATTATAGTTCACTGAAATGCATGCAAAATTAAAACCCAGCTGGAAAATGAAAGCAAACACGGTAATTTAGGGACACTGTCAGGTTAAAAATGTATTATTCAACTTTAAGTGTTAAGATATAAAATTTAACACATGTCCTTGTTCAGACATAAGCAGAAATTAATTTTCATGACAGAAGTTCTGAAAACTACTTTCCACCATTTTTGGCAGCGGTTTCACTTCTCTTAATAATGAAAGTGTCCATGAACTTATGAGAATAGTAAAAGTGCACCTGACTTGACAGGCTGCTGGTGATGTGGTTCATTTCTGTCACCTTGATAAAGCCAAATATATGCATTTCAGTATGCCTGAAAACACCTGACAGTATCACCAAACAGTATTACCATGTATGAGCTACTGCTTCCCCTGTTTAAGAAAAATCAAATTATGTCTGATTTATTGCATAAACGTGGAGAATATGTATGAAAAATCAAAATATGTTTGATTGCATAAATATGGAGAATATGTTCTTTACTGTCAAAATCTTATTTTTACAAACATTTAATTACAGGATTTTTTAAAATTTAAACCCAACATTCAACAGAAATTATTTTTTGTTTCATGGGGTACCAGTTGTTAAACATTTCAAATGTTTCAGGATTGATTACCCAAAATTTTTCAATCATGCACACTGAGAACAAAATAAAAAATTCATTCTCCAGCATAAATCATTTCTGAAACAACAATTAAAACTTAAAATAGGTGCAATAGTCTGCAGAGGAATAGGAGAGCAGAGTTGGCAAAGCTAACCAGGCAACTGAGCTTCCTTTTAAATAAGTTGATCAGAGAAAATTTAAACCAAACCCAGGGCCACTTCCAATTTAAGATCCGCCAACACGCAAGATCTCACGCTAGGAATGAGCACCATTGCTATTAACAAGATCAAGCTTTAACCACTTCAGAGGTTTGACATGGTGTTTTCAGCTTTATAACAGATCATAAAGCCAAGGAAAAGCATACCTTACTAAAAACACAGTATGCACCATGAATAACAATAGCTCAAAATCTTCTTAGGGTATTATATCACAAAATGAAAATGTATAAAGATATAGAATTTGTATCAAAATGAGACTAGATCTAGTTAAGATTTTAATGCCCATCCATCCTTATTAAAAAATTTGGTATTTTAATTAGCTTTTGGGACAATTGAATTCCAGTAACCTGACACCAATTCCACTGTGAACCTAAAATAAAATTCAGGTTGCACCAGTGACCTGTATTGCACTAAAATTATTTTTTCATATCTTCTGGACTCCACAGAGTCCTCCCCTGCACCTAATCCCATCAGAGCTTTTTATGTGTGATTAATCAGTAGTAACTAATAAGCTACATTCATAAATTAAAGAAGACTAGAAAGAACTACAATTGGGTAGCTTCTTATTTGCCTAAATTCTTCTATTCACTGTGGCTAGATTCCTTTACAAAATTTTAAAAAAGCCCATCCCATAAACAGTTATTACCAAATTTCTGGGCTTCATTATGTATCTTCCTGTTCATGGACATATGGTCAAGAATGAGGAACAGGTTTTCCATGCTCATCACATTTCTATTTCTTCTCAAAAGAGGATCAGATCTCAAGCACATATATATATTCTCCCCTCTTCCACCCTCCCTCCTAGCTCTCTTGAAACCACTTTTTAAATGGCTTTCAGTCACCATATTCTGCAGTTTGGGATTACTCTTTAAGGCCCAAAGCATCTGTGTGCACACAGGGAAATTTGTTAAGACAGTTTTATTCATACACACAGCTACATATAATCCCATAAATCCATTAACACCATTTCACTTAAAACCTGGGGGCAGAGTGGGCTAAAAAAGAACAAAAGGCAATTTCTAATCCCTGCCAGATGTGGCTGCTGAACTGCAGTTACACACAAAGATGTTAATGTGGATTATGCCTTACTAGGCATTGTTTTAACTCTGTTAGTTTCCACTTGCCCTTTCTGCCAAACTACTTCAATTTTGGAGGATGTTACCAAGAAATAACCTTTTTTTGACTGCTCCATAAAATCATAGAATGGTTTGCATTGGAAGGGAAATTTAAAGGGACCTTTGAAGAAAGAGAGACTTTTTACCAGGGCCTGTAGTGATATGACAAGGGATAATGGCTTTAGCCTAAAAGAGGGTAGATTTAGATTAAATAGAAGGAAATATTTTTTACAATGAGGGTGCTGAAATGTGGGCACAGGTTATTTAGAGCCCTGCTCAACCTGACCTTGAATGTTTCCAAGGATGGGGCATCCACCACCTCTCTGGGCAAGCTGTGCCCACATTTCACCAGGTATTGAAAGACCCTGATAAGGTCTCTCTAGAGAATCCTCTTAAGCTAAAAACCCCATCTCTCTCAGCTTTACTTCACAGAAGAGGTTTGCAGCACTCTGATAATTTTTGTGGCTCTCCTTTGGACCAGCTCTAACAGGTCCACATCTTTCTTGTGCCATTGCCTGCCACTGGCTTTCTGTGCTGCACACACACATTTCTGCCTCATGTCTGGCTTTTCATGCCCCAGTACCCCAGGTTCCTTTCTGCTGGGCTGCTCTCAAGCCATTTACCCTCCAGCCTGCACTGATACTGGGTATTGCTCCCACTCAAAGTGCAGAACCTTGCACTTGGCCCTGTTGACCTTCATGAGGTTTGCATGGGCCCACCCCTGAAGCCTGTCACAGTCCCTCTGGATGTTATCTCTTCCCTCAATTAATCAACTGCAGCACCAGTACCTACAGATTTGGCAGCTGTAAACTCTAGAACATCGAATTTAAAGGGACACAGTCATAGGCATGAGATTACATCTCTACAGAGTGAAATTTTCACATTCACTACATAGAAGTTTCTACTTTAGCAGCTCGTGAACAAACAGAGCAGACTGGGTAGAAAACACGTCCACTACTGTCTCTATTTGGTAGCAGCACTTCACCTGCAGCCAGTGTCACTGCCAGGGACTGCCCTCTCCTCATGCAGCAGCATGACACACCACCCATGCAGTTCTGGAGAGGGCAAACATGCAGCTGTTCCCAGGCTCGGCAGGAGGGTGCACACAGCCACAGCAAAGCTGAAACCAAAGAGGCCACAAGCAGGCATGTGCATACAGAGGATGGGAAGGACACGCCAAAGGGAATAGCTTCACTGCCTTTAATATTATTGTTCTGAATCCCAGCAAGCTGCCTTACAAACTTGGAGTAAGGGAGCAATAATTAAAGAGTGTTTTTAGAACCAGGATTTAAATTCAGTTTTTAAAAAGTGACAGTGTCCCTTTAAATATTAACTTCACTTTGATAATTTCAGAGCTCTTTTGATTCTAACTGCAACAGTAAGAAGCTACAGGTTTTTCAAGAGTAGATTTCCCAAAACAGATCCTTGGCAATATGATGCTAAAAAAATAAGGTGCTCATTTCTAGCAGTTACCTGATTTCCCCTTATTATGTAAGGTTTTCAAACAATGAAAATTACCTGTCCAGAATATCAGTGTCATGTTACATATCCTATGAAAACCATATTAAATATTGATTAGTGAAACAGTCAGTAGTACACAAACCAGTCAAAGTCTTTCAATTTTTTGAAACTTTTGTAGTTAGAACATGCCAGACAACAGGAGAGGGGGGAGGAGGGAAAACATAAATACAAGTCAAGGCTAGGCACCAAATCCCAGTCAAACCAAGTAAAAAAAACGTGCTTCAAAACAATCTATTATAGATTATTAGCCAGATATAGTTAATATTAACTTTTGAGTGTTCCAAATGGGTTCTGAAAAGAAAAATTCACTAAGTTCACTTTCCTTCTTCTCAGTAATGCCACAAGTAGGATGGAAAAATCACCAAGAAGTATTTGAATCTTGCTTCCTGAATCAAATGAAGCTAAATTCATAGAAGCTAAACACTAGCAATCAAGAGTAAAATAGACGAAAAAAAGTACTTTCTGAGAAAAAAGGGAGAAGGGAGGAGGAAGGGTATTGTATTACTAAGCCATATTCACTAGGGGTGGCAGTTCACAAGTACTGTATTACTGAAAGTGAGATTAAGAGACATACTGAGCTATTCTGCTCCCTGGTTTTGGAAAACACTACGTTTGCATAGACTTCACATAATGATCCGTCAAAGCCTCGAGAGAACCTTTCTAACACTGTAAACCTGCAGAAGTAGGGGAGGAAAAGATGTCCTAGAAAACATGTAGAGCGCAGGTGGTTACTACTTGCTGAATGCAAAGACACTCCAGTATTTCAGATATGCTGTTTAATTAAACTCATAAGAGTTTACAATGTGTTAAATTAAAGTTCTGCCACCTACCTTTCTGTAACAGATGAACTCAGCCACAGGAAATATTTCATCAGAGTAACAGTAAAGAGCAGATGTGTAACCAATTACTGTTTTAGCTTCAACAGAGAACCGGCACCAACAAAGAGTGCACACACTGGCCTCACCAGAATTAAAAACTCACTGCAGATATAGCTAATTGTACTTGCCTACTTCTGCTCTTGAACACAGAACAAGAAGGCTGCTGAAAGGAATGTATTCCTGGGGTATGCATGTTGCTGAAGCCAGGGATAAAAGCTGTTTTAAGATGTGTCAGAGCATAGACAGAATGGCTACAGTATTGCATTGCCTTTTTTGTTCATTCAAGACAACACAAAAGTCTGTAAAGGGAAAGCATCAGGAAGATTCAGCAACATCTTACCCAACGTCTCCCTGCTCCATTTTGTTTAGAGTTTAGATATAGTAATAGTTATTACTTAAGTGATTGTGTCAGAATTTTAAAAAAATATACAATTTTACTGTATTTGTGTGCTCTTAAATCTCTTTGTCTCATGTCTCCCATTTTCAAACATAGCTTAGAAGAAAATTTCAGTGTCTACTACATAAAACACAAAGGCATTTTACAATAGTTATTATTGTCTAGTGCAGCATTAAAACTTTACAATATAACGATGTCTATTAATAAGGGGGGAGTGTGTGGGTTTGGGGTTTTTTTTCCACAAAGCAGGGAGGGAAAGGAGAAAGAGGAGAATGATTACAGTTATTAAGCTCTTAATTACATGGAACTCAGTTTGACAGCATTATTCATGAGTTAAGGGAATTAAAATATCAACATAGGCCACTACACTCTTTATTAATATGCAAAGAAATCAAATTTAAAGGAGTAAAACTTCCATTTTGAGGTCTTCAGTGAACAATTTGCTTACACGATGCTGTACATTCAAGTGCCATTAATTCAGTGCCAGCCACAAGACTACAGCACACCTGAGAAAGATCTGGCTAAGCAGACTGCTTTGTAAGAGTAGTTGTTTTGCTAAAGGTAAATATTTAGGAAACAAAACCATTCCCGATCATCACAGATGATGCTAGAAACACTAATGAGCGTGCTCAAACCTTGTGGAATCCACTCAAGCATTACAACATCGATTTTTTTTTCTAAATTTAGTGCAGCTTGCTTTCAAATGAAACTGGATGTTCCTGGAAATGTAAGAGAGGAAAGCAGGCATCCACCACTGAAAGTGACAACCTCCTTTCAACAGAAAGCAGAGTAAAGAAGCTGCACCAATAAATTCTGTTATNACAACCTCCTTTCAACAGAAAGCAGAGTAAAGAAGCTGCACCAATAAATTCTGTTATATGGCTGAAATCAAGGATAAAAGCTTTAACACATTAGTGAGTACCGACTCTAAGCAAGCTTTTAACACCAACATCCAAATGTAAGCCAGCCCAGTTTTGCTGCTAGCAAGCTTTGATCTTGCTAATTCAACTATGTCAGCAAGTGCTGCAGTCACACCAAAATGCAGGGCAGACCTAGCCTGCCACACAGTCTGCTAAAGCAAGAAATGCTACTCTCACCATACAATCTTATATTATCTAATACTAAACAACAGTAATTATCAGACGTGGATTTTTTTTTCTTTACTTTTTTTTTAATTATAGTAGAAACCTTCCTGGATCCACTAATAATCATCAGACTAAGAGCTATTTAGTGAAATTGCTGATGTCCTGAAAGCTTCCCTTTGAGACATGAGCTTGCTGAGGGTGCTCACTGCTTAAATGGTACAAGGTACAATATAATCTTATATTCAACACTATGAGTATATATTGTACCTTCTTTTATGTATATGTATTTATGAACTGACTTTTATTGAAGAGTTCAACAGACAGCATCAAGTCCTGCTAAATTACTTACAGCAGGTTAACTCCTAAAATATGTTTGAAGACTACTTTATTTCCTCAGCTGTTTCACAGACATTGAAGCTCCCATTTCTGTATTAGCAAATCCCTAAAAGCCTAGAAGTAGCCTACATGCAGGAACTGGTATGCAAACACAAGACCTGAGGGTGAGGAATCCTAAGGAACTTCAAGAGCAAAGGCAATTTAACCAGGTGTTTGTACAAGGAAGTACTGCACCACCCTCAGAGGCCAGGATCTTATTGCATTAGTCTCTAAACAAACAATATTTATGTACTTGTTATTGATGTATTAGATGAATTGCTATTATGGTTTTATTCAAGCAGAGTGACCTCTAACATCATTGCTCTTCATCTGGGAATATAATACTTGCCAGTAAATTAGAATCTTTTAGTACTTAAGACTTGAACAAAAGTAAGGAATTTTGACTCTAAATACAATACATCTAGCAAGCTCTTCCAAAGCACCAATAAATAATCTCTGTACAGCACATTCTCAAAGCACTACCTCATATAGTCTAGCACAGAGAACTACAGAACCTACCAACAGTCCGTGTAAGAGCATTGTGAGCACCCAGCCTACCACCTTGAACACCAAGCCTAAAAATAGTCAGTACATTTTACTGGAGGATGAGAAAACACAAATCACTCTGGCTTGCAAGGAGACCACCCCCATTCCTATCCATTCCTCAGTGGTGATTCACAGAGTAAGAACCAACTCTCCCCATAGGGGTCTGAAGGGGTGGCCTCCAGAAGTCCCTTACCCTAGCTTTCACCTCACAAGACAACCTACTAATCTTAGCTCCAAGACTTAAAATTTCATGACATAAAATGATCCTAATCTCATCTTGAATTTATAGAATGCAACACCATTTAATTCCTCTTTACTTGGCACATACTAGTTCCGGCTTGCAATTTCAGGATTTCATAGAAGATCTTCTTGTAAGACATTATCACTACACTCATAATATTTGTCTTGTGGCTGTACCAACAAACTTAAGCATTTCAATCCATACTAAAGACTGAATGCTTTAAACAAATCCTAAATTTAAGAAATAGATGGTGGAAGGGCCTGTCTACATTAAAGAGGCATCTCATCATAGAATCTTTAGATTTAACATGATAAATCTAGTTCAGGGACAAACAGACACATAAAGAACTGGCATTAACAAGACAATCAACACTACAGTTGGCCTCTGCCTTAAATTCTTATGTTTGGTGCCAGCATCTTCTTTTAAAATAATTGTCCAAGTCCACAACACACAAAGCTACATATAAAGTTATTACGAGAGCTGACATCACGCACAAAGATTATCTAATCTAAACTACTCATTAGAAAACATTCTTGTGGGTTCTTGGGGTTACCAGCTCTCTTTCAAAAACATCAAGAAACAGCAACGGCAGACTTGCTTGGAAAGCAGTTTCAGAAATTTGCTTAAGGAGAATGATGCAGTCGTAATGTTGTAAAATGGGTGCCTGAACAATAGACATTTGTACCACTTCAAGGTGTACTCAATGACACTGAATCACTTCAAAGAAGCTGCTCCACCAGTTCCTTACATAAACCTTCCATGACATGACTGTTATAGAAAGCTCACTTTAACCACAATAACAAAATTAATTTGACAAACTGGACAAGAGAAATAAAAACACACATAGAAGTTTCTCTTTTCTCACAAACACCAAGATGTCCTTGAACCACAGATCAACACTTAACTTGAAAAAAGTTTTCCTCTTTGCATAAGGAATGGAACCTAACATGCACTCAACCTCTGAATACATTAAGCATATCAATTCTTCCTTCAAAGTTATTTTCACAGGGTTTTAGCACAGAAAAAGTGAGAACTACTGGAGGTGGCTTTTTACAGACAACTTTTATCCATCTTGGACACTTCCATGTCATCCTCTCACTGCTAAAGGCCAGATTGACACCATGCCACCACAAACAGTGCTTCCCTTCACCATTTAGCTGTGCCTCACTTCAGAAATTTGGGCGTTTCATGTTTACTCCATTTGTACAGGTGCCAGAGGATCCGAACTCCACCTGTAAACTAATGGGGCTCTGCGCCTGACCTGTCCTTAGGCAGGATATGCAGCAGCACACGAACAAAGTTAGCGAGAGGAGTCTCCTCAGCAGCACCTTCGGCTTCTCTACCCGCAGACCTGGAACCATCCCTACAGCCTCGGGCGGGAAGCACTAAAAATCCGCGACACACAGAAGAATGAGGGCTTATTTTCGGTTATTTTGGGCTTTTATAGAAGAACGTGCAAGTCATTTCACGCGGAAATAAAGCGGAATAGGACGGGCAGGGAGGGGGTGCCCAGGCAGGAGCCTCGGTTCGTGCCGCGGGCCTGGGCGGCGGCGGCGGCACCGCGCAGGTACCGCCGCGATGGTAGCGATGGTAGCGCCGCCGCCGCCCCGGACCCCGCCCGGACCCCCGCTCCCCTCAGCCCCTCAGGCGGCCGCGAAGATGGCGGAGGGTCCGCGCCCCGCTGCCCCCGCACTCACCTGTCAGCCACAGCCGCGGCGGCGGGCGGGGAGGGGCAGGGCCGCAGGCGGCGCGGAGGAGGAGGAGGGGAAGGATGAGGACAACGAGGAGGAGGAGAAGGCAGGAGGGGCAGCAGCGGAGGCAGCAGCACAGCGACGATCGCGGCGCCGCTCGGGCAGGACGCGCCTCCCCGGTGCCGAGCCCTCGCGGCGACATCCGGCGGAAGCGGCGCGGCCCCCGCTCCGAGCCGCGGTGGCGGCGGGCCGCGTACCGGGAAAGCCTGCCTCCGGCAGAGCCTGCGGGTTGGGAATGCCCATGGGCACCGGGAGAGCCTGCCCCCGGCAGAGCCCGCGGGTCGGGAATGGCCCTGGGCACCGGGAAAGCCTGCCTCCGGCAGAGCCCGCGGGTCGGGAATGGCCCTGGGCACAGGGAGAGCCTGCCGCCGGCACAGTCCCGCGGGTCGGGAATGCCCATGGGCACCGGGAGAGCCTGCCTCCGGCAGAGCCCGCGGGTTGGGAATGGCCCTGGGCACCGGGAGAGCCTGCCTCCGGCAGAGCCCGCGGGTTGGGAATGGCCCTGGGCACAGGGAGAGCCTGCCCCCGGCAGAGCCCGCGGGTCGGGAATGGCCCTGGGCACCGGGAGAGCCTGCCTCCGGCAGAGCCCGTGGGTCAGGAATGCCCCTGGGCACCGGGAGAGCCTGCCTCCGGCACAGTCCCGCGGGTCGGGAATGCCCATGGGCACCGGGAGAGCCTGCCTCCGGCAGAGCCCGCGGGTCAGGAATGCCCATGGGCACCGGGAGAGCCTGCCTCCGGCACAGTCCCGCGGGTCAGGAATGCCCATGGGCACCGGGAGAGCCTGCCTCCGGCAGAGCCCGCGGGTCGGGAATGCCCATGGGCACCGGGAGAGCCTGCCTCCGGCAGAGCCTGCGGGTCGGGAATGCCCATGGGCACAGGGAAAGCCTGCCTTCAGCACAGTCCCGCGGGTCAGGAATGCCCCTGGGCACCGGGAGAGCCTGCCTCCGGCACAGTCCCGCGGGTCAGGAATGCCCCTGGGCACCGGGAGAGCCTGCCTCCGGCAGAGCCCGCGGGTCAGGAATGCCCCTGGGCACCGGGAGAGCCTCCCGCGGGCCGGGAATGCCGCCGGGGCCGAGTAGGAGCTGCCCCGCCACCACCCCACTCCTCGGCCCCGCGGCTCCCCGGGTCACCGTAGAGCTGCTGGTTAAACAGCGGAGGTGTGCTCCATGCCACTGAGGTCCCTCGGGGTAATGCTGTGTTAGTTCACCGTTATTGTTACCAGATTAAAACGGCTGCTGCTTTAGGTAGGTAGTTACCTCCAGTGACACTGGATCAGGTGGACTGACAAAGCAGATGAAACTTTCTTGAAACACCTCCAGAATTCCGTATTTTTTTTAATACAGAATAGCTGGGAGATACCGAATGTGGAATTTTTCTCTGTCTGCAGACAGAATGACAGAAGCAGTGCATCAAAGCGAACCACAACGTTCTGCAAGAAGGCTGTTCACTCTGAAGCCTACAACGCATAATTGAAATGTGATTAATTCCTTTGCTGATTAACACTTTGAATAAAACTCCACCTAAAATTCTTATTCATTGTAGCAGATAGTGAAAGTCAAAAGAGGCTTCATCTAATTATTTTCTCTCTTCCAGCAGATTATCTTAACTGCCTTAGAAGAGGATGTAAAAGCCTAGAAGAACATGTGCCAGTGAGAGCTGAAAATATTACATTTTCTTTTAATGTGCTTCCCAACTATAAGTCTGCCTGCAGTTCTCATTGGTCTTTTTTCCCTTTCTATCCATTTCTGTGCAGTCATGTCTTAAAGCTGTATTAAACACTGACAAAAATAGTGGTTTACCTTTTTACTAGCATATTTTTCGTTACTGGAGGTCATTCTCCAAGATCACCAGCCTAGCTGGTTGAGAACGTCCCATAATTTTAGCCTATTCCCTTCTTCAAAGCCACTAAAAGGGAGCAAATTGATTTGCTAAATGTTCAAAGGGAGACTGCACAGGCAAAAGGAGAGGGACAAGAGGTGGAACAGAGTTGCTGAGGAGAAAGCCAGAGCACAAGCTGACCAAATGCCCCTGTTCGATGCTTTGAATTCTCTTTACAGTTGGTGCAGTTGTGAGTGGCTGAGCCATCTTAGCTAAGTGACAATTCAAGTTCTCAGCTGTTCAGTTTCTAACTAAACATTTTTAAGCCTTGTTATCCCTTCCAAAATTACCTTATCTTAATATAATACTACTGTACTGTAACAATTTTAGCTACAAGCATGAAAGAAAAAAATGTCCAGCAGGAATACAAAGACCTGTGTTAGAGATTTCCTGGGGAGAACACTTGGCAACTTTCTTGTCCTCTGGAGCAGCACGCTCCCTAGGAGCAGGGGGCATTACAGGGATGACCAATTTTTACCTGAAATACGGAAAGACAAGGTCAAACAATTTATTCCTTGGTACAAGGGGCCTCACCTGAAAACTAACAGGCCCTGTATAGATGCTTTTTCATGAGAAGAGAATGACAAGTGGCCTGTTGCTACTCTAGCTCTCCTACTGGTTTGGTTTTGTCACGCACTGCAAGAGTAGCAGGCACTGTGTAATGTATAGGGGCAAGCATGGAACAAAAGACTGACCTGCTTTTCACAGATTACCTGGTACAAAACAAGAGACAGCAATACAGAAGCCTAGGGAAACGGGGCAGTACTTGTCAGCACCTTTTCAACAGCTAAGAAGATTTTAAATAAGCATCACCATAAATAGAGTGGCAAAATTTAGGTTGTCCTGAGCAAATCTACTTCTGCACCCATGGCTGGACTTGAAAAGACAATATGGAAGGCTTGGGAAATTAGAACAGAATAATAGCTGAATCTCTCAAATTGGCATTTCTAAAACCTGTAAATGAAGTAGGAAAAGGCAAAGCCTTCTGTCCAAAGCTCAAACCAAAAGAAAGAACCAAACAAAAAAATCTAAGGGAGAAAAGGACTCAAGGGTTATTTCTTGATTCATATAGGAAACCTCCTAATAACTCCTTCCTAGAAGAGTGATTTCCTATACCATTATTCATTCACCTTATGCTGAATAAAAACATTTGGAAGCTGTCCATCATAGCACTCTTTCCATCAGCTTGAGATAGCAGAACTAAATGCAAATACAACATCCTACTTATATATTTAGCATGTATGCATTACATTCTTACTACAAAGACATCTGTCTTCTCTGAAGCAAGCTGAAGCCAACCCACTTCCCTGAAAGGGGCCTTTTAAGAAAGAAGAGTCAAGTGAACAGCAGATTAGTTAAGACTGGGAAGTATTTACTTCTCATTTCAGATAAAACCCAGGTTGTTTTTCACTCAGTATGTAAGTAGATCATTTAGACAAATATTTTCTGAAGAGCTATGACTCCAGGGCAGGAAAAGACTCCCAGGAGGAATTCTCTATGGAAACCAGGAACAAGTGTAGCTCTGTAGCTGAGAATGGTGAAGTGGACTTCAGAATGAGTGAACAGGAAGCTGAAAAAGAAGATTGGATGTGAAGGGAGGAAAAGAAGCCCATTAATTTTCCTTGGCAAATCAGAAAATTGAGGACAAGAATTTTTCAGGAGTTTATGCATTCTAGGCTGGGGTCAAATCCCAGGTTTGTTCAGCATTTATTTCATCTTGTAATTTATCATAATTTTGTTTAATTTGCAGGAGAATTAAAAGGTTTTCCTTTACTTTAGTGAGAGCTGTACTTCCCATTCTCTTAGCACATACTGAAAGTCTGTCACTTGTTTACAGCTGGTTGGATTTTCAGGTGAAATTAAAGACTTTTCAATTGCTACAGGAAACTGGTTTTTTTCCCTTGTTAGTAGAGTGTTTGAAAACAGTCAGCAGACTTTAGGAAATGCATTAATTAAGTCTCAAATGCATTTATATGTCACTTCAGGCATTCTGTTTATGCAGGGTGGAGTGGAAGGCCTGAGGTTTCAGTGAAGTGCATACCATTACAAAAATTAGCATGCTTTGTTTTCAACACAAGGAGCATTGAAGGTGCAGAACAAGTCTGGAGGGAAGCAAAAGGAAAGATGATTCAGGTGACATAAAACACCTGATCCTGAGTGTATCTTTGGTTACAGGCTTGGGAAGTCCCTCCCTTTTCCGTTTTGTGAAAATTATTTGTTTTGTCTCTGTCATCCTTTGTCCCTGCTTCTTTGCCTCTCATTAGCCACCAGGACTAGTCATCACTTCCTGCTGCTCACCAGCACTGACTCAGATGAAGTGCTTTGTTTGTGCAAGACAGGAACTGGGAATGTTCCTGTCAGGTTCTAAAGTGCCTGTATAGAAGTTTTCAGTTGTTATTACTAGGAAGAAATGGCTCTTTATCGTTTATAAGAACATTTTTTTCTGGTTTCCCTCTGCTGTGTGGCCTGAAGGTCACTGTGTATACCTGCTCATGTCCCATGCCAGCTGTGCCCCAGGCACAGACCCATCTCTGCCTCCCAGGGGAGAAGTTTCTATTCTAAAAGAGCTTCACTTGCAGGAGAGCTGCTTGTTAACTCTGTTGTCTTCATATCAAATGCTGGTTTGTATGTCCATCTCAGTAGTTATATTTTTGATAGGTCTGTGTAGCTTGTTTTGTGTCTTTAGGAAAATGATAGAAGGAAAAATAACAGGTTGGGTTTTTTTGATCTGGAGCAATGAAACAAGCAAGTGATTGATGTGTTGAAGGATGTTCTCAGTATTTCTTCAAAGCTCAGTGGCCACTCACTGTGTTTTTGTTCCAGTGACTCAGCAATAAGTAATCTGTAAAGTAATAATAAGTAAACACAATTAAAAGTAATCTGTGTACATTTCAGTCCTTTCTGAGGGTACATATTTATTATTAAAATCCTTGTGATAACATTAAATTGGTAGTATATTATCATACACAATATTAACATTATTTCTAACATTTGAATGTTATGTTAGTTAAAGGGACATGTAGCAGCCAGCACATTGCTACTTTTCTTTTTTTGTCCACTTTTGATGCTCTGCTGGTTTCAAGTGGCTTTCACCCAAACCACCTCGACTCTTCTCTCTTTGACCAAGTTCTGCACAGGGGAATGCTGTAAGATATTCCTCTTGTAAAATATTAACTTCCCATTTGAACATTTGTTGTGCTAATGATATCTTGAAATGACAGGCCATCTGTCCTGTTCACAGGAAAAATCAAACAAACCAACTGAAATGCTGGAACTTGAGCTGAGATGGAATCAGAGCAAGCCATGCCTCCAAGACATGTTAAATGTCATTTCTAGGCCTTGTATAAACCTAAATCTGTGGATGAGCAATAAATCAGCAAAAGTCTTGCTGAGAAGGTGCTTTGCTATGGTGATGGGAAGTTTCTAGGGGCTGGTATTGAAGTTTTTCTAGTTTGGTATCTGTGCATATCTAAACTCCTGTATCTGAGCAGCTCATCTTGACATCCCACCTGTGCTCCATTCCTACCCACAAAGTGTTTCTTTCTCAGGCCTTCAAGGGCTCACTGAGCGGGGCGATTTCAGAGCTTCCCACCGGCTCAGCTGCCAGTGCAGGAGGGGAGCCAGTGTGAGCCAGTGTTCCCCCCTCCCATTGCCACACAGTGGGATCTGTGGGCACACACTGAACCTCTCTAGCTCAAGGGATGCTACTGCGGATCAAAGAAAACATCCAGGATTAAATGTGTCCAAAAGCCCTGGTACTCTGCAGTCCCGGGTTTATGGCCGCCGCCCCAAACACTTCCACAACCGGGCAGATATTCGGTGCAGGAACTGTTTCCCACAAACAGCGGCACATTCGGAGGAGCCAGTGCTTGGGCACAGTCCTTCGGTTTCCATGGGTGGGTGAAAAATCAATAAGCAGCGCTGAATGTTGGAAATATTCAATCTTTAGACACTGCAATGGGCGGCCTAGGGAGGTGGCGGGGTCAGTCTCTGCAGGTGTTTAAGCAAGGGCTGGATGTGGCACTCAGTGCCATGGTCTGGCTGCCAAGGTGATGCTCGGTCACAGGGTGGACTCGATGATCTCAGAGTCCCTTTACAGCCTCCATTTACATTCCGTGATTGCCGGTTACCGTGGTGAGCCAGGGCCGGCCCTGCCCGCGCCGGCTGTGGGCGCCGCCGCGCCCCGCTCCCATTGGCCCGCTCGCCGCCGCGCCCCGCTCCCATTGGCCCGCTCGCCGCCGCTCCCCGTCCCTATTGGCCGCTCCGCGGACGGGTCGCGATTGGCCGCGCTCGCCGCCGCTCCCGCCTGTCCCCGCCGGCCTCGCCCCCGCGCCGCAGTGGGGCGATCGGGCGATGCGGTGACGTCAGCGCCGGGCGGCTGCGCCATTGGCGGGCGGGGCGTGGCGAGAGATGTGGCGCGCGCTGCGCCGGGCCGGGAGCGCGGCCCCCCGGAGCGGCCCCGGCGTGAGGGGAGAGCGGTGGGTCCCGAGCGCACGGACGGGCAGGTGAGCGGGGAAGGGGCTGCGGGGATAGCTGCTGAGCGGGCCGAGGGAGGTTATCCTGCCCCGCAGCCCTGCTGAGGCGCAGCCGGAGCGCTGTGTCCAGTTCCGCGCTCCTCGGTACCAGAGAGACGGGGAGAGGGTTCAGCGGAGGGCAGCGAGGGCGGTGAAGGGTCTGGAGTACTGGAGTATTTCTTACAAGGAAGGGCTGAGGGAGCGGGGCCTGTTCAGTCTCGAGAAGAAACAGCTGAGAGGGGACATCGTTAATATTTGTGGGAGGGTGCCAAGAGGATGGTCCTCATTGCTGAGCAATAAGACAAGAAAGAGGCAACAGGCAGAAATTGATGCGCAGGAATTTGCACCTGAGCCTGAGGAAGAACTTCTTTACTGTGCAGGTGATTGTGTACTGGAACAGGTTGTCCGGAGACGGTGTGGAGCTCTGTCACCGGAGATAGTCCAGAACTAGTCCAGATGCAATCCTGTGCCGTGTGCTCTGGGATGGCCCAGATAGAGCAGGGAGGGTCACCAGGTGACCCCTGTGGTCCCTTCCAACCTGACCCATTCAGGGATTCCTTGGGCTGCCGAGATCACGCCCACGGCAGCAGAGGCTCGGGGCAGGGGAGGTGTTGCTTTGGAGGTGCCTCGGGTTGGAACCCTGGTACCGAGCCTTTACAGACGTGTGGAGAGGAGAAATCCTCATGCACAGGATGCTCGGCGTTAAAAATGTAGCCAGAGTTAGTGTGCACAGCGTGCACAGGCAGTGGGGTGAGACGAGGTGAAATTTGGACCTGGAATTCAGTCCAATTATTCAGCTGACAGTTGGCTGCCCCTGGCAGCCCATAACAATGTTAGGCTCAGCATGGCTGTCCTGCAGCAGTGCTGCAAGGCCTCCTGAGAAATATGTTTCAGGCACCTGCCAAGTGTTGCTATATGATTTGTATGGTGGACAGGAAATTTCAGGAACCTAAAAGCATCTAAACTCTCTCAAAATACAACTGGTGTGCAATTTTTACACCGTGTGAGAAAAACAAGCCATTTGGCTATTTCTCATACTCTGCCCAGAACATTTCTCATACTCTGCCCAGAACATTATGGATGTCATTTTTAGTGAATGACTCGTCACTGTCTGTCTTCAGTACAGTGTGTGCTACCATCACGATGCCTGAAGTCAACACAGATCACCTGGATGAGCAGCAGGTGCAGCTCTTGGCAGAGATGTGCATCCTTATTGATGAAAATGACAATAAGATTGGAGCAGATACCAAGAAAAACTGTCACTTGAATGAAAACATTGATAAAGGTACGGCTCGCTTATCTTCTAATTGAACCATTAAGTTGATTAAATATTTACAGAAGCAGAGTCAAGATTAAATTAAAGCCTTAGTATCAGGTGAGTGTTGGATCAAACCAGAGCAAGTACCTCCCCACAGGGCCCTCCACCCCAGCATAAAATATCTGATGTTAAAATGGAGGAACACTCATTTGGAGGCAGTTGCAAATGAGAGAAATGTGTGATTGCACATACAAGCTTGATAAATATTTTTAATCACATTTTGAATATAAAATACTATTTTTCCCTATTATGGATACCTGATTCTATGTAGCTTTTTCTAAAGAATGCCATTTGCTGCTTTGCTGACTTCTTTTCAAGTAGAAGAGGCTTTCATTTTGAAGTAGTTCACCCAGAGTTCTGCTTCAAACACTGCTAATAGGAAAGGGTTTAACTGATTTTGGGTTTATTTGAGGTTGGTCAGATTCAGCACTCTCACGTAGTTGAGTGTCACCTCCTTTTATGTGCTTGGGGAAGGCATCTTCCTGAAGAGTGAGGAATAACACACTCAAAAGGTGAAGAAAACAGCAATTATACTGTTTTTAATGGAGCCTATTTTCCTTGTACTTTTGCAATGCTTGAAGGGTCTTGAAATTCTGTACAGATTTTTAGTAATTTTTGAGTCATCTCTTTTTTATTGTAAATTTATGGATGCCAAGCTGTCCTTGGCAGCTTGCCCAAATGTGCTCATTCAGAATGGTGAACTGAGTTTAGAAGAACTCCTCTGTTGCATTTTTGTTCTAAGCACTTCTCTAATTTCATGTTTTGCATAAGCTGTCATGGAAACCTGAATAATAGCTCGAATTATTTATCAAATCCTTGGTTTTTAACATATATTAATTTTAGATTGGATTATGTAGAAATAAGGCCATTCTATGCCCTTAAACTATCTTGATATGTTTTTTTCTCTTCTGTTAAATATCTCACTTTTGTATTTGGTGGTTTGGTTTTTTTTAGGTTTATTGCACCGAGCTTTTAGTGTTTTCTTATTTAATACAGAAAATAAACTGTTGCTGCAGCAGAGGTCAAATGCAAAAATTACATTTCCAGGTTAGTACCAAAACATTGTATTTATAGAAATGTTTTATTTAAATCAATATTTTAAAAAAAAAAGTCAATCCAGTCCTGCTGTGTAACTCATTCTGAGGTTTTAGAATTTACTACTTTGGAGAGGACCTACTTCCAATACTTCTGAGAGTTCAAGGTATCTTGTGGGTGAAGTGAGATAATGGGAGCACTCATGTATGGTTATATATATTCTTGGGAAATGCTTGTTCTGTGATGTGTGATCCTGTCATGCAAGGGCAGAGGGTGTGGTATTACCCCTGTCTGCTGCAAGACATTTATTGGAGTTGAAGAAATGACTCTGGTATCTGTGGAGAGTGTCCCATTCCACAGGTAAAAGCTGATGTGCAGCAGAGCCCTGGTGCTTGGGAGATCTGTGGACCTTTGTCTGTGTTGTCCTAACAAACACTTCTTTACCTCTGCCACAAGTGAGACTGTGTGGCCAAACTATGCAGTGCTTGACTTTGGAACACTCCTGAACTATTGCTGTCAAATGCAAATGGAGAGGCATAAAAATAAGGAGGGGAATAAAATAGGAATAGCTTAGATGAGACATGCTGGAGGGGGCATGAGGTTGTCTGTTGCAGAATTTTCAATGGAAAACAAAATCAAGTGTTTCCAAGTTCAGGAAGGAAGATCTTTTTCTTCTTTCCCAGGGAATCTTTACTATAGAGATTGCTTTTAATTTTTTCTTTCACTGCTAACCAGTCAAAATGCTCAAGTGTGGTTTATAGATATTCTATCTCTACTTTAGATGCTTTTGAGCTTGACTTTTACAGACAAAAGGTTGAAATAGAGTATGGATCAGTTGTCCTTTAAACACAGGTATAAACCTTGTATTTAATTCTACTTACTGTCAGCTGGTCTTGAAGCTCTGGGAATATTTTCAATAGCCTGTAACATATAAACTCCCCAAAGTAATTTTAATTAGCATTTGAGAGGTAAACAAGGTCTTTATAGACTGTCTCTCTAAGTTGTTGTGTTGGGGACAAGAATGCCTGTCCTCATGTGTATCAAACAGTAATCTGCAGAGCAGTGCTTGGCAGAAGCACATCCCAGTGCAAAATATTTAAAGGAAAATAAGTGTAAATATCCTCCTTCTGTGACCTTTCTCCGTAAAAGAGAAACAAAGCTGTAATGTGTTGAATAACTGGCCTCTGTCTCTGGGGGATTTTGGTGTTGTGGGTTTTTTTTTTCCCTAAGTCTTTATAAGTGTCAAAAATGGACTGATCCCAACTTGTTGCAGACTGTTTTACCAACACGTGTTGCAGTCATCCTCTAAGCCATCCACAAGAACTGGAAGAAAACAATGCCATTGGTGTTCGGAGAGCAGCACAGAGACGGCTGAAAGCAGAGTTGGGAATTCCCATGGAGCAGGTAAAGGAAGGAGGGAGAAACAGGAATTCTTGCCAGCATTTGTCAGTTTACAGACTGTGTCTGGCAGAGTCAGACTCAAACCTAAAAACTTATCTTTGGAGAGGCAGAGAACTGAGTGAACTTCAGAGATCGCTGGAGGGCAGGCTTACACTTGGTTTGTCAGTATGTGTTTGTGACCTTGGCTTCGAGTAGTTGTCAAGTCTTTTCCTTGGGGGATGAGGGGTAGGTGCAAGTGTTTGTGTTCAGCAATGCTCACTGAGTGTGCAGTTGAGTCTGTAAACGTTATTTAAAACATACCTTATAGGAGAAATACACTCCAAGTATTACAGGCCGAGTCTGGCTAGAGAAATGCTGTGCAATTCATGCCATTAAAGAACTTTAAATTTTTTTTCCTAGTGATTCTTCGTGAAAAAGTTGCAGTTGTACACTTGGGAAAATACAATTTCTCAGGAATAGGATAATAGCTGATAAATTGTACTGCAATGCCCAGCAGTGCAATTCTCCTGGTCTGGCAGTGCTTCTGACAAGTGATTTGGTTGTAGGTAACTCCAGAAGAAATCTCCTACCTGACACGAATACACTACAAGGCCAAGTCTGATGGGATCTGGGGAGAACATGAAATAGACTATATCTTATTTGTGCAGAAGGATGTGACACTGAATCCCGACCCCAACGAGATCCAAAGCTACTGCTACGTGACACAGAAAGAACTGAAACAGCTCTTGGCCAAAGCTGCCAGGAATGAAGTTAAGATTACTCCATGGTTCAAGCTGATAGCAGAGACCTTTCTTTTTAAGTGGTGGGATAACCTGAATAACTTGAACAAATTTGTTGAGCATGAAAAAATACACCGAATGTAAATAGCTGGGATAAAAGGTGCTGAAGGCTAGCAGTGATGTTGTCCTATTAACACTGATAAATCATGACTTAAGTGCAGAGAATTGGTCCACATGGAGCATGTTTAGTTTATACAGATGTTATTATAGCCAGTGTTTTTTCTTCTGTCTTCATCATCTCCTCTTCCCCCTTATCTCCTGGGCGAGTTAAGCTTGATCTCAGGTAAAATGGGTAACACTAGCATGAAACCCCTGGGTTCCTCTTCCTGCATTGCCTGATAAAGGATCCTCAGCCTGTGTGTGTCCTGCACACCTGGGAGGGAGCCTGGGCACCCCTGCCCAGCTCAGGCAGGAGGGCTGCCGTGTTCTCACTAAACTTGACCATGCCTTAAATAGTGATTACACGTGACTAGGCTCTGCTGTGATGTTAAGACCAGTTGCCAGAAGAAAAAAAATACAATTCAAAGTAATCAAAGTAATTATTTTTAATTGCAGAAAGCAAATCTCTTCAGCTACTGTACTCTATAATTAACCAAACCCATAAAAGCTTAAGTAATTGGATTGTCTGTGTGGAGTGAGTTTGACTTTGAAGTGCTGACATATGTGATAAAGCTTTAAATAATAAACAGTGTTTGGGGTCTTTTTCCCCACCAGGCTTCTCTGATTAGTTAAGTACTGGATATCTCTTAAATTAAAAAAAAAAGGGTTAATTACACCAAGTGTAAATGGTAGCTGTCTAATGCCACTAGTCTGTCTTTGGAGACAGGATATGCACTAAATGGCTCTTCTCTGTTTTCCAGCAAACAAAGGCATCTTGATACAAGATGCAAAGGGCTTTTCTTTTCCTGTAATAGTTATTCCCAGACAACTCAAACCTCCTGAACCCCAAAATTCAAGACTGACAATTTGTGGACTTACAGTGAGTCTTGATGTCAGTTAATTAGAAATTGTACCAGAGCTAATGCTTTTTGATCTTGCAGTCAATTGCTAGTAACATGGAGGGCTTTTTTCAATAAGACAAATACTTAAAGGTGCTTAAATTTTAATTATAGGTGTGGGAGGGAGGATCCCCAAAGAAGTTTGTGATTTCTTCTGTTAGCACTCACTCAAACTCGGTTTCTTAAGCTCTCCCAGAGCCCGATGAAATAGGATTTTTGTCATTCCCCTTCTCATTGCAAATAAACCATGGTTTTGACAAGTCTGCGTCTGAATTCAGGGTAAAATTAACTTTTACCAGTGGTCAAGATTTCTCTTTCTCATCCAAATTGTGACTGCAGCACTGAAGCTTCTGTGTACTAGCACCTCCAGAGGTTCAACACGTAGAGGTTTTAGAGCCAAGTTTGTATGTTGGCCAGAACTGATGTGCTGTTTCAAAGCAAATAATATCAGGTGAGGGTACAGTGATGTGATGCAGCATCTCTTGAATTCAGTGCAATCAGTCATGTTACCTAGCTGCAGCTATGGAGTAGTTTTCAAATACTTTTAAAATGTAACTTTATAATTAAAACACCTTATCTAAACCCTTGGACTGTTGTTTTCTTGTCGGATGTGAAGCCACAGGGAGAATAATCTCTGTCATTGCCACACTATAAGCACCACCCTGCCCATTAAACACCACTGAAGCAGCACGATATGGGCAGGGCAGCAGGGCACAGAGCCACTGGAAAAAAGTTCTGTTTTTCTAGTTCAGCTTGGAGAAAAAGCTGGCAAAGCAGGTCCTAAAGTAAAAATACTGCGCATAAGAAAAGTTTTGCTTAACAGTTCCTCCAAGGCTCTCAGAAGTTTATAATGCATCACTTTACAAACCTCTAGGTAACCATTGACCAAGTAGGGACAAAAAGGAAATATTTCACATTTCACAATATATTTTGAGCAGAGACAGAATTTTGTCTATCAGGTCCTGAAGAGAAAATGTCTTGCTAAGCCAAGGATGACAGTAGCATGTGCTTGGGAGAAAATTTCAGTCTGATGCTCATTCTCTACATATCTGAAATATTAATACTAATTTGAAATATTTGAAGTTGTAAGGTGTAACCTTCCCTGCCCATGCTGTTTTAGGTTATTACAGATGGCAGGTCAGTACCAGAACTGCAGTTTCTCCTCCAGTCACCCTGCATCTTAGTAAAAGTGGCAGCATTTCTCCTGTGTTTCAGTGCACAAACACAAACTTTGTGCAGTCCTTTTTGGTTTCCCATTACTTTCCCACCACTTTCTGCCTTCACCAGCAACGTAAACTCATCACAAAGAATTACTTGCATGCAGCAATCCAAACCTTACTGAACTAAAGTCTGAACCCAGGAAATTCAACAGTACTTTAACAAGGCATACACATTTCTAGATTTGAACTTATTTAAAATAATTTTGTATAGAAATAGAAATACTTTACTGATACATGCAAGTCAGGAATAAGAACATGGAAGAAAGTATTTTTTATGTCTGCTTATAAATGGTTTCTGTCACTAGTATTGAAAAATTTCTCATGGTATTGGTTGGAACTGCAACATCAAGGTATTGAAACACTGAACTTGAAGTATCTTAACCACTAACACAAAACATGTTTAAACACCAAGTATTCCCAAAACAGATAACAGGACTAGAAATTAGTTTTAATAAATTTAATTTTGATTTTAAATTTGATTTTTTGATTAGTTTTTAATTTTGATTCAGAAGACTGCTTATCTTCTCTGTGTTTTACCAGATTTTCTCTTCCCAGCCAGCAGATGTTTTGGCTTCAAGTTAAATATGTGCCTGTCTGCCTCTCCTTTCCTGCCCAGGCGATTCATTTTCTTTTGAGCTTTCTTTGCCATGATCTTGACCTTCTTCACCATCTATTTAAAAACAAACAGTTAAACATGCAGAGTAACTTTCTCAGTAACTCAGATAACAAGCTTTACCTATAAAAAAACCCACTAAGCTGGATGGTTTTATCAAAGACATTATCACCAACTCTAGAGCAGTATCACTGCAAGGGACACTAATGCTCCTTAGCAAAATTTTTTCAAAAACACTAACACAGGATCATGCTATCCTTGGAATTCCTCACTTACTAAAGGTAGAACTCCACAGTTTGCATAATTTTTCCTTCAGACTTGCACTTAGAGACAAAAATTAAAATGCACTTCCCTGGTCTGTACGATTACATGTTACTTATAGGAAGGAAGTACAGAAACATAAGAGTCCAAATGAAAGATGATGAAGCTGCAGAGAGACAGAACACAAACTCTGGACGACCAACCAGCCTACTCTGAAACTTCCAAGGAGCTGGTCTAGGTACAATCACACTGGTTTAGCTGCCATACAGGTAAATAACAAACCTTTTCATCCCGAAGGCCAGACACGTCCCGTGGTGTGCGAGAGCAGCTGCGGCTGCGGGACACCGACTTGGGGGTTTCAGACTCATCCCGTTTCCGCTTCCTCGTGGTACTGCGGGACCTTCTCACATAATGTGCCTGAAATGAAAGCATCATTTAACCATTAAAGGCAGAAACAATCAGTGCATTTCTAATCAGAATAATAGGAAAAACAGGAATGGATTGCTGTGATAAATTATATTGGTTATTCCGTAGTAACGTAAAGATCTCGCCAGCTGTTGGTCACTGCCTCTCTGTCCTTCAGGAACACTCAAATTCCAGTGAATATCAGCTTTTTCTCCTCCATAATTTCTAACTCCAGTATTCTCTTTTTTTAGGGGGGAGTAGACTCATAAGTAATCAATAAAAAGGTACAAATAAATGGCTAGCAACACTGAAGCAATTTTGCAAAAAAGCAATGAAGAAACCTGCCCTGATTAGTGTCCTGTGTACAGGGCAAAGCTGTAAGGATTTTCAGACATGAAAACTTATCATGTTATAGCTAAGTGTTACATTCCTTTTCACTGAGATCACTCCTGCATCAACATGGCAGAGCAGCTCTGAGAACCATAAATGCTTGCTTCAGATGTGTAGTGTTGACAGTCCTTGTTTCCTAACTCCTTGTTTAAAGAATTAGAGGTCTCAAGATCGAGGGAGCTGTGATATGCTGGATTTGCTGTACAAAATTAATTTTTTTCAATTTCTGTTAAAATGAAATGCCTCCTGAAGGCCAGTCTCTGAAGTACTTTATCTGCCTTACATTTAAAGATGCCAGCTGCCCTCAAAAACTTCAATTACAGTTCATGGAATTAATGAACTATAAAAAAATAGGCCTGATCTGTTGTTATTACTATTTCTGACATAGCAGAGTCTCATCCAACAAAGCAGAATCGAAAATTAAGAAATATGTTTAGCCAAGCCTGTTCTCCAATCCTACATAAATTTCAAGAAAGCAGTGCACATATATATATGATACTTGATAAATGTTAGTTTATTTTTTCAGCTTACTCAACATGCTTTGCTCATGTTACTCAAAAAATTCCAGCACCAACTGCCTCATCTGCAGTTCCTATTTCATCTATTTAATAGATCTGACCTCTCTCATGCTAACTCTTATAAGCATTTCATCTGTGCTCAAAGAAATTTAAGTCTCTTTTAGATAAATATTATGTTTAATAATATTTATATTATTAATATTAATATTATTATTAATAACATCTATATTATTTATATAATAACTTACATCATCTTTATTAGTCATGTCAAGTCCAAGATCAGTCATTTCTTTCTCTAGCACCTTCCGTTGCACCTGTAAAAACAAAGTTAAGAAAACACATTTCTTTCAAAAAAGAATGGTCCCACCTTATCTTTTTCCTCAATACACCACCACAAGTCCATTATTTTCACTATATATTTTTAGTTTTATCACATCCACAAGCAGATACTTGAAGTCCTACCTTCACATTTCATTTTTTGCAACTTAATTTTCTTCACCCATAAATTCCCTTTCACAGAATTGCAATGGCCCAGCATTTCCTTAAGATCTTAGAAATAGTTTGCCTTTCTGGGGGAAGCTGACAAGGAAAGGTATTTTGGTCAAAAATGTTTCCTTTTCTCCCCAAAAGGCACACACTCTGTAGAAAGTAAAAGCTACTGGGGGCAATAGCAGCTAGATTCTTTTTCTCAAAGTGTCTAGTTATCAGTTTATTACTTTGCAATTGTCCTGGACTGGTCAGAAGAGACTCTACCACCAGAAAGTGTGATACCTGGCTTCCAAAAAGACACATGACCTTTTCCAGAACTGCCAGAGGCCCTTAACAAATTTTATATGATTGTGACTTTAAGTAATTAATACTTATTTGATTTTAAAGAAAAAAAAATAGTAATAACAATATACAATGAAACAACCCACTCAAACAAACAAATCATATTAAAAACCTTTTCTGCAATGTATATGGAATTTTACAAGATGCACTTGTGTACAGTGACACACAAGAAAAAGGGCTACTATCCCTCACTTGGTGTGGCCTCCACAGCTAAGCAGTGACCAGAACTCCTGGGAGGACAGAAGAAAGCAAGCAGTGGGAGGGCCAAGTATGAGAAAAAGTCACCAGTTCCACTACCCGACAGTGATACCTGCTTTCATGATGTCACAGATCTGCAGGATTTTGTTACAGAACAAGCTCTACACTCACCTTTTTAGCTGTTCTAGGCATCCTGGGGCCATGAACGTCTTTCTCCTTTGACTGCAGGATTTTCAGTTTCTTCTTTTCTCGGATCTGTCTTGCCAATTGTCTGATTTCCATCATTTCTTCATCATCACTTTCTGGTTCACTGTCATATTCTCCAGCAGCTTCTCTCAGCTCTTCCTCTTTCTCCAATTCTTCTAGTTTCTTAGATTTTGAAGAGGTAAAAATGGAGATCAAATCCTTGACTTACAATCCTCAACATTACATTTTTGCATGGTCTTGGGCCATGACAGCATATGGGCCCTTCAAAGAAGGAACTGCATTATCTGATAATGACCCTCTGAGCCACACCCAGCTGAGCCAGTGATACAGATCACTGTGAACCCATGGCACAGGCTGTGCAGACCAACTCCATCACACCACATTAGCACTTGGCTGAACTTGTGTGGCTGCCCAGAGCTGCCCAGTGTGTGACAGCAGCTGAACTGTCCTGTGAGCTGTGCTTGCTCTGCCATTTCTGGAAACAGACTCTGAAAAACCCTTCTCTTCCCATGTTCATCAGAGGAACCCAACTGCGTAACTGGGAGGCTCCATGGGCTGCACTCACCACTCCTCCTTAGCAACCAGCAGGAAATCCAAACAGTGATTGTTATTAAATACAAATGTTACAAATTGAGCATTCAGTCCATTTCCTCCATAAACATAAATCTGATGGATGAATTTCATATTATTAAAAATTAATAAAGTTTGATAGCTGCATTTCTGTAGCTGTAATCAAAGAACGAAGAAAAAACTTCTAGTGCAAACCTCATATTTTAGAATGGAACAGATAAGATCATCATTCTGATGAGGTGAAGCAGTTTTCCATTCTTCTGAAATTCTGACTGTGAACATTCAAAAAATAGTAACTTTTCCCATGACAAGTGCAGACAATGTAAAAAAGAACAGGTTCTCATGATACACTGTTTTTAATCTACAAATAGTAATTCACATTAAACAAGGGAAAAAGAGGAAAGAAAAGAGTAAAGCAAAAAATGGAAAACTCACTCTCATTATATCTGGATCTATGAAGTCAAGTATATTATGGCCTTCCCATATCTCTGGAATCTTATCATACTTCTCAGATGAATTCATTAAGTCCCAGTATTCTTAAAAATACAACAGAAGTTGATAAAGAGACAAAAATTAATTTCAAAGAATGTTCCATGACAAAAACAACACAACACACACCCACAAAAGAAGTGCCCTATCCCTAAGAATCTGGCAGCACCTCTGCCACATAAATATTTCTGATCTCCATCCTACTGCCAAAGATTGTTCAGTAATGGCATGACCCACTGCCCCAAGACATGGTAGGTAACAAATACACAGCAGAAACACACTATATGCAGTCTCTTTCATACTGATACTTTCTTAACAAAGAGAGCATCAGAAATTAATTAAGTACTACAATACAGAATGGAAAGAAAAATCACTGGTCTGAATCATCTGACCAGTCATTTTATGTCTGTGACACAAGTGGGAAACAACTAAGTGACATCACAAAACACATCACTAAAGATCACCAGTTCTGGAACAGAAGGACAGTGTGCAATGAAATGGTGGCACTGGCATTCAGTTGAAAGGAATCAGGTTTAGGTATTCCCCCTTAAGGCTGGAATAGCCACAGTTCATTGCTTACTACTACTACAACTACTACAACTACTACAACCTTATGTCATACTTACTCTGCAGATCCAAAATATAATCATCTCCCATTTCAAGTTCAATATCTCTCTCCTGCAAAGACATACATGGCTTTAGATACCATCTAATTTAGAAGCTATGGACTAATATAGCAAATTTAAAACCCAGATGCTGATTTCCCAATTTAGAGATGCCACTTACCAATTTCCTCCTGGGAGTGTCCACTTCCATGCGTTTCTTACGTGCTACTACTCCCTCAGGTATAAAAGGCAGTCGCTCCTGGAATAAATCCACCCCAACAAAAAAAGGAAAAGAAGTTCACATCAATTTTTCTTTACACTGCTATAAATCACCAGCTGCACTGTAATGTATTTTTGAAGAATACAAAATTCCAAGCTCCCACTAGGAAATGCACTTAGAGATAATAAATGAGAAAACTTCATCATATGAATCTGTTCACAGAATTAACAATGACAGAATTCTTACCCTGCTTAAGAAGTACTGGGAAATACATTAAATAGTGTAAGCATGTAGCATACCTTGTTATCTCTTTTGGTTGGCATGGCCAAGTGTAATCTATTCAGAACTTCATTCACTTTGTTTCCCTTCATTTTAGTATCAACACGATGGGCCAACAGTCTGTCACAGGCCTGAAAGTGCACATGGCAACATAAGGTGAGGAGTGAAGCCTTTCAGACACAGCAGGCATTCAACTGCAAGTATCTAGTGTCACATCTTACTCTCTTATTGTCTTATACTTCTAACTCTCAAGAAAGCATCAAATTATTTTACATAAAAAGTATCATAGGTGGATGCATTTTCAGGTATGTATTTTTAAGAGGACTCAGAAAAAAATCACAATTTAAAAAAATATTATGGCTTTATTTTCCATTTTCACCCAAGCTCACTGAGGCACAACAAGGAAAACATTTTTAAAGTTTATCACTATAATGCAGTTTAACTGAGATCAAATTCATGCAAGTGAAGCAAAATATTAGCTGTTTATTTGGGAAGAAAATAAAGAGAAGGCACCTACCTCTGTTTTAACTTGGATTACACCTTCTTCAGTTAGAGTACTTGTCTCTATTACGGAAAATCCTTCTGCTTCAAAAGCTTTAAATATTTTCTAAAATTGAAAAATTATCCCAAATAAAAACATCCTGTGAATTTCTTAATATAACAATACATTAAGACCAGAAATCTTAATCCAGTATCAATACATGCAATGTACTAATATTTTATTAGAAAGTATTTCTAAAAAGATGACAGAAAATTACAGTTCTATTTATTCTTTCATTTATAAGCAATTAACTACTTTATAAAAGGCACCTATAAATGACCCAAAAGGGGGAAAAAAAGAGAGAAACACAAATTCTTTGTGCTTTAACCTGTAGATACAATGGAATTAGGTCTGCAAGACCTTTTATTGCCACTGATCAGTGACACCTCAGTGTAGTACTCACTGTCTCTGAACTGTCACTGAACTGAGGAGTAAGGCTATTGTCTACCTTCCAATTACAGCAGTAACTGAGAGTTCTCACAGCATCAGAGATTTCTGAAACCATTAAGAACCTGCCTTCTGTTTGGAATTTACAATATTCAGGCAAGGATCAGTATTAGACAGTACTAAAGAAAGATGGGGTCAAGACCTGCAAAGCTACTTTGCACTGCACTATTAGAGCAGTTCAATAGAGAAATTATCATGTAAAAGTTTTGCCCAGTACAAATTATAACTATATACAACACACACAAAGAGTATATTTTGTAAACATCAGAGGATGAAGAGTTGAGAGAAATATCCTAACCTGGCTGTCTTCAGGAAGTTCTGAAATCCTCTTCACATCACATTTGTTTGCAACAATTATAAGTGGCTGATAAGGAAAAAAAAAATCTTAATTCAAATTACCATGTTATAAAACACTGGGGTTTATTAATAATGTGAACCAAACACACCTTGTTAGCAAACAATGGCTTAATATTTTTGAAGAGCTCCACCTGCTCCTCTAGGCTGTGCCCACACTGCTCAGACACATCCATCACGTAGAGCACAGCAGCCCGCAGATGTGCCAGGGCAGTGATAGCCTGCATCTCAATGGTGTTCCTGTCCTCCAGGGGATGATCCAAAATGCCAGGCGTATCTACAACCTAAAATTAACATCATTAAGTCAGGTGTTATTGAGCAGCTATTGCAGAACATGTGCTTGATTGGTCATCAATATTGTCTTTTTTAAGACACAAATAGGACTGTGAGCTCTGCCAAACTAAGAATCTGAAAATGGAGAAATGGGAGGAGAATGAGGTTTCAGCATAAACAACACTCCAAGTATTGCAGAGGAAGGGAAAACACTACCCCAACCTCGCCCACATTTTGACAGTGATAAAAAGTGATCTGGCTTTAGTCAGCAATTCCATTTCCCATCTTCCCTCCAATGAAAAACATCCCATACATGTATATTTTTACAACAGGTTTTGACTGCTGCCCTCGTTTGGCACGCTGTACCTTGCACAGCAGCTGTCAGACACAGCATGTCTCATCCAGACAAAAAAAATGAAACTCCCATGGCAAAAGGCAAATCAGGCTATAACCAGCTCACTCTGAAAATGCAAAATAGTAACAGTTCTTACCTGCCAGCGTAGATACTTATAATCCATATGTCCCACAAAGAGAGATTTCGTGGTAAAGGCATAAGGCTGCACTTCTACATCTGCTCTTGTAACCTTGAAACAACATTTAGTCACACACATTTATTTAAATTCTTTTGAAGTTGCAAGCAGTATATCATAATTATAATACAATTCCTTTGCTACAAGGGAAAAAAAAGCTAAGAATGGTTATTCTAGCTTCTCTGCAAGCAAATGCTTGTCAAATGCAAGCAAATGTCTGTCAGAGTGAAAAATATCATAATTTTCCATTTATTCCTCCAGGAATTTCATTCAACCTCTCCTCACACATTTAAACTTGCTACTGCTCACATCAGACACTGCCACGATATCAAATTGTTTAGAAGTTATTTTATTTTAATTACATGGTATCTTATTATTTCTGAAAAAACCACTCACATACCTTATTTATAAAGCTGGATTTCCCAACATTTGGGTAGCCACACAGCAGAAGAGTTCGTGTGTTGGGATCAATGGTTGGCAAACGAGACAAATGTTGTCGCACTGAAATGTTAAAAGATTTTTAAAATATCTGTGATAAATTAAGTTTTACTGAGATGGGGTAAAAGTACACTTGCTGAATTTTTTACATAAAAACTAGTAACATTTCTGATATAATATGATCATTTATGAAAGTGTGTAATAGTTTGCAGACTCCACAAGTATCTACATATAACAAAAATAAAATGTCATCAATATTTAAGAAATCAAGACCACTGTCTTATAGCTAGAATGACTCCACCAGATCAGGCAATGTAACCTGTAGGACTAGTAAGTCTGAACTAAGAAGTATTGTTTGCAAAATCTTTAGCAATTGTTTTTCATGTATATGTTAGTGAACAGAATGATAAGTAAAAGCATGGCTGTGACTTTTGAACAAAGAAAAAAGTCTTATCACTGTTACTAATACCATAACATTTAAAGACTATTCAAAGAGAAAACTATTTTGTTGAAAAATAAAGTAAGTATTTGGGGATTTTAAAACAGCTTCTGTGTTTCCAGGATCATTAACCCGTACTAAACACATTCTTCTACACGCTATTAAGCGTGATAAACTTTATATCCAATTCACATGACTTTTTTAGCCCAGATGTAGCCCCAACCTTGCTCCAAATACTCCAGGCTTTGTTTCTGTCTCTTGATGATGGTGCACATGCGTCCCAGGGCCGCCCTCTTGAGCTGCTTGCAGCGGTACAGAGAATCCCCGTACTTCATGAGCCGCACGTAGTCCTTGGCGACACTGCGGGCACAGCACAGGAGTCAGCCAACACCCCAGCAGGCCCGGACAAAAGCAAAGAAATCAGCGTCCCTTACTTGTCAATCAGATTCTTGGCAATATTGATCTGCCCCAAAGCCAGCTTGTAGTGATCTTTGTCATACAGAACATTCATCAGATCTGCGTAAAAAGGATGAATATCCTAAAATAAAAGCATAGTATTAAATTTAGTCTCGTGGTTTCTTTCTTCAGAGGACTATTTCTTAGGTGTTATGTAAGTTCTACTTTTTTCTCCAGTACAGCAATACAATGACACTAAAAGCCAAACAGTTTTCATTACTATCTGATGTAAGAAAAATAATCTGCTTGGTCATTAAATGTATGAACCTTAATCATTCTGAATTTCTTCTGCAAACACATCTTTAACTTGCTCATACAGAGTTTCCATTTGATCTTTTGCTTTCTAAAATACTTCATATTACAACTTTGAAGTCTTTTTTTATGTAAAAAACTTCAAGAAGCCTACAGAAATTGTGTCTGAAAGAAAATTCTGATTATAGCAGAAACACAGCAATACTATTAATTCCGTTTTTTTTCCTGAGTGCTGCATTAAATGCTATGCAAGACTGGATAAAAAGGGTTTTTCCTTTTCAAGGAAGTGGCATCTCTGGTGCAAATCTTTTAAACAGAGTATATCAGCTAAATATGAAATTTCACCATGTGATGTTGAAAAAAAAAAGCCGAAGATATTTCTGCGAATTATGGAGCAATGCTCACTGGATATTAAATTATCAAGAAAAACAATTTAAGCGGTTGACAATTTCAGCATGAGCAGAAAACTGCCCATAAAAAAGTCCCACTGGACACATGGATCCAGTGGCAGTTGTTGGAAGTTAATACTGTGTTTCCAATGCAACTCTTTATGTGGCTGAGAACATTTGTGTTGCCAAAGTAACTCCTGAAGATGGAAACCAATGTGATATATTATATTTCTTGCTTTCTGGATTATTTTCTACATTAGACTAACCCTAAGCACGGTGTCCATATGCACACACAAAGAAGAAACAGGAAGACACAACATACTGTTAAAACCCCCCACATTTTCTCTTCATTCAACAGCAACTTCTAGCAAATATATTTGATCAGCTAAAAGTTCATAAAACCAAACCTTTAATGACCATTCATAAGCACAACATAGATTTCTGTTTTTAGCAGGAAAATACTACTTTTGCAGTACAGGCTTTGCCCACAACTACTCACAGTAAAGTCTACTGGAAATCAGCAAAACTGTCTACACAGTGACATCAGCAAATGAGAAAATACTTACATCTAATTTTGGGAAATCTGTTAAGATCTGAGTGAGTCTGTCATGGTAATTTTGCTGGGTATATTTGACTTTTCGCATATAAAAATGTCGAATGCGATGGATTTGATAATGTTTATGAATGACAGTTGGGGTCTTTCGCTGAGTCTTTGACAATGTCAAATCTATGAAGTCCTGCAATCAAGGAAACATGATTAATTACAAAAAACGCCAAGTTCTTGTAAAGGTAACAATTTTATTTTGGTGGAGGAGCAGCTGATGAGTGAAGGGCATTCACAGTTCGACAGGTATGTTTAAGGACAAGCAGAAGTAAGCAGTTTGCACATTCCCTGTCCAGTTTCCATTTCAATGGACCGCGGGCTGCCCCCGGCCCAGCCGCCCCAGCTAGTCCGAGCCCTGCGGGGCGTTCCCCTCACCAGGCTTCATTTAAAACCCCTTCCTCGGACTGGCAAAGGACTTTATTTTGAAGGAAGACCCTGCGATGAGGTTCGGGGGGATCTTTGTGGGGGCCATCCCGACAGCCCCGCAGGGAGAAGCAGAATCGCTGCTCAGGAACCTCTCTGACAGGACCCCCCCAACACTGTACATGTTATGGGCCGCGGGGCCCAGCAGAGCCAGCCCAGGGCGAGTCCACGGCTCTCGCGGGAGGGGAAGGAGGCGAGGGCCGACACCGCGGAAGGGGCAGGAGGGCAGCGCGGTCCTCGGGAGCCGCCGGGCGGGAGGGCCGGCCCGGTGCGGAGGGCGCTGAGGGCCGGGGCAGGGACAGAAGCTGGGGGAGCGCCGCCGTACCTTGGCAGACGGAACCACCGTGATCTTCTTGAAGTTGTAGAGCGCCATGGCCACCGCCAGCACCGCGCCACGCGCCCGAGAGGAAGCGGGCCCCGGGATCTCGCGAGAGCTCGGCGGGCCCGGCGGGGAGGGACGGGAAGGGAGGGGGAGGGACAGAGCAGGGAGGGAGGGA
>JACBWW010000017.1:726205-771406 GCA_020086605.1 Lanius collurio
ATCCGGGAGGCAAAGAGAGGGACGGGAAGGGAGGGGAAGGGACAGAGCAGGGAGAGAGGGAGGGAAGGGGAGAGAGAAGGGGAGGGACGCAGGCAGGCCCTTGGGTTTGGGCTTGGGTATTCCCAGAGAAACGCTTGACGCGAGCAGGATTCGAGCAATGGCCCCTCGATGTGATGATCAGGCCAGACACGGCTTGTGCCCGTAGGGCCGAGAAGGCGAAGCACACCGTCACCCCTGTTGACCGATGTGCAAAGGCTGGTTTCCATTAGCACGAAGGAGCAGAGAATAAGGATGGGGAAAGGGACCCCAAAAGCCTTATCGGGGCCAAGGGGCCCCCGACTGGCCTCGTCCCCAGGCTGTCACAGCTGGCAATCAGCGCTGTGGTCCAGAAGAGGCACCCACCAGGTGGGTCTGCAGGAGCAGCTCTCTGGGTTACCCATGGGATACCTGGAAGAACATCCTGGGATTGTGCAAGAAACACAGAATGACAGAATCAGTTCGGTTGGAAAAGACCTCTGAGGTCATCGAGTCCAAACACCACCGTGTCAGCTAAATGCCACTTTGCCACATCCTTAAACATTTCCAGGGACAGTGACTCCACCAAGCCCTGGGCAGCCTGTTCCAATGTCAGATCATCCTTTCTCTGAAAAAATTCTTCCTAATGTCCAGCCTAAACTTCCCTTGGCACAGATTGAGACTATGTCCTGTTGTCCTGTCGCTAGTTGCCTGGGAGAAGAGGCCAAGACCCACCTGGCTGCACCCTCCTTTCAGGCAGTTTTAGAGAGTGATGAGGTTCCCCCCAGGCCTCCTGTTCTCTACAATAAACAACCCCAGTTCCCTCACCTGTTCCTCATATAATTTGTGCTCCAGACCCTTCCCCTACTCCATTGCCCATCTCTGGATGTGCTCCAGCACCTCAATGTCTTTATTGAAGAGTGTCACGCCTTGAAGAATGTCTTGGAAGACATACGGGATGTTTAGAGGAAGGACCAAAGCTGTGAAGAGCGAGGGATTAATGTAAATAAGGGAGGAAAAAGTGTGGGGAAATGGAAAGAAAAGGGGGTTAAAGAGGCCAGTAGCACATCATGGTCAGTATAGATGTCTGACCATAACCTGCACATCCTGTCACCCCAGTCTGCCCTTCTTACTAAACTCCATTCCTGACCATTTTCCAGATTGAGGGGGCTCTGTGTTCTGTTCCTGCGAGTGTGAAGCCAAGCACCTGCCCCAGGAAAAGAGGCAGAGACCCACAGTGGCTGTGTTTCTGGGGCACCAGGAACTGGAGGGACCATGGTGCATGCACGCTGTGTGTCAGTGTACGTGCACATCAGACACACATACTTGACAGGCTGAGAAAGGTGGGGCTGTTCAGAGGAGGTTTTATGGAAACCTCATAGCAAATTTCCAGTGTCTGAAGGGGACCTACAGTGAAGCCAGAGAGGGACTCTTTGTCAGCAAGTGATAGGGCAAGGAGTAATGGCTACAAACCGAAAAAGGGGGAAATTTAGGTTATGTCTTAGTGAGAAATTCCTCATTGTGAGGGTGGGAGGCACTGGAACAGTTGCCCAAGAAGTGATGGATGCTCCATCCCTTGATGTGTTCGAGGTCAGGTTGGATGGGTCTTTGAGCGACCTGGGAGAGTGGAAGGTGTCCCTGCCCATGGCAGGGGGTTTGGAACGAGATGATCTTTGGGGTCCCTTCTTCAAACACAAACCACTCTATACATGTGTGTGAGTGCAGGAGCTCCAGGGGCCAGAATGACCCAAGTGTCAAGGGTCTGTGAGCAGACACGGGAATATCTGTGCTGTGGGAGTCTGTTCCCACTGCAGGTGCACTCTCAGTCTTCCTTCCACATGGGCCTGAGGCCGTGGGGCTGCAGCAGCCTCACCTCCATCAGGCTGCAGGGTTCCTAACCCCAAACACACACACTCTTACTTCCCTCTTTTTTTTTTTCCTTATTTCATTTTTTTCATAGTAACTTTCAGTGACTTTTCTCATACTTAATTGTAAATCTTTTCAGAGAAAAGCAAAGCACAAGTGAATTCTGGAGCAGTTGATGAACTTGATTGTACCTCGTGCTCTGGGGCTTTTTGTGTATCTTCAGCAAACATGAAATCTAGAGATCTAAGATACCTGAATGTAGGCACATCCTGCAGTCTGCATGTCTATCTCTGTTTTCCATTTGACAGTATTAGTAAGCTGGCATGCACATCAGTTTTAAATAAATTACAAATTACTTGATACACTTTGGGAGGCAAATTAGTTTAAAAATTAGGAATTCCCTTGGCTTCCACACTGTTTTTTTTTCTTCTCTCCAGACAAAACATGATATTTTCCACTTGAGAGAATTTAGCTATGTATTAATCTGTCATTGCACATTTTGCTACATTACTAGAAATTTAAATGCATAACTCCTTTTACATTTCCTTTCTTTTACCACACTCCTGGTTTTGCTGAAATGCTCTGAACAGCTGTCCAGTGCAGTGGAAATTTGTAAGGTATTTGAAAAGTAAGAATTTATTTTATCAGCCAGACAGTATATAATCCTTTCCAGCAATTAACTTCAGTAATGACTCTATGAGCACTCTTCTATCATAAACATGTTATTAGAGCCATTTCTGCCTCCAGTCTCATGGTGGGGCTGCAGCTGCCCCCTTCTGAAGGGACATGCAGCTCCCTAAGCATTTTGATGTGACCACTTCTGTCTGGCTTCTTGAGCAGCGAGATTTGACTTCACACTTTATTTCTATTGCATTTTGCCTGCAAATACATCATTTCATAGAGTAGAAGGAGCTTCCATCCCCACATTTCCCCAGTTTCTGGAAAGATCCCTCCAGGAGGTGGCCTGGGACGCTCAGACTGCCCAGCAGCTGGGACCAGCAGCCCCAGCCCTCCCACTGCAGGGACTCCAAACTCACATGCAGACATGCCCTGTGCAGCCCCCATGAAACTGATCCTCAACATTCAGATTACCCAGGAGCAGGCCTGGCACCCCTGCTCTCACACTGCCTGTACATTCCTGGACAGTTTTCAAGAGAATGAGTTGCAAGACAAAATTTGGGTACTGTTCTAGGTTTTGTGTCCTTCTTATTTCAGAAGTCAGGAGAAATAAGTCCATCTCAAGTTATGTTTCTTTTGGTCCAGAAATGCAGCTGATTTTCTACACTCAGACATTCTCATTCATGTTCATGATAAATTTCTGGCATGTAATGCTTATTCTCCATTTCATGTTTAAAATTAGTAGACTGTAACTCATATCTATTTGAAATTGAACAACACAAAATTATTCTTGTACATTATACAAAGGTAACTAATAGCACCAGCAAGACCCAGACCATGTGCTGTGCCAATCAGCCAAAGAGGAACTTGGAAAAACAGGTACAGGATAGACACTGGTAGATGGCAGGTATGAAAAACTATTGCTTCTTCTCTAGCAACTTCTCCAGGCTTCATCAGAGAACATCAATCTCTGAGCCACCAACCCAGAAGTATCACATTAAATACAGAAAATAAAGCTATAAACAGGCACTAATGCTGCCATTTATCTGCAGTATCTGAAATATCAAGAGCATGATTTTATTTTGAAATGGTGCCGTTTCATGTCAGCACCCAAAAGGCACATCACACACAAAGGGGAAGTTCCAAAATTAAATTATTGAGTATCAGACTCTCTTACTAAATTATCATTACAAAGGGCAGGCACAGTGATGGACCAAGGAGCTTTTTGGAGAGTGACAATACTGCTCCAGAAGAGTAATATCATCTTAGTAATGTGGCTGAGACACACTTAGGAACACACTCAGGAATGCAGTGTTAATAGCTGTAGTTACTGTGTAATCCTGGGAAAACGATGAAGATGTTTAATGAAATACAACAAAGACAGATAGACCTGTCTGTCTTTCCCAGCTGCTCCTCTTTATGGTTGTTGGGGAAGGAGACAGCTTTGCCAGAATGGAGCTGTGGGAGTATGTCCTTTTGTTCCATGATTTGCCACAGCAGCATTACAGACAACAGCAATGGCAAGTGGAGAATTTGCTCTGTCTGGCAGCCCCTGCTGGAGTCTACCAGGGGTGGCCTTGTGGCAGGAGCCCCTTGTCCCCAGCATCAGGATAAGCAGGGACACATGTGTTGCCTTCTGCTGAGAAGGCAGGCGACCTGGTTTCAAGACAACAGCACGGTGGCCCAGCCCCTCCTGAGCCACTCGGTCCACGACACACAGACATCAACGTGGTGGATGGTCTGATGGTGTTTATTATCTTATCTCATGGGGTTAAATAGTCAAGGGGGCCTCACTACGTCAGAGGGGGACGGTAGGACTAGCCAGGGTTAGTAAGGAGTGGAAAACCACTGGAGTTAGGAGGGGTTGCATACCTGGGGTGATTGCTTATCACAGGGGATGAGGGGGGAAGGGGCCCTGCTGCTTTCCGTCACATCCCAAAATCTTCCGTTCGCCTGTCCCTATCTACCACACACATGGTGCTGCTAGGGTAAGGTCAGAGTCATGTGGGCAGGAGAGGGCTCATGGAGAGCTGCCTTCTCCTGTGTCCTCTGCAGGCATTCTGCCAAGAACACAGGCTGGGAGAGTCTTCAAAAAGCCTTAAAGAGCCCCAAGGGGAGCTTCTGAAGCATCTTGTCTCACTCTCCCTTCCCTGAGGAGTCAACAGCCAAACTGAAAGACTGGAGAGCCTCAGTAGATCATACTGACAGTTGCTATACTCCTGATCCTGAAAAACACTTCCTGAAACCATCTGAAGTTTGGTGATTTTTACAGTCGGGAAAGAGTTGCTTTGCTAATCATTCTGAATATGGACACAGTCTTAGAGCTGGCAGGGTCTTGTCATGCTTCAAGGAATAGGTAATTCTTCTGCAAAAATAGTGCCTCATGTCAGCCTTGTCAATGCTCTGGCCCCGACACAGTGGCATCAGTGGGTTACGTCTTCTAAACGAGCTCCATCCAGGCTTCCTTTACTGGAAGAAAGTGCTTACAGTGTGCAGTGCAACACAGCGTGCCCTGGCCAGCTCCCCAACACACCTGAGGGCAACAATGGGCCCTTGCCTAGCTCTCAGGTGCAAGCGAGTTATTTTTGTGTTCCACTAGCTCACCTTCTAATTTTTAATTATCACCCTCTTTCTAAATTACTTTCCATCCTAGGCTGCTGACCCATTCATGACTCATGGTAGCTCCATGGAAAAGGGAGTGTTGGCAGAGACCTCACTGAGACTCCTCGTGATCAGAGGCTCTTGACAGAGAGGCCCCGAGGTGTGGGATTAATTGTCACTAAGGGTTAAACTGCACTCACAAAAGGCTAATCACTTCTGTGAGCCTTCCCTGAATAGTGAGGGAAGAATCAGCCTGGAAGCATTTAGCATGTGAGAGAGAGAGAGAGAAAAGGGAATAAAAAAGAACAAATAATAACAATAGTGTTGGAAAATAACACAGAGTGGGACCATATCAAGATTTTATTTAATGATTATTTTATTTACCTTGTTTAAGGCTTAAAAGACTTTAAGATCCAGAAATGTAAGAATCAGATGGATTCAAGATTACTAAGTGGATATTCCTCCAAGAGCAGAAGCGGGATTTGCTTTGTACTCGCAATAGATATTAATGTCCTACTTTTATCAAACTTCACATGCTTGGAAATTATTTCAAGTGTTCTTAGATGTTTGCACTTGACAACATCTGCAGGTGTCATTTTTGCTGGCACATATAATTGCAGGCACATTTTATTGTACTTAGACACCTATTTTGTTTTGTCTGGCAAATGAGCCTGCAATCAGCTATGACATAAACTCTATCTACAGATGTATTTTTGACATAAAATTGGAAATGAAGTTGATGTCCTTTCCAAAAGTAATACCTTCATCCCCACATTGCTATACTGAAGATAGCAGGTTTCAGGTTTTGTAATAATACTAAATCTTTGTCAGCGTGTAGTTAAAATGTATTAGCAATGACATTTTAAAAGTATCACCCTGATATTGCTAAATCCATTGAAACAGCCAAAGAGCTGCAAGAAGATAAAACAGTATTTGATGAAGGTGGCAGCTGGGAAAGCTCTGTACAGTGTGGGCTCAGCAGGTGGGGCTTTGGAATCACAGTGCTGTCATGCTGCCAAAAGCAACCCTGCAATTCTCTGGGTAGTTTCAGAGCATTCTGCTGGATCTGTTGGTTTCAGTGTAAGGCACAGTAATGTTATGTTTGCCAAGTACTGTATTTTGAGCTACTGGTGCTGTTACAATTTGCCCTAATGACTCATTCTTTATGGATCTTACTTCTGTGGGTAGCCCCAGGACCTCCTGTGCATGTCACCTCCTGTTTCTGGGTTGCAATTGTTGGTTATCCAAGTCCTGGAACAGTCAGTTGTGTTCCCTGGTGCAGATCCCACCAAAGGATCACCAAAGGATCTGCCAGCATCACTGATTTTCTCCATGAGTCACTCTACCATATCAGGCCAGCAGTCATGTCTGAAGACTCAGCTGCCCTAATCTAGATCACCTAAGTCTGGTTGCAGGCTGGTTTTTAGGCAGCCAGCAATAGTTGTGCAGTTCCCTAGTCTTGCAACCACAGAGGTGAGAGAAAGGTCGGAACACTTCTCTTGAATCAAAACAGACTCCCTTGGATGGTGGGAGCTTCCCTCCTCTAAATACAGGGCCACCAAACAAGGCTATGTTCCACTATTTTAAATTTGTATTTTCATTACTTTCTAGTCACTGATCTCCCTCTCCCAAAGCCCTTCAGCTTCCAGCCTCTCCACCTATCACAAACCCTTTCTATTCACATCTTTCAGTCCTGCCTATACAGATCCATACATCAGTCACACCTGCATTGTCCTTGTCAATCACATGGATGCTGCCTGGCATTCTTTCCAAAGACAAACTAAAAATAATTGCTAATTACATGGGCTGTAGAACCATTCATTATTTTCAGAATTAATTTCTTTTTTTTTTAAACCTTTCATTGATTCTTGTTCAATGAGAATGCCCTTGCAGTATTTTTTCTTAGCCATTAAATCAGCAAACCTCCCTGAGACAGAAATGTGATTTGGTACTGAGCATTTTGGGCTTCCCTTTGCTGTCGCTTCTCCTGTGTTTGCATGTGGCACACAAACACACCGTACTGTGAAAAGATGCCTTTTGTATCACAGTGTGACAGAGGAAATTGAAACCCCTTCCTTACCTGACTGGATTTTTATAAGGTCACCTTGTCACTGTGCTGATAGAGAACCTTTCAGCAGTACCTGTATGTTTCCACAGGCTCTTGAAATAATAGTGAGCTAAATCAGGGAGAGCCTTTGATTGCAAACCCTGATGGTGACTGATTTAATGTATATAATTTACCATATAATCTTGTATTTGCTATGAATCATTGCTAGTAAGGCAATACAAATGTTGTGAACTTAAAGGGATCTGCATATTATTTCTGGGGGTTATATCATCACAGCATCATCTGTGAATAATAAATGTGTATCATATAATAATTTATCATGTTGTCCTATGCATACATACATACATACATACATACATCCTGTTTAAAATATATACATATGTGATAATATATATGTCTTATGTGTTATGTAATAAATTGTGTATTAAAATATACATAGTTTTATAATGACAAAATAGTCCTAGCTTTTAGAATTTATTTCTCACATGTTTTGAGAATTATAATTTGACACATGGTTCACTGAACTAGTAATGGTGATTGAAACTTGTGAAGTACCAAGATAAGAAGTTAAAGCTGCAAAGAAATACCTGGAAAAGACCTGAGGTTGTGAACAATTGTTCTGCAATACTTGATAGTACTTAGGAACACTTACACAGCACTTTTCATTTTCCTAACTTTCAAAAAAACCTAATTAATTAATCTTTGCAACATAGTAAGTGCTCCAATAATTCTCAAATAATAGCACATATCCAGACAGCCCAACAGGAGCTACAACAGAGGGCTCCAGAGACAAGGGGATTGTGGATGGAGCTGTAGGGGATGCAGTGCTGCTGTTGGCCTGTGGTCTGACCCAGAGCACGAGTTCCCACAGACAACAGCGTGCAGACAGAACAGGAACTGGTGTTCAGTTACTCCTACTGACACTCTATTAACACCAAGGATCATGAAGGATCCTGAGCATGTGATGCAGAGAACTGATCCTGAGACATCCAGTCACTGGTATTTTGTTGGAAGTGAGACAACTGGTGTGGGGGGGGCTATCTGGTGTGCATGTGGCTGATACAGTGGAGCTCCTCTATGTAGTCTGTAGGTGAGTCCCATATACACTATGCCATTGTCTACCTGCTTCACATTCAGAGCTACACTGCAAAAAGCCACATCTGGCTGGCTAGGAAGCAGCTGGGCCTGTGGTCAACATCTGCAAGGACCATGCTTGTATCCACAGATTCTTTGGCAAGAAGATTTGCCAGCAGCAATATGAAGAAATAGCAGACATATAAAGTACAGACAGCTTTTTACAGCTGAGCAGTGCTGTTTTGCATTAAGGAAGCTGTATGCAGACATGGAAAGCTCAGAAACCAGTCCTTGGCTGCAGCCAGAAATGCCAGCTTTTGTGACAAACTCCACATAGTACTTGGGAGACCTTGTTGGTACCTCACATGGTCTGCAGCCTTTTGCAGTTAGGGCTGCATGGCAGCTCTTTGCTAATGACCAACACCTGCCATTTCAGACTTTTCACTCACTATGGCAGCTGGAGAGAGAGGGGGGAGGAGGAGAGAGAGGACCAGGCAGGTCCTATCCCCCTCCTCCCCACCATCTTTGGCAGCAGACTTGGAAGATTGGCAAAGAGCACATGTCCAGCTCATGGGGCAGAAGCACTGGGGTTGGGAGAGGACTGCCCTGCATGTCTAAAGCCATGCTTGGGGCCATCCATCAGAAATTGTGTAGGTGCAGTCCCTGGGTACATCCCCTGGCACTGTTCAGTGTACCAGCACAGATGTGCCCAACCTGTGTGACCCACAGGCCTCGGGAGCTCCATGCCACAGCCACTGCCATGTCTCTGCATGGTCCAGCACGTGGTCTGGGCACTGCAGAGTGCCTGTCAATATGGGCACAGCCAAGGGATTCCTCCTGTCATCCCTGCCACCATGTAAGTGCACAGGTAGAAACCAGAATACTGATTGTAACCCACAAAACCCTAATGGCTTTGGGTGTGGTTACCTGTGACATGCCCTCCTCTGTGTAAGTGGAACCACTGTGCAAGGAAGGCACTGCTGATGGGCTGTGCTGTCCAAGGGACTGGGACACAAGGGAGCACTGTACCCATCTTCTCAGAGTTACCAGAGTCCAACTGTGTCATTCCAGATGCTTCAATGTTTCTTCCTTTACCCTGTCAAGCCAGGGAGTGGCTTATTTGTGACAGCCAGCACAGAAAATGCACTTGGGAAAACGATGCTCTCTCACTAACCCAGAGTGCATTTATTTGTCTGCACTCTTCCCTACCCTGCAGGGAAGCTGCTGGGCAGGAGGTGCTTCTGTGCTCAGCTTGATGAGGCCCTGGACTGCTGCAGGAGCAGGTAAACACCACTGAGAGAAGAGCTCCTGGCTGTACCCAGGGTTAGTCCCTCTGCTGTGTCTGGGGCCATAACCACAGTAAGGCGAGCTAAGGAAATTGCCAGCCCCACAGCCCCTCAGGCTGTGATGGATCAGAGATGCTCCCGAGGGCTGGAGGGATGCAGGGCATCCCCTGGGCAGCAGCAGCAGCCCCCAAGGCAGCCAGTCACAGTCCTGGCCCCGAGGGATGGTGAGGTCTGTTGTGTAACACAGAAGATGGGCTTTGGAGAGGTGCTCTGGTGAAGAGTGTGCAATTTTATTTTCTTTTAAAAGCAGGCACTTCAGAATTGTGCAAGTGCAGAGGAAACAGCTGATGTTAATTCTTTCTTTGTGTCATCAAAATTGAAAAAGGAAATTAAGCTTTGCTAGCAAATAACTGAAATACAGTCAAGATTATTGTATGTCAAATTACAACTTGCAGTAATCCTTCATCTCCACATTATGAATTCATAAAAGGAATTGCAGTATGGTTTTAATTATTAACTACTACATAATGGAGTGGGCAATACAATATCCTGGAGATTTTATTTTTTTTTTTCCATATGGGAGATCTCAATTTAAATTCTGGATGTGGCTAGAATTTAAAGCAAAAACTCAAATTTCAGTGTCATCTTTTGCTATTCTCATAACAAAACCCCAATTAAAATTAATTCCTCCAGAAACAATTATGGCAGTGCTGGTATTTGTCCATTTTCAAGTGCAGCTCAACATATCCCTATGAAGGGATCTTGCACAATGGATGCATATTAATGTTGGGAATACCACATCCCTCATCCAGGAAAAAATAAAAGGAATTCTGATGATTTCATTCATCTTCCCTGTCAAATGACCTGCAATGGCTAAATAAATGGATATTTCATAACATGTATTTATAACTAGAAACAGCTGGAGGATGAGTCCGATATTTTCCAGTCAACAACACTGGATTCTAGTGGCTTTTTATTTTAAATTCTGTACATGTTGAATACATCCCCTGCTCAATTACTTCTAAGTGAGATGGACGTTGGATGAGTGTGACTTTCAGTTAAGCTGAAGTGCTTTTTATGACACTTGATTCGTGTAAAGGAACCTGGAAGTGAATGGAAATGATGCTCTGCTCCAAGGAGAAGTTCCTAGGCTGTAGGTGTGAGCAGATAGGATGAGATCAGCTATATGGACCAGCACACCTCCAGTGGAATCCTCTGAACACACACAGCCTGTTCCAGAAGACTGTCTTCAACAGAAATGAAATAGTGACAAAACAACCTGTGCTGATAACCAGGTGGAGCTTCAGAAATATCATACCAGTGTCCTCACAGCAATCTGACAGACACTAGAGGTTAACCAGCACCATTTGCTTTGCTTTTTACACACTAGAAATAGGTTTTAGTAGGACATTGCCTTGAGCTTCACTACCCCATGGCCCTGACAAAACCAGCATGGTTAAGTTCTTAGGATTTAGGCAAAACATATATCAAGAGGAACTCACAGAGCAGTATGAGTTAAAGTGGAATCCTGGTTCTACTGTGATTTCTCTTGCTATTTCTGGGGATGGTGTCTGCATACACTACATTCTGTATAAAATTTACAGAGAACTGACCCATCTCAAGGGCACAGGTGTGAATCCCTCCAGTCATTTTCACTATAGTTTACCAAGAGTTTTCCTTAATGAATTTTTGCTTGTGAACTTGTTCTGCTCTGATATAGCTAGGGGATTATTATCCCTCTTAATGCTAATCCCTAGGCTAAAGTTTTAGGATGTTAGACATTTTGCTTGGGATCAATTTTTTGAAGTGTACTTTTAGTATTACAGTGTATTACCATCTCTTTATTCCTGTTTTCTTGTACATAATATATTTTCTATGATTTCTGAAGCATTAGGACATGTTGTACAGTTTTAAACCTGCCCAAAGGTGCACTCTAGTGCATAGGCAAGCTGTTGGGGCTTTTTTAGAGAAAATATGTTTGTTACCTAAACAGCTGAAATCTTACCCCTTGCTTTAGAATAGCTAGATGAGAAAAGAAACCTCTCTATACTCAACCTGAGCTCCTCAGACCATCTTCAATATGGTGTTATCATGCTGCAAAGACCCCTACAGTAGGACCTAAGCCCATGTACAATTGAAGATGTGGGATTACAGACTTCTTTCCCCTCTGTATGTGATGAAATCCACCCAGCACACTGTTAGTTCAAACCAGAAACTTGCCCCAGTCCTTTCAGTATGAGGAGTGTCCCTCGAAGGGACTGGTAGGGTCTGCAGCTCCCATTACCAGGGGAGAGGTTAAAGGAGGAATGTGCTTCCTTTAAAATAGAATGCTGTCAAAATTCAAAATTGGAGAGCAGAACCTAACACTGGGAGAAGAGAAAAAGTGTCATAGTGGCACTCCTGTGCTCACTCAGAAGAACCATCTGCTGGGAAGGGCAAAAGGAAAGGGAGGCTCCTTCCAAGGCACCTTTGCTTGGCAGGAAAGCAGGAACCAATGGCCACATCCCCCTTTGTCCTTCTTCCGCATTGCATGCGGCTTCTTTTGATGCCAAAGAGCAGAAACATTTCAGTACACCTCCACTTCTGTCAGAGAAAAGCCCATCCAGCCCAGCAGCCAAAACCAACTTCTATAGAAAATACAAATTGGTGCTTTCCCGATAGAAAACACTCAAAGAAAGGAAGATATGCAGGGTGCAGGGCTTATCAGCAAAGGCTGCTGTGCTTCACAGCACCAGTCACTGCTACCAAGCTCAGAGAGGAGCAGAATTAATAATTAAGATTCTTCAGAGAGGTGAGATCCTTGGTAAAAAGAGAGTTTATTCTCTTCAACCCAGAATAAATCAGCTGGGAGGTGCTTCTCACTGAGAGGAGACACCAGGCTCCCCTGCCAGCACTAAGGCCTCTCCTGTCTTAGGGGAAACTGGGTTCACCAGGACGAGAGCTCACTGCAAAGGGAAAGGACTAGGGAAGAGCTTAGTTTGTGGGCTTTCACTTTCCCACCTGGGAAGTGAGAGGGGCATTCCATTTTCCCTGAGGTGGTGGAAACCAGAGATCAGAACAACTGGAGTTCCTTTTCTTTTAAATCAAGCATTGTTTTAACGTTAGAGGGAGTGAGAGGCTCTGCCGCATTGCTGCAGGGAGGGGAGGATCGCTGAGCAGACGGAGCTGTCGAGCTTGGCTTGATCTTGCCGGGTGCCCAGACTTTTTGTGAACTGCCTTGATCTTCCTGTGATGGAAGAGGGTGTTTCTCCTGACATTGCCCTACAACCTCTTGTCACTGCTTCTGTTTGTTCCACATCCCCCCGCTGGGACCCCTTCATGAAGGATGTGCTGAGAGCTTGCCCCGCCGGGTGAGTCCAACGAGGAGTAGCTGCTACAAGGGGTTTTACACAGAGAGAAGCCGTGGCAGCCTCACCAGCTGGATGGTGCTTACCTGGACTGCTGTCAGCAGCCTGAGCCAGACACCACAGACCCTGATGTCGCTGTAGGACACGAAAGCACACGCGTATTCACACGGCTGAAGGTGAGGGTGAAAAGAGGAAGTTTATTTTCTGACTCCACTATTTATAGTTTTACAAAAGAGACAGGGGATTGGAGAGTGGAAGAGCCACCTCTCCAATGACACTGGACAGGTTACCCATCCATCAGCTTCTCTCCACCTCTATGAAGGAATGCAAAACAACTGAGTGTTTACAGAACAAAGCATGGGAAAGCGTGTATCTAGAATGTAAATATCAGAAGGCTAAAAGATTTCTAAAAAACAGGGCGACACCCTGACACAAAAACTACCTATCTTCACTCTGAGTCCAGTGTGATGAAGTTGATAAAAGTATTTAATCTTTCCAGTTTAGTGCAAAATTCAACTTTGTCTTGGCTCCTGATTTGTCTTGTGGGATGATCCTAAGAGTAGACAGAGCAGCTGAAATTCACCCGAGGAGCACCATGGCTGAGCTCAGCTGTGGTACGAGCGTGTACAGCTCCAGTGACGTTGATAATTACACAAGGCACATCAGCAGCTGCATCCCTGTATGCCTCCAAGGAATGTCACCTCTCCCATGGCTCAGCAGCGGGCTTCACCCTGCCCCCTGCACACTGCCATCCCAAGGGAGCTGTTAAAGCTCGTGAGGTTGGTTAGCAGGAAGACTGAAAAAGTGAGGCCAGGAGCTTTCCTCTGCCAAGCACTGTGAAGTGAAACTTCTGTCCATCAATGATTTGAGCAGCTGGATTCCCACGGTGGCTCTGAGTGTTGGAATACTGCAAAGTACTGCAGATGGGCAAGTCTGTCTCAGTTTACACTCTGGTTTCTTTCCCTCAGTGCCTAGACACAACTGTGACAGACAAGGAAACGATCTTCAGCATGAACCAAAAGTTAGGAGTCAGAAGTAATTACCCCATGGCAGACAGGGGCACCCCTCTCTAAGGCTGATCTCCCTCCAGTGACACTGTTAAATAAATCACTGCCTCGATTCCTCTCTGCTGTCTTTACCCTGTGGCACTCGGGGTTATGGCCAGAACTTCACCAAGCTGAAATGTCCCCCTAGTTTGAGGAGTTTTTATATTTAAAAGCTGTTTTTTCCATCTCAGTTTGGCACCCAGCAGTGATAAATTCAGAAACACTTCTGGGAAGGCAGCCAGTGCTGTCGAAACCCAAGAAAAATCAATCTTCAGCAAAGAAATAATTTAAACTCTGTCACCATCTATCAATATTTGCCTCTAACTCCACATAACAATTATATGAAAAAGGACCATTTGCTTTAAATACGGAGAAGAAGGGAACTACACACATATATGTTTTGGAGAAAAAGAGATCTTTTACAGCACAGAGCTATTCCCACGATACTATATGATCTTCTCACAATGGGCACTGCAGGAGCAAACACAAAGTCAGTCTTAAAGAAATATAGTGCTGTCACCTTCAAAGTCTTTACACCTGTAGAAATAATCCTCTCATTTCTTTTTCTGTGTTGCATTTAATACAGATTTCACACTGACTTTATAGCCCAGTGGAAGTATAGCACATGCCCCTTATCTAGGACAGCAGCACCAGTGGGGCATTGCTGAGTGAGCTGGCACAGCTGCATGCCCGAGAACAGTGTGATTCATGCTCTGGAAGAACAGACTCAGCCAGGTGTCCATGAGTGAGTGCTGAACGTAAAGCCCCCAGCCCTGGCTCAGGAAGTGCCTGAGCTGCACATTGCTGGAGGCTGGGCCGCAGTGTTTTCAATTCAGGAAGGCAAAGCTACACATTTTCTTGCTCTCACAAGCTCTTCTGCAGGTCTGCTGTGAAACAGTAAAAGAGGCAGAGTGCAAGGCTGGACAGAGTTTTAGCCCGACCCAGGCTGCCCATGCTCATGTTCCTCACAGAGATACTGCACCTGAAGAGGTGCTCAGTCCTGTGCCACCCAGGGGATGCTGTATTTTACAAATGCACCCAACTCCTGAGGGCAGCCCACTGGCTGTTCACATTTGCATGTTTAAATTACATTTACCCCTTTAAAATATGTATCAAATTATTTCAAACCTTCTTTCTTTTATACATTTTGGGGAATATATTTCATCCCTCACCTGATCGCCAAACTGAGGAAAATATAGGAGAAGATATGTGACCACATCTATACATTTTTCTGGTTTTTTGGGTTTTTTTTGCTTCACCTGGACCTTTTTCTCATTCTTGATGGAAGAGGGGAATCTTGTCTGGGTTTTTTTGTTGTGGTTGTTGTTTGGTTTTTTCACTTGTTGAAACTCTGATGTCTTCTGGCTTCTCTTGTGTCACTGTGCTCCTCAGCTGTGTCTGTCCATGGAGCTAATAAAGGCTGGGGCTCAAAGTTGCTCATGGATGGATGTTTACAGGGGCTTAACAGAAGAGCTTTGAGTCTGAAGCCTAAATGTGAGCTCTATATAAGGTCTGCCTCTATAGCATTTTGGAGCTACAGGTGAACAGACAGATGAAAAGGGGAGCACAGATCCTCTTGTTTAACTATAAACCAAATAACTTATCCTATTCCTGGAACAAATACAAATGCACCACTGGGCTTTTATATTATTTCTCCCTAAGAACCAGATATGCCTTTGATACCGTTCAATTACTGAACATTTCAGCTGTCAGGAAAGAGAGGGATGAAGAAGGAACTGGTAGAGGTCTCATATCTCACACCTCTAAAAGGTTCTGGCTTGTGTGAATTTCTTCCATGTAGAATATCTGACAATACATAGCCTGAGGTAATCTTCATCCCCTTTCTGTATTTTGTGGCACCAACATTTTCAGTATGATGGATTTCTGTAACACTAGTCAGCATTACATCCAGGGCTGCTCCCTGTTGTGTAGTCAGGGTGAGAATGTAGAGCCAGGTATGTTCCTCCTGTTCCTCCCAGCCTCCTGTTTACTGTATTATCATGGTTAAGTGGGAAGTCTGTGTATAAAAATAAATAATTTTTACCTGTCCAAAAATAGGTCAAGAAAACCACTGGGCGTGCATAAGAGAGAGGCAGCTTTGAAGCACTGACTAAAAGTGATGAGGCTCCAAATTCATGTGGTTGTAATTCTTGATGCAAGTAATGGTGACAGTAATTACAGCCACAGTCCTTCAAACACAGCCAGGTCTCCAGGCTAGCCTGCCAGCACACTCAGTCCCTGGGCCTGCTTCCATGCAGAATATTTATTCAAATTTTACCATGAAAGTGCACAGTGTCCTCTGACTTGCCCACACTCCCGTCCTGAGGAGAGCCCTCCCCAGGTGGGGCACTCTGGTTCCTCTGTGCTGCAGAGGGGAGTTGTGCCGTCCAAAAAATGAATGCTGAGTAGGCTTAGGGAACACAAACTGGCTCAATTCCTAATCCAGCTGCTTTCCTTTATTATTGCCCTGTATGTGTTACTCCCTGCATCAGCGAGCTTTTCAGCTGTGCTATTCCGGTTTTCCCCCTGGAGCCGAGTGTGCAGAGCTGAGTCCCAGCAGCACGCACCGGGAACGGCTCCTTGGCAAGCCACGGCAGCCGCACCATCCATCCTCCTGCGGTGCCGAGGGACACTGTTGCCACCAGCCCACGAGCAGCAAAACCCAAACCACGCCATGGGCAGTGCGGTGGCCACAAGCGCTTGTGGCGGACACGGCAGGAGGCTGGCAGGGCTGGCACGGAGGCTCCGCTGCACACAAACTCCGCTGCTCGTCCCCGGGAGGATGATGCGTGCTCGTCCCCGGGAGGAAGATGCGTGCTCGTCCCNAACCTGGTGTCTGAAGCTCCATCCTGGCCTGGTCAAGGAGAACCAGCACTGCTGTCTTTGAAGGAAGGAACAAGATTCCCTCAACTCTCAGCTAAGAGAAACCCTGCCCTGCCCTCACGCTATCTTAATCACATTGCCCTCTTCACCTTCTCCAGTGCTGCAGAGGTTTTAATGAACTAAAGTGGTGTCAAGTGAATAGTAAATTAAATGTTTAGCTTGCTCAGGTTTAAAATATGTTAGTGCTTATTATATGAAAGCTTTGTGCAGGAGTAATCATTAAATGAAGCATAGTGTGGTTTTGGTCTGTTGTGCTGAGTTGCAAAAGTAGGTTTGTCCCTCTGTAAGCAGTGTGTCACTCACTCAGGGTCGCTTCCCTCTATTAAAGACACCCTTATGGTGCACCAATAGGATAAGAGAGAAATCCTCCTGGCTTTACAGTGAATGGGAAAAGGACTCTATTAGACTGAGTCATCTCTGCAAGCCCTGCTGATGGCCCTGGTAGGAATGTCCCCCGAGGAGCAGGACAATGGACTCTGAGGTACAAAGTGACACCATTTGCTCCAGCACCAGGAACACTCCTGTGTGGCTGTGGCTAATTGCACAGACTCACAATTTAGGGAATCCCTGTTGCAGGCTGTCCTGATGCATATTCCTCTGGGAATGCAGCGTGCTCCTGCACAGCTGGATGCCAATTTTGGTTACTTCTGGCAAGCATCCTGGGCATGGTGGTGGCCCCTGGCCCAAAGCAGCCGATAGTGTGCAGCTGTCAGGATCAGTGCTGGGCTCCACACGCTCTCCCAGAGGACATTTCCATGACCTGCTTCCTCCTACGTGAGTGCCACGGTGTCCAGCACTCAGCTGGGCTTGGTCATGCAAAGCCTCAGCAGGTTTCCAGTGCTTGGCCTAGTTCTGCTTTACTAAGAACCACTCTCTATTTTCTCTTAGACCACAACTTTAAAACAAAGGCCCTTATTTGGATAACATTTTATTTGTGACCCAAGAGGTTTTGGTGATGGAGTATGACAGAGTAAAAAGTATGACCCTGCCCAGAGCAGGATCTTCCTGATCCTGGCACAGAGTAAGAAGGTTCTCCACTTTCAGAGGTAACATGGTGTGGGATTGCTGTGTCTTCGACCCAGACAGCTTCTTCTGCACTGGTCCATCACTCAGGTTCCCTCAGACTTCTCAGATTTATGGCTATTTTTGCCATTTATCTACCAGCTAAGAGAGAAGCCTGGTCTGCCTGGTCTCAATGCTCACTTTGAGAAAGTGATACACAGCTTTGAGAGCTCTGCTGCAGAAGTTCTGACATTCTTAAAAATAGAACAAAGATGATACAATCATTAAAATACAATAATTTCAAATAGTCCTTTTCAACAAATTAACATTTTTTTATGGATGGAAGATAGTTATCTTAAGTAATTACCCAGTTATCCTAGTGGCAGACTGTTGGTGACCTTTATACTGCAAGTGAATTATGCAAATTGGTATTTTCATTAAACATGAAATAACTCTCTTGGGAGCAAAAAATGTTACTTACTGTATATTGGCTATTAAAGTCTAATGATACGATTTACCACAACTTTGTTTTCTACCTCCAAGGGCTCCAGAAGAGAAGGGATTAAGTTGTGGTTTGGAATTTGAGGCTTAGACATGTGTAGGCAAGTCAAATGAAGTAAAAAATCAAAAGCAAAACAAGTACCAGTTACTTCATCCTGTGCTCCAAGTTTATGTTCTCTCAAGCAGAGCATCAGTACAGCAGTAAAATGCCTCCAGTCCTACATTTTCTATCCCCCTGTGCACCTTGGAAGTACTGGATAGCCTTCCCATTAACAGCCTCCTCCTCATCATCAATCTGTACTCCAAACTAACTCATCAGCATTGCTCAAACTCAGCCCCTGCCTTGGTGTCCTGCTTTCAGCCTTTCATGTGGAGCACACATGCCCCCAAAGCCAGCTTTGTGCCACCCAGGCTGAACCAGGTTCAGGGACAACAAAATGTGGATAGGTAAAGCCTACAGGAAAATCAAATTGACCTGATGCACAGAGGTGATGGGAATGCTGGAGAGCACAGCTCCTGCACTGTGGAAGTGATGAAAGTTTGCTGCATTATGTCCAAAGTCATTAGGAATGAGGCCAGCAGGACAGGCTTCAGGAATGACTCTGCTTATTTTCAATGGTTGCTGTTGTACAAAATGGCCCTTGGTAAGAGCACAAGCTCTGCAGAAAATGAAGCACTTTGTTAGTGGCACGGTAGAAAGGTTTAGTCCCTGAGCATTGCTACTCCCACAGATTGCTACAGCTTAAATGTCTTTTTGGAAACTTCCACCATTGCATTAAAAGGGATCTCAGTAGGAGTGCACTTTTCTTGAAAGAAAACTCAACATGCATTCTAAGAAAAGCAAGAATGTGCAGGCTTCTGGGGAGCACCATGAGCTGCACACAGCAAGGGAGGTACATCCTGCAGGAGCTGGCTTACTCCTCTCTACACCAATCTTGGAATGAGTGGGACTGTACTGCAGTGGTTCATGTGAAAAATCAAAATATTAGCTGCTTATTATTTGTGCTTTGTGCTGCAGATAAACCAGTAAATGCATTTCTCTGAAATGTCATGTCTGTACAGTGACGGCCTCATCCAAAATAAGAGAATGAAAAAAGAGTGCCTGTCTCTGTGTGCAATGTACATTAACACTGGAGAGTTAATTTAACTTGCTTTTCAAAATACTAAAGTATTAACAGTGTGAGAGCAGATGCCAGTGCAACAGCTTTAGAAAGCAGTTACACACTTTTATTTTGAAACAGCGAAGTTTCCTGGTCCATTAAACTACAGTTAATATGTCCTTTATAAATGAATAAACAAACACACCACCCATTATTTTAATTACTTAACACCTCTCTAGTGGGCTGTAGGAAAATGTAACTTTTAAAAATTCTCTGACAGTTACTACAACAACCCACCAATAACAAAGTTTATTTTAAATGTACCAGGCTGCCAGGCCAGAGGTACTGCTGTGTGCAGCCCCTTTGGAAGACTGAGCAAAGCTGAATTGAGGGGAGAAATACTGAAGCCTTGGTCACAAAGGAGAGTGTTGATATCACAGTGGGATCCAGTCTGCTTAATTTAGGGACATTCTTGTTGACTCAACAACTCTGAATAATCATTTGCCATTTAAGTTAATCTACACTATCACTTGTTTTCCTTTTAGAGCAAATGGAAATGGATAATTGCTCAATGGTGATTGGAGAATTGTGCTAGGAGAGGAGGAAAATTTAATGTTCTGGTCTTTTCCCCCAGGGCACGTTCCCTCAGGTCTCTCTTTGTCTCACAGAGAGGTCCAGAGACAAGACTATCACAGGAGAGGTCACTGTCACCTTGACATTGCAGTGCCTGTTTGAAGACAAAAACTAGACAAAGACACCATTTTCATTGGGTAATCTGTTCTGATCACATCCGCAGGTGTTGTTAAAATAGAATTCATTGCTAATAAAGCTTTACGTCTTAATTTTTCTTCTGTGTTATTGTTGTCTCTGTTAAACAGCTTTTAGTTTATAGTGTTTTGTTCCTCTGATAATGCTTCTATGCTGTAATCAAACTGACTCTCAAAGCAAGGATAAACTAAACAGATCCCTGTAAATCTCAGTACATTGAAGTAGTTTGTAAGACAGGATCAAATGATGCATCAGAAACTCACATGTGTCAAAAAAAAAAAAGACAAAATGTAAAACTGAGTTTTTCCACATTTTCAGTTTATTCAGAATTAAGTTTGGTTTATTATTATTATTACTGCTGCTATTACTGTTGTTATTTTCCTTGTTCCTGTTGTTAAACATACACAGTCAGTTTCTTGATTGATTCTATCACCCAGACCTGCAAAAGTTCATTCCAGAATAAACATATTCTAGAAAAAATTATTCAATCTGGAAATGCTAAAAAGTAGTCGTGAAATACAAAAAAAACCCCATTTTCCAGATAAATATTAATTCATTACATTTTCGTATAATGAAATAATATTTCAAAGAAACAAGATTGCTTTCTCCTAAATAATCTCATTTAAATTCTGCTTTCAAGCAAAGCTATATTAATCCTTTGTTGTTGTTATGTGTCCAAAATTCTTACTAGAGACAGAAGGTTCCCATCAGTGCTTGGCACTTCGTCACAACACAGAGTTGGTGTAAATTTAAATAGGCAGAGAGGACCTTGGCAGTGGCTGCAGGCTTCTGATAGCACAGCCAAGTTTCAGGTGGTTCAATTTCCAGGGGAACAGGCTGGCTCTACCTACAGTACTCCCTCCATCTCCAGTGTGTGGAGCACATCTCTACCTTTCCACATCATGTTGTGGTAAGCTCGCTTTAGAACTTTTATTCCAAGATCAGGGCAATTGATTGCTCACATTCAAAACAGAGAATTAATTTTAAATTTAAGTAATATTGACTTAAATTTCTACAGTACAAACATCTTTCTAGAAGCTTCTGACATTGCATTAAAAGAAGTGTCAATGGGAATATATTTTATATAAGATATTCCATTGTCTGTAGTGAGAAAAGCAAGAGTATCCAGGCTTCTGGGAAATACCCCAAGGAAGTTACAGCAACTGCACTTGAGGAACAATTGATTTAAGTGATTTTAATTTTAGCAGACCACCTTACTGTCCCTAGGGCTCATACTCTTGTGACAAATGCTTTTCAGTGCTGAGGGTCCCTTTGGTGTCTGTGCTAAAACGTCAGTGGAAGTGGCATCCCCTGTGTCACCCCCTGTGCTGCCACCATGGGAACTGCTAAAGGGTGGCTTTTCCCTGTAAAGCTGGCAGGCCCAGCACCTACACCCAGCCCCAGTTTGAGTGGCTTTTCCCTGTAAAGCTGGCAGGCCCAGCACCTACACCCAGCCCCAGTTTGAGTGGCTTTTCCCTGTAAAGCTGGCAGGCCCAGCACCTACCCCCAGCCCCAGTTTGAGTGACTGCAGAAAGAACGGGCAAAACCCAAACCAGGTGTAAATGAACTACTGTGCACATGAGCCTGACCTGTGGCCCCGGTTAGGCAGCTGCAGTTGTTGAACAAATGTAATCTGACAGCAGGGCTTTGTCCCAGATCATCATTTGTGCACGGGAGAGCTTGGGTGTTTTTGTGACCTGGTGCTGAGATTCTGCAAACCAACACTACCAACCACAGCCTTGCAGAGAACGACTGAGGTGAACGGGCCACTGAGGATATCCTGACACACACTGTGCTGCACATGGAAAAGCAAAACTGCTTCTGTTCACCCCAGGAGGCATTCAGGGCTTGATTCAGTTTCCTAAAGACAAGTGTGTCCTGTCACTGGAGATATCTCTGGACACATGAGATACTCATAGAATGATAAGGGTTTGAAATGGACCTTAAAGATCATCTAGTCCCAAGCCTCCCTGCCATGGGCAGAAACATGCCCACTAGACCAGGTTGCTCAAGGCCTTATCCAACCTGGCCTTGAATACTGGGGTTGGGACATCCACAACTTCCCTGGGCAACCCATTCATTCCATTGTCTAACCACATCCACAGTAAAAAATTTCTTCCTAATATCTAACCTAAATTTCTCCTCTTTCAATTTGTACCCATTACTCTTTGTCCTATCACTGCAGGTGCTGATCTAGAGTCCCCCTCCAGCTTCCTGGCAGATCCTGTTCAGATACTGGAAGGTTGCTCTGAGGTCTCCACACAACCTTCTCTTCTCCAGGATGAAAAGCCCCCTCTTTGTCAGCCTGCCTTTGCAGGGGAGGTGCTCCAGTCCTCTTACCAAATTTGTGACCCTCCTCTGGATTTAATCCAACGGTTCCATGCCCTTCTGATGTTGGGGACACCAGAACTGCTTGCAGTACCCCAGATGGGTTCTCACAAAAGCAGAGTAGAGGGGCAGAATCACCCCCTTCAAAATGACACAGAAGAGATAATAATATATAGATACACTATATAGATATAACAATATAATAGATAATAATAATAGATGCAGGTCCTTCCAAAGTGGCATCTGAAGAGCAGGTCAGAGAAGCCAGGTTATCCCAAAGGATGTGGGTTATATCCACCTGCTTGGTTGGGGAATTGGCAAACAGCCAGCTGAGCTGCATCACTCTCATTTAATTTTGCTGATATGGGGCCACGATGCCGCTGCCAGAACATAAATATGTGAAACCATTTGAGGTGCTCTGGAGTAGCTGCCTTGAGTTACTGATTCAGGTGAGTGTTGGTCTTCTATGGACTCTAGAAATGTTGACTGGAAGGGATCTCAAGAGGTCACACAGTCCAGTGTGAACATCCCAAGCCTCAATTCATGGCCACTGTCTCCTCTTTCATTAACTGATGCCAGTGAAGCTGAGAGGAAGAGCAGTGAATCTCCTCCAGTACCACCTCTCCCTGGAGCAATGGCATGGCAGCACAACCTCTGACAGACAGACTGCCAAGTGCTCCCTCACTCTTTCAGAACAGAGAACATTATATGTTGTCCAAACCTTTTTTTTGATGTGGTAAAAGACATTTGGCTGAGGCATAGCACTTACAACAATTGAAGCTATGCTTAAAAACTGTACCTACAGTAACCATAAACCTCACAAACTGCTGCCCTCCCTTCAGCTTTGCCAGAAAGATTAAGGATTTATTCTGTGATGTTTTCCTTCTGTACCTATTACTACCCCCTGGAGACCAATGACATGAGCTCCCCACACTGCTGGAAATCACACAGACTGTCACAAAGAGTCAGCTCTGCATGGGCCTAAGAACATAAAACTGGCCACAGAGACCAGGTTAAGATCCATCTGGTACAGTATTTCACCTCTGATATGTGGCCAAAAGTGGATGCCTAGGGAAAAATTTGCTGAATGCAGAAAAATAATAAATTGCAGTGTTTTCTCTGAATAAACACTCCATCTGCCATCACTGGTGGCCCAGGAACTCCCTGAGCCAGAGGAGATAATTTTGAATTTAACCCTAGCACATTACTCTCTATGGATAGTTTACACTTAAATCCAGGCATGTGCAAATACCTTTGATGCAGGCTGGTTTGAGCTGAAAAGTGTGATCTTGCAAGTCCCTGCCAATCCACTCTGAGTAACCTCTCGATCATTCCAGATGAACATTGAACCAGGGAGCACACACAGAGGTTACAGCTCAAAGCTCCAGGGAAAATGCAACCAATAGCATGTTCTTTGAACCCTGCCTCATATCTCCCCGATGTACATTTGTAGATATTGAGGCCAGAATGAATCTGTAGATCTGACTTCCACTCTAAAAGATAGCTGTAATCCAATTATTGCCCCCATTATTTGGAGTGTGGACTCAGCTTGGCAATTAGAACCCCTTAACACAGTTTTTATACCTGAGCTCAGTACCTAAATGTGTCCCCCAGTGGTTTCCAATGTCACCAGTGCACAGTGCCAGGAGTCTGGGGGCTCTTCTGGCTCACTTTGCTGGTGACTACCTCTGCTGCATTGAGCAGCTCTCCCAGTCCCACCAGTGATGGGGATGACATTGCCACTGCCAGAAAAGGAACCTGGAAAACCAGCCCAGCTTTTGGGGTCTTGACCCACGGGGTGAACTCCGTGTGCCTGATACAATCAGCTCCCAGAAAGGCATCTGAAACTGCCTCAAGTTCGTGTGTTTTTATGACTGTGTATTACGTCAGCCTGAAGTTCCAAACTCTACGGTTATTAACTTTTGGAGGACTGCTTTCCAAAGGGTTAATGAGTCATATTACTAGCTGATAGAAATGCCAATTAACAGGGATCACCTGTAGAATAATTAGATGCAGAATGTGAGCATCAGGTATGCACAAAAGTTACAAAACCCAAGAGGATAGTGTAAAATTCTAGATTCTAGGGAGCTGAATCTCTAGAAACCCTTAGTCAAATTTCCCAAATTTGGATCCCTTTCCTCCACTTACACAACAAATAACAGTTTTCAATGTAGTTCAGATTACCTTATCTATTTTAACGTATTTAAATCCTTAATAAGGCATTCAATTTCATTGTACCACAGAATCACTCAACAGAAAATTATTTAATGAATACATCTGGAAAATGCATGTATTTTAGTGACTGATAACATCTGAAGTCACCTAGCAACATATTGGTGAGAGTGGCCTGGCAAATTGTTGAATGACATTTTTAACTGTTTAGCCACTGGACTGAATAGGTTTTCCTCATTTCAGTCAGATTTGGTATTAGATTGCACATCTGAGAAAAAAAAGAATTAGTATAATTCTAAGTTATACATAAATGTACTGAGACTGAATATTAGAAAAGGCACTGTGATTTTGGGAAAGTATTCTTGTGATTCCAGTGAAGCAATGCTGAGAAGTTTTTCCCACTTTCCTTTGCCTTGGTTGCTTAAACTGCACCAGGTATGTAGATTATCTAACTTTAATTCTATTAAGGATACAAGAAATCTATTAGAATATAGACTAGGTTTGAATGTAATTCATGTGCCTTAGAGAACAGTATTTATTGCTTGTATTTTAGCTAAATAGTATTAGCATCAAGCATATTTGCATGTAACTTGATCTATTAATAGATAACTATGAATATATCTGGATACAGAGTGTGGCTTTTTGCATGGCTTTTTGCTGCATCTCTTTAACCTCCGCATTTCACATATAGAATTAATTAGGTGATGCACTAATCCTGGAAAAACTCACAAGTTACCATTCCTTCCAAGAATTAGCTATAGCAGGTCTGTGCCTTTCATCCCAAACACAGCAAATAACCTTTCAGTTACTTACAACATAATTTTCAGCTTTTTATGGCCTGTGAGTTTGTTTCTTCATAGCCCCTCTACAGTGAGCTCAGCAGCAGCAGAGATAAAACTTCCATAAGCACATTGTTTCTCTGAGCTGCTGACAACACACAACATCTAATGCACAGTTTCAGTTCAGCTCACAGGCAGCTCTATCACTGGATATCTGTGTCCACCAGCTTACTAGGGAGAGGGGGATTCAGCTCTCCCCAGACCAGACACCAGCACTGGTCAGCCAATGTGTGCTTTGAGGTCTGCTGCCTGTAGTGACTGAACATCCATTGACTAGAGTGAGTTCTTACACCTGAGCAGCATTTAGCAAAGGGGAAAGAATAATGAGTGCTGAATAGTGCATGAATAATGAATTCATATCCCACCCCCAGTCTCTTTTAAGTTTTTTACAACATACAGAAGGCAAATGTCCTTTCCTGGTTAATGTCTTAAGGGATTATTAAACCACAAGTTCTGTGTTGGCTCAATGCACGTCTCAACCTCCTGCCATTTGTGCATGAACATTCCTTCCTTATTGGAAAAAACCTCACCCTTGGGAAATTATGTATGAACACAGAGAGACTGCAAGGTGAAACACTACTCACAGGATATACTCACTGCCTACTGGCAGTGAATATAAAGCAGAGGTGAGCAATTGGATGTTCTAGAAACCAGTGTGAGAAATTTGGATGGACTCCACCCAGAAGGATTTGGATTAAAAAAAAAGTTGCTTGTGAATAGCAGGTGATTCCAATGGTTAGAATTCTCCTCTAGCAATATAATTGATTCAGTGCCTGTATTTTTTAGACTTTGAAAGACCAGATTTTGATTCACTTCTGTACTGCACCTAAAAAAGTTATAAACGGGGATGATTATACTGAATGTGTGCACAGGAATCAGGGCTTTACTAAGGCACTAGGTGGGCATTAGATGGGAGATTGCAGCACTCAATAAACAGGCAGCACACATTTCAGGTATATCCCAATTAATTGCTGTTACTCTACACTTTATTTCATAAACCTGCATTCATGAGTGGAAAAAGCCTGTCCTGAAAGTAGTCACTGCTTAATACCCCTGTCATTTCTCTTTACAACCATGCTGTTGCTGTAATACCCATAAAATGACCTGACAATGGTTAGGCAGCTGGTGTCATCTTATTGATCCTCATTAGACTAATTATAAGTGTCTCACCGGTGTCTTCTACTTCTCTGTCATCAGCTGGGCCACAGTCCTATTTTGTCTCTGGAACTTCTTCAGGGCAGGAACTAACTTCTGGGAAAATATCCTGCCTTGCACAACAGAACCTTGACCTTTGCCTGAAATCTCTGGACATTGAAGCTTATTGTCTGAGAACACAAACAGCCTGGGTATGCCTGGACAAAACCTTCTGATGAGAGAACATGGGAAAGGGGTCCTTCCTATATGGCTGAAACCAGCCATGGTAAAAACAAACTGTAAAGGATCTATGAACGTGCAAGACTGTGCTGCTGCTGTTCACTGACATTTTTGGCTGAATTTATCAAAAAGACAGGAAATCTTTACCCAATAATGTTAAAATTCACCTGGAAGAGAGGCTTATTGTCCTTCTACAAAATGAAGAAATTGATGAGGAGGATATTCTAGACCATGTCTCTTCAATTTCAGTGTTTTCCATCGACATATCTTGAACTTTCTAGCAACAGCCTCACCTGCTTCCCCCTCCATGCCACCCGTTCCCCTCTCCAGCACTGCTCATACACCTTCAGGTACACATTGGCCACGGCAGCTTTCGCCCCTGCACAGAAGGAAACCACCAGAAGGATTCCTCGGCATCCTCTTGTAACTACGCAAGGGCTTCCAGCACTGCGTGCCCTGTGGGAGGCCTGGGCTGCAGCTCCTCAGGAGGGCAATATCCCGGTGTGATCCCCAAAAGGATGCTGCGGTGTGCTGCCATGGGCTGAGGAGGAGCCGGCAGCCGCACGCCAGGCTGCCCGCACATCAGAGCCTCTGCAGAAGGGACGGGTGACATCCCGCAGGGCTGTGACCCTGACAGGACACGGTACCAAACACCACCACAGCTAATAGGCACCAATCGTACCTGTAGCACCAGCAGCAGTACCGGTAATTCCAGTCCCGTGTCCCAGCCGGCAGCGCTGTGTGGCCGCGCTCTGAGCCGCTGGCAAGGCACGGTCCCTCCCTCCTGCGCTCCTCTGGGGGACACACAAACTGTCCTGCCCTCCAACCCTTCCTGCTCCCTTACCTGCAGCACCCCTCCCTTTCTTTAACACACAGGAAGAAGCAGAGGAGCCCAAAACGGTCCTGGGTCAGGATGACTGCAGGTTTGAGTCCCCACATGAGGAAGAGGAGGGGGACAGATGATGAGCGGTTCCTCCTGTCCCCATCACATCCTGTAGTGTGGCTTCCCGTGGTGAAGCCTCCAAGGAATAAACGGTGTGTCCCAGCAAGATGAGACTAGCTGATGAGGGCAGGGTTTGGTGAGGAAAGAGAGCTTTCCATCCATGCCCCCAGCCCCAAAAGCTTATTAGCCTTGACTATGATTAGTACCCCTCTAACCATAGATGCATGAACTTGCCATGCTAGCAGCAACTGTGTGATGCTAGCACGTTCAACAAAAAGCAGGATGAGCACAGGCAGAGTGACAATGGAACAATGTCCTGGCCCTTCAGAGCTGCTGCATGACCACACAAAATACACACACCCCAAATCTGCTCTTGGTTCCATTCTGCAGAGGATTTTACACACCTGTCTAGGTGTGGAGCAAAACCTGAGACAAAAAAAACCGCAGACGTCCAGAAAAAAAAAACTCTGGGAGGTCCAGATAAATCTGCCCAGCCCAGAAAAACCCAAATTCAATCTTTTGGAATTTTTGGATCTGGAGATCAAGTCAGAGTTGTACTTCATGGCTTGATCTCACCTTTAATATAAAGAAAAAAAGTATTTCAGCCCTTAAAGCAATTCTTTTTTGCCTTGCATGACTGCCTTTCTGATTTCAGGATTTCAGTGATGACTAAAGACATGGTTGTTACTGACTTGACCTCTCCCAGCGGAGGCATCTTCTTACCTACGTGTTTCTTTGGGAGGCAATTATTTTCTTCCTTCTTCTGAGGTTCGCAATTTTGGAGCTAGTGCTTTCTTTCAAGCTCCCACAACCCTCTCAGGAATCTCTCCAGGTAAAAGCAAATGTTATCTCAAAGGGGTACTGAGGCTTTTATTACATCCTGACTTCACTTCTGTAATTTGTTATTTGCTGATCTGCCTGCCAGTTCCCTGAGGCATTTGCAGCTCACGTTGAACTTCACTTCACTGTTGAAACCTGGATTTCTGAGCATTTTGCTTATTTCCTGAGAGAACTTCTCAGATTTCATCCTGGTAAAGTGGCAGTTTCAGGTTGAAATTAATTTTCTGCTTGCCAGCATTCAGAGGTGCTTTCCTCTTCTCATCATTTTATTTTCCTATTACTTCATTTGCAGCTTTGTCCCTTTGAGTTGCTTTTCATCTCCTTCTGTCAGAATCAGTTTCACTGGTGAATCTCCAGAACACTGCCAAAGCCCCACACTCTGTGCAGGCCTCACAGTGCAGTGCCCTCACCTGCCAGTTCAAGTCACCCAAAATGGTAAAGGAGGACTGACCAGGACTGGGTCCAGCTTCCTCTTCAATTCTTCTGACAGGTTCTTCTTGCCTTTTCCTTCCTTTTCCTTTTTGTCTGTGATGAACACCTGTACAAAAGCCAAGCACGTGGTTTACTTTCCACATGGCTGGTAAGATGGACAAATTCAGCTTCAGTTGTCTCCAAGGACAAAGATATACATAACACACCCTGGAAGATATAAATGCTAAGTCCATTGTATGTATCATCTAGCAACAGCTGGAGAACTGAAGAAGACTCACTTGAGACAATATTTGCCTAAGAATAGCTCTGTGGTTGCACACTGGGATTTGCTACAAGCTAATGAACAAAGTTTAAAAATCCCTTTAACACTGTAGGTTTCTGTGTAAGCTACATGCATCATAAGGTCAAACTGTGCTTCCAATTCCACCTCCTCTGTACAGGTCCTCTCAAATTGCAAAGGGAAAAGAGCTTTTCTTTTGGCTTCTCTAGGGGAATAGTCAGATGCCACAAAACTTGTGTTGCTTGCCTCAGCCCTCAGCCATGCTGCCAAGGTGGATGCTTTTGGTGGTGACTCTTAGCTGGGAGATCCTCCCAGCCAGTGGCCAAGGCTGTTCTGAAATATCTTCTACTCTGCTACTGTGAGTGAATGGTGACGGAAAATCAGCTGTGCCCTACTTTTTTGTGCTTGCTGAGTTCACTTCAGCAGTGCTCACGGATAATTCATCTTCTGGAAGGCATTCAAAGAGTCCAGCTATGTCTGCTCTCACACGTCTCCACCTGAGCAGCAGAGTTACTCCTCTGGCTTGGAGCCAGACCCCCACTACACCTGCTGAACAACCTGGGGCACCTGGGATTGCCAGCACAGCTCAGGGGATGTCCCCAGAATGTGGCACCAGCTCTGGGCATGTGTTCCAGAGTGCTGAGCATGCCACAAAACCTGGACAGAGACAGTGGAAGGGAGCAGGAAATCCTGGAATGCCATTCCTTAAGCAGGCATACCCACACCATTCTTCAAAGAGGCCTGAAAGGTTTGCAGCTGCTGCCCAGAAATGGGGCCCAGGGTAGCCAGATCTGCCATCTGCTCCAACTTGCTAGAATGCTATATATGAGCATTTGGAAACCACAAGGGTTTGCTTCTGACTCCACAGGCTTCCCCAGCACAGACCAAACCCAGCAGGCACTGCCTGTGTCCCCCCAGTGCAGACCCATCATCAGCTGGCTCATGCTGGGTTTGCTGTCACACCCACACCTTCCCTCAGGACTGCACCAGCATCCACCTCTGCCTGCTCTGGTCTGCCTCCACCTCCAGATAAACCTTGCCCACCTCTCTCTTGCAGAACCCCAGACATCTGATTTGGTTCCTCATGTCTGGTCCTTGTTGCTGGCACTGCTGAGTCCTGCCTTTTCCCACAGCTGCTACACAAATAAAAGGGCAGCCTGTCCATGGAGACCACACTGAGCACAGACCCAGAGAGCAGTGAGGACCACAGCTCACCAAAACACCAACCCTGACATGCCCTGACAGAAAAGGGAGAAACTCTGTGAGATGATTGTTCTGCACCAACGGGATTCCTTAGCTGCTTTTCCAGATTTTGCAACATTTGGTCGGTTTAGTGTAGACAGTGAAAGTCTGATTTCAAAAGCTGGCTGGATTTCATAGGAAAACACTTTCAAAATTAGCTCTTTTGAACCATGCTTTTACATTTCAATGGTTGCTGTATTGGTAGCACCTAACTCTTGACTTGGTTTAAATAAACCAAATGCTTACTGATGAGTCTGCTTCCAGGCTTCACATGGAAGCAAAATGCAATGAATGGTAAAAGGTATACACAAAAGCTTAGGGGGCTTTGCCTTGATGACAGCAAAGAGAGATTCCATTTCTGTTAATATTTTCAATTTTTAGCACTTAGGCATAACCTTTTAAAAATGTATAGGTCAGATCTGGGTATCAAAGCCAGGAACAGCTTTCCTACTGGTTTTAATGGAATTCAAGTTCAGTGCATTAACGCTGGTGTATCAATACCTTACAATTTGTATCAGCATTAGCATTGCTAATAATCCTACAGTGAATGTCATGATCTATAAGAAGATTTTACATTCAACTTACTAGCAGAATATAACACTTTTAAATGATACATGACACTTTCTAGCTGATAAGATCCCAAAAGTGTGAACCCTCAGTATTTTAATGCAGAATACAAATATCAGCCCAAGATTGATGTTTTTGTATTTAACTCCTTAACTCAATTTCGGTTTATTTTGGAGTTTTAAGGTACTATTTTTCAAAGCTTGTATTTGGCAAGACAGCTGATCTTTGTCGTCATCAATTGTAATAATTATTCCAGCACCAGGAAGACATAATTCATTAGCTCAGTCTTCTTTAGATGATTTTGACTTTTATTTCACAGATCCTTGATATAAATAGCATCGATGCCATACCAGTAGTATCTTGAATTTTAGGCAGGTCTGCCATTTTCCCCAGGAAATAAGTGGTTCAAGAAGTCCAGCAATCTGGCCCTCAGCTTCTTTGTTCCTTTTGCTGCTAGAGGCCACTTGCACAGCAGACATCTGCATTGCTTCCAACAGCAACAGGTCATCCTTGTGTGCTCCAAGCTGGGCAAGACCCTGGAGGGGTCTGGTCCAGGCTTGGCTAATTGGATATTACTAATCTCCACTACCAACACTGAAAGAAGAAAGCAAACAAGAAATGCAGCCTGGCAAGGAAGCCCCTTGTGATGCTGCAGTTTTTACACCTATTTATGTACCATCTGTTGGTCAGGGCTGTGCCTGCAAGTGCAGAATACATTTAATTGGAATGGACCTGGAAAAGCAGTGTGAAGGGACAGCAAAGCAGTGGTGGTGAACACAGGCATCATGTTTTGCAGTGTGATGCACCAGACACTTGATACCTTGTTGTGTTTCTTCATTCATTCATTGCAAGCAGAATTTTTCAGATGCCTTTTGCTCCCTGCCTGCAGTGTGAGCCACGGCAGCCATCGACTGAGAGCGAGGCAGATCTCACCATGGATACCCATTTAAATAGAGAAGTCACAGGACAGTTGCTATTTGCGTGCCTGAATGGAAGTCTATTGTGCTATTTTTTTTTTCCTCCAGTGAAGCAGAACAAATCCTTCTTTTTCTTTGTTTATATGAGGTGAAAAAACATACTGGTACTGACTTTCAGATAAAAAACCTCTTAGTTGTAGTCAGTTCCTTCTCTCTTTAAGAACATCTGGGGATTCAGAGACAGTCCATTTGTCCTGCTTCAACACTGAGACAAAATACCTGTGATCTTAAATACCCTTCTCATTTCCTGTCTGATTACACATATACTGCAGTCCTTTGTGGTCAAGCACTGTTTCTTTTCTCCATATGCCTGTATCTAGAAATACCAACAAGTTTCAGGCTGTAGTGGTTTAGTCAAGCCACTACACAGGCACTACCCAAATACAAGGTTATGATACCACGTATGGAACTTTTTTTTTTTTTTGAGGTATTGAGTCAAACCTCAGAAGACCTCAGACTTGTCTCAGAGGGTCATTGTCATCCTTGGTGTAATAACCTCTCTCTCTGCACTCTGGCTTTCTGTCTCTATTTTTAATTTGTTTTGCCACAGCGTCCTTGTCAGACACTAGGGGCTCCTTGTGCTTCCCTTGTACAAACATGTAAGCAAACAGTAGTTATTATTGCTGCAGTAAATTCACATACTCAGATTTCGGGGGGGGGGGGGGGGGGGGGGGGGGAAGTAAAATTAAGGCAAAGGAAAGGGGAAAAAAAGGATGTGTAATGCATTTTCAATAACATCTGAGCTGTGTTCTCTGTACAGCCTTGTGGACAAGCCAGTGCTCAATGCCAGGCCAGTGGCTGTCCATGTGAGCTCCCTCTGCCAGCCCACCTGGCACTCTGGTACTGCACACCCACGGTGTGAGCCAGCTTGGGGTCCCTGCCCTGTTAGGGCTCTGCTCAGCTCTGTGGAGCCACCATGCCTGCTCACAGCAGGGCTGAAGCTCACATCTCACCTGCAACTCCAGCTCCACTTCTGATTTTTAAAAAGAGGTGGAAGAACTTTCCCAATGTTAGCATCAATCAATTTTTTATGTATTATCTTAAAGGATACTACACAAAGTCTTGTCTTGGGGCATCTCTTAAAGGACAATAATATTGCCCTTGCAGGTTAGGAGACCTGGGAGGTGCCCACATGTGGACTGGATGTCCAGGCTTCTGTTACAGTCAGTGGAGTCCAGAGACCTGCCCACTTCACCCCAAAGCAGACCTCTTGGCACACCAACTAGCTGGCTAAACTTAGATGTCTAGTGCCAGCTTTGCCTCTGGTATCCAAGACATTTATATAGAATTGCCAAATATTAAACATGACCTTTCTCCCTCCCAAGTGGCAGCTGGAAGTTGGGGCCTATTACATCTCAAATGGCTCTAGACAAACAAATGTAGACAACTGAAGCAGTCAGCAGGATAGCTCTTCAGGTTTCCTGCCTATGAGGGGAGTTTGGATCCATCTCATATAGAGGCATTTCACCCTTCCTGAATGTCACAAAAGAAGACAACTGTCATTTTTTTTCCTTCCCAAAGGATGGGAAGCTTGGCTCCAAGTTCCAAACCTGCTCCTCCCTGGAGCATCCTTCCTCCCAGAGGACATCAGGGGGCTCACCCAGCTCTTCATGACTTTCCATATCTCTAAGCAGTATCCAGCCTGCCTTCAGCCGAGGCACTGACATGGTTTTGTGCACTGTTTGAATTAATTCCACTATAATGTAAGCTGCTGAAAAGGAACTGTGTTTATCCAGGACTCAACACATCTCTGACTTTCTCATTTTTTACATAGTGTTTATATTGCTCAGTGGTGCCAATCAGGGTAAGTATTTATTGCTGCAGGCTGTTTACTGCTCCATATCTGAATATAGCTGCTGCCCTGAAGAACTCACAATTATAAAACAAGATGCTAGGAGTTCAAAACAAGAGAGAAAATTGATTAGCAGAAGAGGTAGAGTCACAAAATCAGGAGAAGCAAAATATTTTTTATTCTACTCTGTGTATTTTTTACAATTATATGTTTTTCAATTAAAAAAAAAAAACCCAACAAACAACTAACCAAACCATGCATGCTTCATTTCTCTTTTCCCCCTTCCTGATTCTCATTACAATTTGTATTTCTCAGTAGAAAGATTGCACTTTACATAATTTGATGTTTCCATTTAATCCCACTTAAGATTTTCTTTCATGTTTATAACTTCCATCAACTTATATACCAATGGTTCGGGTGTCTCTCCCAAGCTCGGTGCTGGATTATCAGCAGGAATATACAAGTCTTTCTTTCCCTGGTGGTCTATGAAGCAAAGCAGGTCACATTTGTCCATTTTGCCTCCATTCCTCTTGGTTGATTTGCCTACCTGTGATCCAGCCTCCAGGCTGGACCATGTGCCAACATGTAGGTTTCCCTCTGGTTCCTCAGCAGGACCTCCTCTGGATTTCCTGGAACCATCAGTCCTGCTGTCAGTCTTGGGACATCACCCACCATTATCCTATCCATATCACCCCAATGAATTCCAGCTCACCTCTATCAGCCATCCAACTCACTTTCACGCTTTCTCATATACAAGATCACTTCTACCATTCATTTAAAAAGATAAATTGTTATCTCTGCAGGATACCCACCACTTATAACTCAATTTGATAAAAATCAGAAACATACACCTGCAAGTATTACCCATATTATAGCAGGCACCAAAACGTGCTGCTGCTGTGCCAAACACAGGAGAAGAGGCACCAGAAGTGCAAAAGGCATCATAGGCAGTATTAAGCATCTTTAAAAAATCATTGTATATTGAAATTCAGGCTTTAGACATAAAATACACACATTTGCACTGATAGCTCCTGTTCAGATTCCACAGCTATACTCAGAGCTCTACTTTCTCCACACACAAAGAGGCACAGGAGGTTGGAGGGAAACACTCCTCTTCTGTGCCAGAAAGTGGTTGTTAAGAAAACATCTCTTGGATGAATAGGTCACACTGCATTTGTCTCATCTGGACTCATCTTTGTGTCACCAGGCCTTGGCCTCTCCCAGGTAGCCTGGCTGTGATGCAAAAAACTTCCTGATGTATTTGTCCAGTGAACACTGAGCCACCCACACATGTCACAGCAGCCACCAGACACGCTCCCAGCCACGGCTCAGAACTCACCTCACTGGACTGAGGAAAGAAAAACAGTATAAACATGTATTTTTCACCACTGGGTAGTTCTCGTGGTGATTTTACCCATCTATAGCAATAACCAAGAAAGGTGGATATTAAGTTTGTGTCCAAAGCCTGCATTAGCTGACCATGCCAGTAACAACAGGCATGGCTGCCTGCCACCAGGAGAGAAAGCTCTGTTATTTCCCTGACACTGAATTTTCCATGTTGCACTTAGCTTAGTAAGTAGTCAGCTGGAGCATGCTATTCAGACTTCCTATAGTACAAACTGCTTTTGCTTTTCCCTTTGAAACAGCTTTCTATTTTCTCTCTTACACTCAAGGGGAAGCTAGAACTGAGACTGCACAAAAAAAATCTGCATAAATGATACAGTTTTTATGTGTACCTTGAGGTGCACAGGGATTTCCCCATACTTGGGTAAGTATGCTCAGTTTACATGTCTAACATATGTGTCAGTAGGTCACAATGAAACATCTCTAATCACCATTCACGTGGGTTTCCTCCACTCCCTTTACAGATCATTCCACTCCCAAAATCTGGCACACATGATCCACTCAGGGGTGGCCACAGCTCTCAGTTTGGTACACTCAGCTGTGCTTTCATCTTGTCCTCATTTCATGAGCAGCAACAACTGTTAGGGCAGCCTGGGCACTCTGGAACATCAGCTCCAGACTTAATCCATTGCCACCAAGTAAGTGCTTGACCTTGCTCAAGCTGTGGATGACTTAAAAACCTGCTTTTCTCTTCCTGGATGATTCTATTAATTGGGCAGGAGATACAGGTACTAATCAAACAGCAAACACTCCTTTCTGCCTGCTTGGAGCCACGTATACAAACTTAGCAGGGATAAGTAAGGCATGGACTAAAGATAAGACCCATCAATATGATGGAAAAAACACACACCATCCTAAGAAGGGGAAAACTTCACTGGAAGATAGAAAGTTTTCAGGTAAACCAGCTGCCTTAAATTAAGTGTTACCATCATAATTTGGAAGAGGAGAGAGTCGGTGCTGATGTCAGCACTGCAGCTGAGTCATGGAAGCACTGGGAAGACAGAAAGAATAAACTCTAACCCCCTGCCTCCTCAGAGACAGTCACTTCAGCCACTCTCTTTGTCTTGAAGCAAACAGCAGTCTCCACAGAAGCTCTGTGGTAGATGAAGAAACAGATAAATCAGAAATTTTCATGAGAGCAACTGTAGTTTATACAGGAAAATGCTTCCCCTGAAAAACATGCTGAGGATCAGGGCCCTCTGGTATGGAACATGTTTGAGATGCCAAGATCACCACTTGAAGCATGAAACAAGAAGAAAGCATTGTGATGTCTCGAGTAAGATCTAATTGTGTTATCTTTCCAAGTATTAGAAAATGACAGGTGTGAAAACTGTCCCTTTTACTGGAATTGTTCTGCTGGCTGAAAACCAGAAATGAATGCTCGTGTCATGGAAAAAGGCTGTGCCAGAGGGAAGAGGATTCACAGGGATGCATTGAATCATCTTGATCAATCTTGATCATCTTGACAATTTCTAAGATTCAGCAGGCCTCCAAAGACTAATTGTCTTCTCTGACAGAGGGGAAGAGGTGCAAAGAACAATCACACACGACTTTACAGGATACCAGCACCCGATGGTCTTTTCCTGTGGAGATCTTGCTTTGTTCTCTGAGGGCCTGCCTGCTTTAGCAGAGCACAAGAGGTACATCAGAAAACCCGATGAGGGTGGGTAATATGTTACACTCTACCTGTAAATTATGGGCATAAAATAACTGCAGACAGGACAGCAGAGGTCCTTTAACACAGATAGACCCCCAGTAACTACGTTGTCTGGTGATTCCCAAGTACCTACAAGCACAGCTTGCCAAGTGCAAGACTCAAACCCACTCTGTCCCTCTGCCACAGGTGACAAGGGTAGGGGTCTTCTTAAAGCAGCTCAGAGACAACCAGCTCTTCTCTGTCCCTTTTTTGCTCCTTTCCTTAGAGTTACAGGGAACTTGGTGTCAGTTTATCAGAGAGCAGACAAAGGCTAGTGGGCATCTCAGAAATGCCCTAAAAAATCTATCTTGAAATATATATGCAAGTATAGGTAAAATTCGCCATAAAATTATTGAATTATTATAAAGTATTCAAGAATTATCTGAGATTTTCAGGACTGGATATTATCAATTTCCAGCGACTACAGATTTTCATGTGATTCTTATTTGTAATGCATAAGCTGTCACTGTTTTTTTCATTTATATAGCAGAGTAGAGGAGATCTACAAGAGAATTAGCTTTTAAACATTGCAGCATGGGAAGAATGACACCCTTTTTTTGACTTATCTAATAATAACCTTGAGCTCTGCAGTTTCAGGAGCAGCCAGCCCGTAATTCAAAAGGATATGTGAAAAGAAAAAAAAACAACAAGTCGTTCTGTCCTCACTGATGAATACAACAACCAGAGTTTTCCTGCCACCTTTGCTGCTATCCTCCCTAATCACACCTTCTAGCAAAAGTACTTTTTGCCTCACTGCTGCTGAGGTAACCTCCTAATCCAGCCATAAGGTGTAAAACTCTCACAAGATCCCTTTTGTTGGGTATGTCTCATTATAAGCAGTAGGTTGGCTTGGTTCTCAAAGCTGTATAAAAAACCACCAAGGCCAGGAGCAATCATCTTGGGGGACACAGAAATGAAGGGTCAGGCACTGTACATCCTGCAGTTGGCAAAAGGATACTTGCTCCCTGCTTGCACAGAGCAGTTTTGGGGCATCTGAAGAAGTGTTGCACTGCTGCTGGAGACAATCTGCAGTTCCACTGTTCTTGGCATAGCCTGGGAAGTCCTTTCCCAGCCACACCAGCTGCTGGTGGTCTCAAAGGACTAGAGAGCATCTGGGAATCCCGAGCACTGGAAGGGTTTTTGGATAGACTCCCTTCTATCCTGAGCCAGTGACCCTAAAAAGCAACAAGTGTTAAATTACTGCAGCCAACTATGCCCTTAGGAAGTCCTGGTGAAAAGAACTATCCAGCATTTTGACACAAAAGCATCTCTCAGACCCTACAATTAGACCACAGTGGTGCAAACTATTTTTTCAAACAAATAATAGTCACTGATTTATGGCATTTTCAAACACTAAAATGTGTCTGAATTTCATCTATTTACCAGTCTCTATCGAGTTCTTTACTATAAATTTGAAACTTTAGTCACCTCTCTGTACATAACCTGCCTTGTATCCAATACACAGATGAAACAGCAGCCTGCAGCAGCTTTCTTCTGTGATGTCAGGATAAATTTACACCCTTGGCATCCCACTGTTGTACATATTTTATAGTGAAAAAGAGGAAGGACAACCCTGAAGCTTCCCAGTTGAAGCAACATCACTCGGACCATACACGTTGCCCAAGAAATATGGAGAGCATTTCTGTGTCACAGAGAGATATTTGATGCAGAGTTAAAGCAGAAGACCCCATTTCTCCAAGTAAATTAAAAATTATGGGGAGTTCTGTGATTGATATTGTGTTCTATGTTCATGCTGTTATATTTAGTGATATGACTGATATTACATTTAAGGGAAGTATTGCTTTAGAAACAATTCTTTGTAAGCAATGTTTCACTTGGCCTGAATATTAACTTCAAAAAAGAGACACTTCTTGAATTCTGTGTTTGGTCTTTTTGTACATAATATTCTGCTACGATGGGAGAGTCATATTAAACAGTCTATCTAATGCCAAATTAACTGATGGCCAAACAAAATGTTAATTCCAGGCAAGGAATACATTTTTGCCGAAAACTGGAAAGAAAGATGCCACAAATATGTTTCTATAGAAGGTATATGCTTATTTTTCAAGTCTTGAGTATTTAAGTTACTACCTTTCAACATTTCATCCCAGCTCCCTATTATGCCTTATCCAATATATTTCTCCTATAACTACAAACATTTGATATTCATTGCTTTGCAATTCATTCTTTGGGGGCCATTTTCATGTAATTTTCCTCCCAGATGTCCAACATAACTGAGAATGACAGAATTAAAATCGCATCCAAACACACGCACAGAAAATATAGATACAGAAAATATTAAAATCTATGAGGACAAGAACAAGAAATACAAGAACAAGAAATACAATTGAGGATGCTCAGATTTGAAATTGGAAGTTTGGGGAATAAAAACATATGTATATATGATCCCCACAGAATCTTAGTGTAGTGCTTAAGAGGACAGAAACACTAAATTATAATAATTTTTCAGAGTATACACAACTTTTGCACAGGGCCTGTTACAACACACAGCTCAAACGTCTTCATGCCTCAGTTTGCTACCTGTTGATAGGGGATACACTCATACTTCACACAGGAGCTATAATAATATTTTAAGACTGTTGTGAAGTGTTTAGAAACAGTAGTGACTGAATGATGAAAACAGGTAGAAAGGCAGAAAACTGCTACCATCCTTACTGATAAGAAAATCTGAGTAGATTCTAGACCTCTTAATTTTTTTTTTTACTCAGACAGAAAATGTATAAATTAATACAATTTTTCACTAAGGTTTAATTAGCTTTTAAAAATGGGTCCAAGCTAAAGAAATAAATATGTTACAGATTAACAATAACTAAATCAAAGACAGAATACTGCTCAAACCCAGAATATGCAAGATCTGGTTTCAAGTCCTGACTCTGCTCCAGACCTGCGACCTATAGACAGGGTAAAGCCTGTGCACAAGTCAGTTTTATGGTAGTGCAAAGTCCAAGAAACAGAATGGCAATTTTCAGATTTGTGATTATGCTCAATTAACAGTAATTATTACTGTTAAACCACCTCCTGAAAGTTTGCAATCAGCTGCTGCTAACACCAGTTTTAATATTTATGGAACCATCTACAGCTTAGACTTTTTCTATAGGGTGTTCATGAAACCCCAGGTTTAAGGACAGCTGGCACCCACATTCCAGCCTTATTTTAAAATGGTCTCTATACCTTAAAGAAACCAGAATCACTGCAGAGACAAGGCCAGAGGGAAAATCTGCTGAGTGTGGGGTTGTTTGAACTGGTTCTACAGCAGCACTTTAGAAGGCTTGATATCAAACACAGCAGCTGATCCAAGAAAGGCACAAAGTGCACGTGTTTGTGTTGTCAATCACGTGTGGGCACTCAGTGCTGCTGTCTGGGCATCAGAATTCCACTGCAGTCCAGCTGGATTTTGGCACTGGATATAATTGAGAAATTGTCCCATGATAGCCTTGCCACAGTGTTAAAAATGATTGTTCAACTAGAAAAGGAATAGATCCAAACTATCACCTGCCTTTATCATGACTGAATACTCTATTACACACCTGCACTTAGCTGAGAAAGTGAAGAGTATGCCATTAAACATCAAACAAGAAGAAAAGTTAGGCTGGAACATATCTCTGTCCACCTCATCTAAACCTGGATCATTCCTTCAGTTAGAGATGCATGGGGTAACAGGGATCATAAATCTATGTGATCAATAATGAACTTTCATCAGTTTACTTGATAATTAATTTTCACTTAGCTACAAAGGAAGCCTGAACATTTCACTGAACTATAGGCTACTACATGGAGCTGAAACTGAGATAAGCCTATCTTGTATAATCTTTTGGCAGGTCACTTCAACTCTCAGTCTCTCCTCCCCATGGATAATTATTTAGTTCTCCTCATTTCTTCCACTTTGACTGTTGAGATGGTCTACTTGGAACAAGGACTGTCTTTGACACTGACACTCAAATATTTACTGGTGACTTATGAAAGACACTGATGTAGAAATAATACATATTTAAAATGCCACTCATCAAATCTATACAGTAGAGACTGGTTACAGGATACTATTACAGTTTTATAATAGGAGTAGCCCATTGTGTACAATCATTTAGAATCTTAGGTTTCAAAATACCTCTCTTCTTGCAAAGCTGGATAATAGCTCCAGGAATTGTAAAATATTAGTTGGCTCATAAGGTCTCATAAAATTGCAGAGTACTAAGTGGTTTGTGACTTTTGGCAAGGGTTTCAGGTCAGCAATTCTTAAATTCTAGTGATTCATGAAGCCTTATCCCATAGATCTGAAGGATAAAATATTTTATTAGAGTGTGTTTCAAAGGACTAGAACAACAAAAAGGCATATAAGCAAACAAACAAACAAACAAACAAGAGGTAGCCCAAACCAGGAACTTCCTAACAAAGCAGAAATCTAGTTCTGTGTTAGTGGAAGTTTTTATCATACCACTCAAGTGCTTCACAAATTTCAATGAATTCATCATCTATGCTCTTGTGAGGAAGGAAATATTACCCTTTTTACTGTACTGAGAGGTAATCAAAGACTCTAAAGCCCAAGTGTTTCAGTACATCCAGTGATTTTTGAGAGTTTGATTTTCTGACTGCTCAGTTCTAGGTGTAGCTTCCAGGAATACTGCATTATTTACAGTTCCTCTTTATATGGAGCCATCTTCTTAAGTATACGAAATACCTTTTTTTTCACCTGAACTATGAATCCTAATTAAAAATCCTACAGAATGAAAGATTCATCAAGGTTGGAAGAGACCCTCAAGATCATCTAATCCAGCCGTCAACCCATCACCTCCATAACCATCTCTAAACCATTCACCCAAGTGCCACATCCAAGCACCTCTTGAACACTTCCCAAGACTCCACTGCCTCTCTGGGCAGCTCATTCCAATGCCTGACCACTCTTCCAGTCAACAGGGTTTTTTTCTGGTATCTAAGCTGAACTGGCACAACTAAAGGCCATTCCCTTTCATCTTTTCACTTGAGTTTTGACAGAAGAGACTGACCCTGACCTGGCTACAACCTCCTGTCAGAGTTATAGACAGCAATGAGGTTTGCCCTGAGCCTCCTTTTTGCTCCAGACTAAAATAAAACTTTAAGAATTTATCACTAACATACCGAGAAGAAATTTACATAGTCCTTTCTACATCTGATTAACCACAGATCAAGGAAAAAACAATTAATTAGTCTAATCCTGCTTGATTTTTCTGGATTAACAGTCTGATTATTCATGGCCATTGTTCCTTCAGAGATGCATTCTCTCTCCTGACTGCTGAGTTTCAGATGCAGAAGAAACAGGAGTAGTTTCTATTACCCCAAAGCATCTTTCACTCCTATCTTGGCACACACTCCTCAGCTACCAGGAAAAACATCAAACCTCTTTGATCTCAGCAGTGTGCCATTAAAAAATGGAAGCATTTTTAGAGATTAAGTTCCACATCCTCCACGCTGAGAATTAGAGGGGGCCCAGGCAAGCAGAAAACACATATTACTTCCAAGAAAAAGAGTTTCACCAAGTGTTGCATGGAAATAGAGCTTGGGGAGACATGAAGACTGCATGCCTAAAGGGGTAAGGAATTTTAGGCCCCTCTAGAACAACGATATAAGGGGGCTTATGTTGTTAGTTTAAAATCAGACCTTTCTTTTTTTCTTTTCTTGACAAGAACTGCAGTCTCCTGAAAAATGATCTGGCATTAAAGAGCAAAATTATATTGAGCTCATTTATAAAATAAAATTTTTAAAAGCATTAGAAACAGCAGTTGTTTCACTGTTTCAGACTTTCACGCAATCATTTGTACAGCAGCTACATGGTGACCACCTAAATCAGTGACACTCCCTGCACTGCTTGAGGTACTGTCTGTCCTTCTGAATGCCCCCTCTCAGAGCTGGTTTATTCCCTTTCTTCATCAAGCTCTATCCTATCCGTCTTCCTCTGCTCAGTTTTTTTTTCCTCATGACAGTTCTGCAAAAGTGTAACAACTTACTAAGGAAAACATGCCCTGGTTTGCCCAAGAGTGAGTGCTGAGATCACTTCCCTCCATGAACAGCAAAGCTCTGTGTCCAGCAGGGTCTGAGCTCATTCCAGCCACTGGGATGCTCTTTATTGCCCCTACTAGCAAAGGATTTTTAACAAGTACAGCAATACAACAATACAAGAATATTAAAACTGTTCACAAAAATATTCCAAAGGGTGCTTGGGTGTCCTTAAAATAGGTCTTCTAAGTTAATTGCTGTATTGTCTCTAAGGGAATTTCTAGCAGATACCTGGAAGGCAAGCATAAGACTTTTATCAGTAAGGATTAAAACCTGGATTATTCTATCTGGATTAATTTTTGAGATGCAGATAGGCAGCAATGCATGGTACTGATAATTATTGACAGCTGGTTGTAACAGGATGTAGTTTTGCCACACCTGAAGTAGAACACAAGCTGAGCTGGAACAGTCCTGGAAGATGATCCTTTCTAGACTTGAGTTTTTTTCCTAAATCCTGAGAAGAAATCACAGGTTTTCTTTTTGCCTAATTAACAGTAGTTAAAAATAGATGATGATCTGTACTAAGTAACTAGAACTATTTGACAAGACTTGTTTGTTCTTTGGTCAAACAAAAGAACTCTTGAATCATGTGGGGCTCACTGCAGTTTTATGTAACTGAAGATTTACTCTATTCCCCAGCTTGGTAAGAGCAAGATGCAGGGAGCTTGAGGCTGAGAAGTCCTGAGTCCTACAGAGCCTTTACCTCTGGCTCAAGTCCCTCATGTTCCACCCAGAACATCCCGTGCTTGCACCTGGGTTCCTGTCTCTGTCTGCACTGCCTTTTCCTTCCCATGCATGGCATTCAATTCAGCCTGACATTCTTCAGCCTAGGACGAAGCACCTTAAAACAAAATGCATTTTTACTTCCCAGCAGTTTCTTTGCTTGGCAGTGGCAGAGAGGAACAGTTCTGTGGGGACTGGAACTCGCTGTTGGAGGGAAGCACTGTGTGGATCCTGCTTAACATTGCTGCAGACCTTGTCTTCCCAGGATTGTTCCTCAGTCCTTTGCTTCCTCTGCCTCCTCTTCCTGCATGAAACAAATAGTGTCAGGCTGGTGAGGCATTGGAACAGGCTCCCAGAGAAGCTGTGGATGCTCCATCTCTCTTAAGTGTTTAAAGGCCAGGCTGAACGGGGATTTGAGCAACCTCCAGTAGCAGAAAGCGTCCCTACCCATGGCAGGGGGGCTGGAACTCGATAATCTTTAAGGTGCCTTCCACCCCAAACCATTCTGTGATTTTATGAGACGTTATTCAGGCTTTCATAACCCACGTGAAACACAAGGCTCTTCCATTAAATACTTTTCTCTTAAAATCCTATTTAAGTTCCTCAATTCCTTTTGAGCCACAGCTGCTGGGTCTTGCTCCACAGGAGCTGGGACACTCTGTGGTAAGGTCTGCAATTCTGGACAGGCACTTGACACCTGGGCCCTGCTGCTGCTGCCATGGCAGCGCTCCAGGAGGGGACAACGTGCCCTGTCACTGCACAGCCCTGAATGTGCTCCCACACCCGCAGCCCTCGGCGAGGCCCGCCGGACTCGGGCACAGCCCCGGGCCCCACTCCGGAATCACCGCCCAGCGCCGCCGCGCTGCCCGGGGTCGGCTGGACACTGCCTCTGGACACGCGCGGAGACACCGGGACAGGGGGCACCGCTTCTGACACATCAAACGTAACCGGACCTCCCGTTCCTCTTCCCTGCCTTCCCCTGCTCTGCCCCCCTCTCTTCCCTTTCCCGTCCCCTTTCCCGCCACTTCCCGGCGGGGCTACGGCGAGTGCGAAGGGACAAAACGCCTCCGGGGAAGGGAGATGGGGCGGGTGGTGCCGGCCCCGCCCCCGCGCGCCCCTCCGTGGCGGGTGACGTCAGGCGCCTCACGCGCCGCTCCGCGCGTCACACGCCGCGCGCGCGCCGGGGCCCCCTCCCCCCTTCCCCGCTCCGCCAATCGGCGCTCGGCGGCGCCCGGACGAACAGCGCCGGCCAATCCCTTCCGCCAGCGGGGGCGGGACTTCCGCCGGGAGCCGGAAGCGGGTCTCTCATGCGAGCGGGTGGTTGAGTCTCGGCTCGGAGACGTTTCGGGCCCGGAGCCGCCGCCGCCCC
>JACBWW010000017.1:771803-826298 GCA_020086605.1 Lanius collurio
CGTTCCGCACCCGCATCTCCCAGTGCGGGGCTATGGCGGGGCCGAAGGGGGAGCGACACCCCCCGCTCCGCCGCCCCCTCGCACCGGGGAGGCGGCCGGAGCCGCCATCTTCCCACCCGAGGCGGTTCCCGGGGGAGAGACGGGAGGGAGGAGGAGGAGGATCCCGGCTCGGGGCCGCGGTGGTGGCGGGGGTAAGGGCGGGCGAGCCGCCGGGGCCGCTCCCGCACTGCGGCCTCGCCGCCCCACAGCGGGTGAGCTTTGCCCCCGCGCCGCCGGGGCCTTGCGGGAGAGCCGCGTGTGCCGCCGGGCGAGCGGCAAGGGGCGAGCGCCGGGGCCACCCGTCTGGAGCCTTCCCGGCTACCCTGCCGGGGCGGATGGGCGGCTGGGACCCTCCGGAGCGGCAGGCGGTGCCGGCCCCTGGCCCATCGCTCCGGGCACAGCGCTGACTTCCCACGCGAGCCGTGTCCTGCTGAGCAGGTGAATTGCCGGGGGTGCGCCCAGGCTGCACAGCAGTACCTGCGGGAGCGGACGGCACACGGGCTGTGTTGCCCCCAGGATTTAGTTGTTGTTGGGCCTTGGGTAGCTGCTTCAGCGGAGTTGTTTTCACTCTCAGTTTCAGTTTGTCCAGGTGCTCAAATTACTACGTAGCTTTGTCCACAGTTTAAACAGATGTGCACTTGCCAAACAGTGTTTGTTGTACGAGATTCCTGTGTGGCAGATAAGTATAATTATTTTTATTCTGCAGGTAAGCGAATTGAGGCAAAGTGGTTAAGACTTGCCTGTGGCCACAGAGAGAGAGAGCTGGTTTCAAAACCACTGTTTAAACTTGAGTCACAGTTGGGGTAAAACCCTGGGAATTCTGGTTTCCGATTCTGCGTCTTGTCTCTGGCCTAGTTTGTTTGCCTCTGAATCCTTAGTAAAATTGGAGAAGGAATCTGTCTTAAGTAGTGCCTCAAGGATTGCTGTTGTAAGATCTGTCTTGTGGTTTAAGTTTCATGTCAAACTTATCTGGTTTTTACACATTGGATAAATTCTCAAAGGTCAAAGCATGTATTTTTTTTTTTTTCGACTTGCTGGGATTTCACAACTCTTGGGTTTTGATTCTGGTCTGGTAACTTTTTATCAGTTGAACTTTCACTTCTCTTTGCTGCCTTGTAAGCATTTCTTCTAGTCAATTCTCAAGATATGAAGCTAATCAGCTTAATTGTTCTAGTTATTAGAACAACACTGATATTTTTATATTTTTGTGGGAGGTGAAAGGGAAGTGGAAACTAGGCTGAGGCCTGATAATGCGTTCACAAAAACTAGTATATATTTTATATATAATGTCTACAGAAAATTTTACTTTTCTGGATTTGCTGTCATTTATGTGTGTATGCTCTTTATATGGGAGCCACAATTACTCATACGTTTAATTGGTCTTGCATTTTGGGGAAAAAATAATCTTTATTTGAACAAAGGTAGAAGTTTTGCTTAATTAATTGAAGACATTTGATCTCTTGGATGTTCCTTAAAAAACAATTGTATGTAATCTGGTCCTTGAACACACACAGTGTTGTGGGTTAGATTGAACTGTTTACCTTGTGTTTTTTTCTGGGTTTTTTTTACCCATTTACACACAGACACTGTAAGGGAATAAAGGTGTCAGTGCAAGTGTGTGCTGCTTTAGTTACTTTTTGTGGCTGGCTTTAGTGCTTGTATACACATAGAAAGGTATGAATGACTGATACATATTTATTATATATTGCATAGATATTGCAATAAATATATATATTGCATAAATCCGCTTCTTTACAGAGCAAAACAAGATCTGGAACTGGAGGCAGTTGTGGGGGCTTGGGTATTTTGTTAAGGGGTTTTTGTTTCTTTGAGACATACAGAAACCATGTAGGCAGTTTCTGGTGGTGATGTTTAAGTTCTCTTAGAGTGAAGTTAAAGACTTGATTTATTTACTGAAATGCAAAGTCAATACAATCAGGTTTGTCTAATCTGCATGGTCTGTGCTGATCTGTTGCTGCGTCCCCTATTAAGTCTCATATCGCAGTGGCTTTGGCTTTAAATCAGTTGAGAGCTTAATTGGCATGGTAATATAAACTCTTTTGTTAAATATTTATTACATTACCTCACAAAATGCACATGCTAGACACGGAAAAGGCAAGTTTCTGACCATAGTGTGTGACGAATCTAAAGTGACAGCTTAAAGGTAGAAAAAAAAGAGTTATAAAAAACAAAGTAATTAGGTGTAGATGTGTTCCATCCATTTGATTTTTTTAGAACTAGGTGGCTTTTAGGACTATCAGCGCTATAAATGTTTAATTCCATGGTGTTTGTATATATTCATCAGGCATTCACATTCTCGTAAATTAACAGGTAAGGCACACAAACAAGATGTAAAGGCTTGACTTAGCTTTTCTTGTGCCTGTGTTGGAAGGAGCAGGTTTTGCAAAGGCCGCAGCCTTATCGATCTTGAAGAAGAGCACTCTTGCCTTGGAGGTGCCAAGGTGGCTGTGGAGGTAGCTTACAAATACAGTGTCAGGAGGCTTATCACTGGCAGAAAGAGATGAAGAAAGCAAAGAAATGTACTCTGGAGTCTGGAGGATATTAAGCTTTGGGAGTGTGATTTGTGTGCATGTATGCACACATGTGACAAACTGCTACATGGCGTATGACATTGTGAAAAGTGTGCTTTACAAAGTGCTCTGTTCCTCTAAGTGTTTACTAGCAAAATGACATTTTTAGACAACAGGTTTGTCTAAATCTTAGACATAACTGTAGAAAATATTCTCAGACTGCATTTTTTCCTGTATGTAATCTGTGATACTCAGCTAACAGGAGTGTTAGAAGTCTCGTGCATTTGCATTCAGAATGAGCACACAGGTATGAGTTGGAAAGACAGGATGTTACAAAACAGGATGTTGTAAGGAAGAAAATTAACCCTCCTCCTGCAGTTTTGAAAGAGGCAACGATGTGTGGAGAGCTGTGTAGAAGATGAGAGTAAAAGCTACTCTTGTAGTAAAGGTCCTGGAAAGGTGTTTGAGCTATGTTCTGAAAGCAAGGCATGCACACGTTGAAATTAATACTCTCATTTTAGTGCATATACAAGATCTAGATGGGTGGATCTAGACAGTACTTCTTTACCACAGAGGCCAGTAATTGAATTACGGAGGGGAAAGTGATGTAAAACTTAAAACTATCACAATTTCAAAGTTTGTGATCCCTCAAAAAAGACAAGATGCTTACCTGCACCTCCTCTTCCTCTGACCTGGTAATGTGCTTTGTCAAAGGTACCAGTTCTAACTGTATGTACATTTTCAAACTAGTGCTTTGGGAAAGCTCTGTTTTCTTTTCCTCTGAATTAACTCCTCTGTGCTAAACTCAAGGCTAACTAGTGTATCATAACAGTCAAACACAAAAATAGCACTCTAAAGCACCTTCTCTGAATATAAAACTGAGTGATATTTCACCTGGTGAAAAAAGGCTTTGTTACTGTAAATACTGGATAATTGAAGAAGACCCATTGCTATTCCAACAATCTGTTTCTTTCTCTTTAAGCATGTGCTGACTTTGACTGTCTAATGATAAAAATGTGTCTACAACCAACAAGTTTGAGGAACTTGTTAGAAACCGGAGACTAGCAGTCAGTTTCTGTTCCATTCATTCATCTACTCAAGCTCCATAAAGTATTGGAAGATAGAAACAAGGTCTGTTAATTGGTTCCCAGCTGGTGGTACTTAAGTTCTGGTGATGTGCTGGAGCCAAGGATTTATGAAATCATTGCTCTTTCACATTTGTGTGTGTAACTGTTCCGTACCCTTTGCAAAGGGGGTGCCCTCCATTCGGAAGCAGGTGCTGCGGAGCAATACCCGCAGACAACAAAGGTACTTTGGAGTGCTTTAATTAGGTGTGACTGTAATGCAGCATAATAGTGTGATTAGGATTGCCATGACAGTGTTCATTCTGTGATGTGTGCTGCTGCAGGTATTTTGTGTCTGGGTATGTGTTTCAGGAACAGCAATTAACTCCAAAATTGGAAGTCTGACAGAGGTTACTAATATGTGGCTAGCTGCTTGGCCTAGAACATTGCCGAGAATTGGGGAAGCGCTCTTTTGACGCCCTGATGAATCACCAATTTCTTTGAGTCTTAATCTTTGCGAACGCTCTCGTTTACCATGGAGGGCTGGGCTATGCATATTCTGGATCCTGTCAGTCCAGCTCCTTAATGGGTAGTTGAATGATGTAATACAAAAGGAATCAGTTGTTCATAAGCTGAATGGATTGCCACCTCTGCACTTCCAGCAGCTCTGTTGTTATTAGCATAAGGCTGTTGGTGTGTAAGGAGCTGGTGTCCCAGAGAGCATATTCTACAGTAAAGGTTTATTCTGGATTGCCTCTGTGGCCATGTAGAATTCACAGATGTATTGAGTTCAGTGTACATGTAGTGGCAGCTATACACAGCTTTGAGTTCTGGACTGTGGCACATATAGAGACATCTGTCTGCTGTGGTAGCTTGTGATGAATTAGACACAACTGCTTTATCTGTTAGGGACTCCTTCCTAAAGCACCAATATCACTTTTGTTATTGAAAACAGCTAACACTAGCAATACAGCCTTTGGAAATTACATCTGCAGAATTTCACATGGGACATGCTCAGGAATATACTGAGTTTTCAGTGTAGTTGCAGAATGTCCAGTTATTTTACTTAAAGCTTGTGCTTTTTGGAAATCTTAAGTAGTGTATCCTCTTATTTTGCTTTTAGATTTCTTGTGGGTTTTTTGCACAAGTATCTAAACAGTATTTTCCCTTTGGATGGGATAATTCTCCCTCAGCTTCACACTGGGCCTTCCCTACTGGCTTCTTGAAATAAGCAGCAATGGTGAATACCTCATTGGTGCTATTCCTAAGGCAAATTTCCATCTGTCTTGTTGGTGGAATTACAAACTTGCTTAAAACATTGTGGATTTCTGGTATTCTGTTAAAGTGTTTATCAGTATTTCTCAGCAGATCTAATATTCTGCAATCTGTTTTCAAGCTAAGTATTTGGTAATTACAGGATGTCAGTCATCTGACAGGGAAACCTGAGAAACAAAATATTAGTTAAATAGTAACTATGTTGAGAAAAAAAATTGGTAAGTCTCATTTGGCAGAAACTTAATGAAAGGTTTGAAAGCTTTACGGCGATGTCTCTTGGCAGCTTTATGGTTTTGTTTTTGGTCACTGTTGGTATCCATATGCGTATTTTCACAGGTTGTGATGCTGTCACAGGTTGCCCCACAACAGAGTCTGACTCTGACTGTTGTTCAAACAAGGAACAGATGAATCAACAGACCAATGTCCAAAGTAGCTTGCTTTTCCATACCCTAGTGCTGAGAGTTTATGCTCAAATGTTTGGATATATCCCCCTTGTTTCTGATTCTTGTTCTAGGAATTAAAAAGTAGAGCAAAAGTGAAGAATGTACTGAGGCATGGTTACTTTAAGTGCTGAGCTACCTGTATGTGCACAATTGGCAGTCTTATCTCAGAGTTTCATTGCCATTCAATGTTGTTGCTACCCAACAGATAGGGACAGAATATGGTCAGCATGTTGCTGTTTAAAGCAGCAAGGCAAACAATTTGGGTAAAATAACACAGTCTGCATTGGCATGTCTCCAGCGTCTTGGGTTTGTGTCCCTGCTCACGTTTAAAGCTTCTTGTTCAATTCTTCATTATAAATATCCCCAAAAAATTATGCTGTAAAGAAGGGAAGGGACTCTTTTTAATGAACATATGTTGCAGCTTAGCTTACAGTCTATTTTTTTATGATTATAATTTTCTTGGTTAACATTGTGTGTTCTAACTGTCTGGGTTCAAGGAATCAGTGGAATTTTTAGAAGGGTCTGTGCCCAGTTATTTTGACTTGCAAGGAAGAGTTATTGTCATTAAATCCAAGCTAAAATACTGTCAGTCCATCCTTTAACTGTGAGTCAAAACCTGAATTACCAGTAGTTTTGATTACAGTGATACTCTAGGAAGGTGGGGTGCTCTAACTGTGAACAAATGTGCACCCAGGAGGTGACAGATTTCCATACAGTGTTTTAAAACTAAGCAAGATTTGCTTCTGGTTTCAGCAAAGCTTGTAATGGAGGATGGTAGCTTTTATTAAAAGAGGAAGTAATACTAAAATGAGTGGATTATTGGAGTTTAATTCTATTTTTTGTGTAGAGGTTAATGAAATAATCATTGGCAAAGAACATTAGCTTCCTTTTCTTTTACAAAACCTTAAAGTTAAATGATGATTCTTCTGTAAGTAGTTAAATTTCACTTTATATTTGGTCTTGAACATTTTTCAAAACTTAAACTAACATTTTAGGTCAATGAATGCTTTTCAAGTCACCTGAAGGAAAAAAAAACCCAGAGCTTGAGGGGAGTTCATCCCAGGTTGTTTGTTTTGCAGAATGACTGTTTATTGAAATAGTCTTAGCAGAGTCAAGGACTGCTGTATATATTTGTGTTAGAAGAAAAATTGTCACTGTACCTTTTTGCTTATCACTGACATTATCAACATCTTATTTGGTTATATATGCCTCTCGCCTGGACTTTATGTTGTTATAGATACTTTTCTCAGGCCTATTTTGAGGGAAGATGTATTCCAGGAGTACTATGATGGTTGTCCCATTAGTTTGCATCAGATCTTATCCAGAATTCTAGTTCTGTGTGCATTTAAATATGAGATCCTTGGTGTTAGATTTCTACTTCCCTGAATTAAGAGTTTATTGTATGGTCTCAGAATGTCATGGTTAAGAACTTGGCAAATTGGCTTTGAAGTTATGTTTGTGTCTTAAATAATAATTCAAAGTACTAAAAATATTAAGGCTCCTGGAAATTCCAAATGACCTCCTCTTGCTTAAGTGCAGCACTGATTGCAGACTTGAAACATGGAATCCAAGTAACCAGCAGTATTCTAAGATAAGACTATTAAGATCTGTTAAAGAAGGTCAGACTTCTAACCTCACCGTTGGAACTGCACTAAATATTAACCCTATACCTTCAAGTGCTGTTTTTAATCTTGTCTTTTGTCATAAAATACTGCATCTGCTTCTGCCAACTTCAGGATTTTTCTGAGGAAGATGATGTTCATAAAATCCTGCCCAGCAGAGCTGGGTTAGTTGTTTCCTTTACCTTTGCCAAGTGTCCTGCCTGGAGTCACAGGCAGGCTGTGAGTGCCTCAGCCACTCTCTGGTTAGCAGCATAGTGAAGAATGTGGAAAACTTAGAGCTGCTATTGGTAAATAGTGAGGAGGAACATTTAGTAATTGAAACAAGGAAGTTCGTTGTTCCCAGCATTGCCAAACTGACACTCTTCATGCACAACATTGAACTTGTTCCCTCTAAGCAAGTGCTAAACCTCCTGGAACCTCATCATGTGTTACAGCATTTGAAGATTTAGTGTTTCTTTGAAGAACTGGGAAAAGCCAAATAGACGATCAGTTACTGCATCTTAGCTTTAAAAACTTGAAGCAGGTAGTAAAATACTGTAGAACTGGCAGTTGTTTTGTTAAACAAACAGAATTTATGAAATGACCACTTATAGCAAGCCTGCCATGCTGAGACGTTGGTGAGTTATCCAGCAAAGTTCAGTATCTTTCTAGTTTTCACTCCAAGTCAGGAATCAGTTTGTCTTAGACTAAAACTGTCTCTCATGGTGAAAGTGCATCAGTTTCTGTAAACTTCACTGCTCTGTGTGAGGTCTTAGCATGTTTTAATTGTTGCTTCTTTCAGCAGAGGAGTAGGAAAATTATTTTCATACTTCCCTTCAACAGCTACTTTAAAGAAAAGCAAATGCTGAAGAAAACCCCACCCCACCTCATTGGTCAAGTGAGAGCAAGCCAGTTATATGGGGAAAGAAGGGAAACAAAGAAAATACATTATTATGCAAGATATTATCTTTGCATAATAATTCCTCATATGTGAATGAATTCAAAGACGATATTGTAGGATGAGACAGATTTGGTGTCCAGAGGGCCAAAGAAAACCTACCTGCTGGAAATAAGATGTGTGTCAAAATAAAGAACTATAGTTCATGGAAAAAAATACTGGTAAAGTCTTCCATGTGGCTTTTTCTTCGTGTAGTGTCTTGGCTGGCTGTGAGAGAGCAGTGTAAGCCTATTTTAAGAGTTCAGGAGTTTAAGCTACTATGCAGTGTTCTGTAAGTGACTATTTAAAAATAGTACGGGAATGAGCAATATTTTGTGAAATCCAATCATTAGGGCTAACAGGTATTTGCTGCTGCCTTATCTATTCCAGGGCAAGCTTGAATTTTCTTGCCAATTCAATTTACTGTTTCTAATCAATTGCTCTTCTGCTTTCTGTGTGTACAGAAGTGTTGTGCAGTTTGACTCATGTCACATTAGTACAAAGAAGGAACATGGATGATAATAGTTGATTAAGGTGAGTTTTTGTATTTGATGGTGCTAAAATTTAGAAGCATATTTTTGTGATGCTTTCCATCATTTTTCCCCCATCATTTAACATTTGCATGGAATGACAAAATTAATTTCTGCATCAGTGAGCAGTATTTGATATTAAATATTGGTATTAAATTAAAAGCCTGGAACAGTCTCCCAGCTAATTTGTTGGCATAAAGATCTCTGAAGTTATTGAGGACCTTTGACTTTCAGAGAAAATGCAATTAGCCTATCAAAGATCATATATATCATATAGCAAGTAAACAATTTTAGCAGTTAAATTTATGCATATTAGTAAAAATACCAAGACTTTTCTTCGTATTGCCTCAGCTGTGCCTTTTGTTTACAGATCAGAATACTACTGCACTGGACACTGCAAGCACAGGCTGTTGCCTTGTAGCTTAGGCAGATGTAACAGGTAAATGCAGGTGGATGGGAGTGTTACAAGAAATTAATGTGTGCAGTGGGTTAGTATAATATGTGATGCCTCTGCTCTGATGAGAACCTAACGAGTTTTTAAAATATATTAATTAAAGAAAAAAATCTTGCAGAAGGGAGGAGCTTCCATCACATTCTGCAGTTTCTCTTAGCCCATGTTAGGCATAAATACGAGGGGGTTTATATACTTGTCATTATTTAGGCTGGCTGGTTTTAGAAGACTATATGAAAAATTAGTCTGGTGCTATGGTTAGGCTCATTTAACAGATGTATTCCAAATGAAGTTTGGAAGCAGAGGCAGAAAGGAAGTGCTGTGCAGAGTGTAGGGTCCAACTCCCAGCTTGTCCTTCTGTAGGTACTTTAAAGCATTGTTTGCCCTGTGTTTAAGCTTAATTAGTTTTCTGATTATTTCCATGCAGAAGACCAGTGGTTTGCACTGGCCTATCCTTTCACTCTAATTCAGTACAGGCACTCTGCAATCTGCTGGGGTTTCTCTTGTGAAGGTCCTGCAGGTATGTTACTGTAGCTTTTACTTTGTAGGTTTTTTTTAAATTGTTGTAGGAACTACCTGTGATGCTTTGTAGCCAGAGTGACAGCAGCAGCAGAGTGATGTGGACTTGAGCTGTTGATTTGCACTCAGAACTGAAGTGCTTGGCTTGCAGTGCTCTGCTCCTCTGGTTTGCTACAGTAGGACAGAAGGATTAATGCCACCAGGTGTTCAGTTTGGGTCCTCTCTCCTCTGCTGCTCTTCTGGTGGTCACAGAAGTAAAGTGCATGTGCAGGCAACTACTGTGTAGTTCTCTCTTTAGCTGGAGAAGGGGGTGTTTGAATTTATTCAAATTCTGTTCTTGCTGCTGATGTTTTCTGTCCTGGAGAAGTAAAAAGTCACACCAAAGCTGAGAGGTAGGGAGGAATTCAAATGCTCACAAATATAAGGGAAGGCAGGTGATGTGGAGCATTTTAGTGGAAAATTATTATACTTTGAGGTACTTACCTAATATACGTGAGTAACAAATTCCTCATCTTTTTTCCGAGAAAATTAAAAGACCTTTTTCCTTCAGTGTGAGATGTTTTCTGCTTTTTGTAGGCCTTGGTAATGAATGTAAAATGTGTGATTCTACATTCAGCTTATCAAGAGAGAATGGGATTGTGAAGAACTATGATCATAATTAATATATATTAAATTAGCATCCCCCTTTTCTTTTCACAATTGTCATGATTTGGCTGAGCTGCTTGCAATTTAACCCTGCCATTTGAGGGGTTGCTTAGAAAATGCACAAATCAGAGAGTCAAGAGATGAATTTTAATTAAATGTAGTACTTTTTGAAATCATCATCTGATAAGTATCTTATCTAACACGATAGTTATAATAGAAATTAAATACACATCTTTATGAATAACCTGCAGGGTGTGTGCTGTTAGTCCACTTATAGTGAGGAAAACGAGCTTGTGGCTTTGTGATGGATGTGCAACATGAAGCAACTCCTGTTAATTAATGAGTTGGGTTTCTTAATGTAATGTGCTTCAGCCTGCAGTCCGGAGAGTGCTGCTTCAGACTTGAAAACTGAGGACAAGCCATAAGCAAACTGAAAACTGCTCATGACACAATCACACTTGTCTTCAAGGCACATGACACTCTTACCAGGCGTAAAAATTTCCTCCCAGTGGCTTATGCCTGCTTGGTAGTGTTCTTAAATGGTAAGATTTTTGTTAAATTATATACCATTAAACAACTGGTGTATTGCATTACTGAGGAGGATGTGATCCACAGGCTTCTTGGTCCATCTCTGGAGTGATGTTTGAGTGCATGTCAGATAGTAACTGTATGTGAAGCTTCTTGGTGTGCAGCAGGGCTGCAGAAATTCTGTGAAAGACCTTTGAAGGTAGTGAAATTATTTAATTTACTTTAGGCATGTGTATTTAAAATACAGGGCGTAAAAGACTAGATAGAAAAATGATAATTTTTTGTTGGTTGGAGTCATTCTGTTGTCTTTTGTGCACTGTTGACATCATCTTGTTTGAGATGGTGAGTAAGGCTGTAACTTTACCCTCTTCCCATTTTTCTTGCTCTTCACTGAAAGAGTTTTTCGTATGCCTCTCTACAGAGTCCTTATCATTTACCAGTATCAGGTTTCTTTGGTATTTTATCACCGTTGTTTAGTAACTTGCTGCTTGGCATCTTTTCGGCAGCTAATTACTGTAATGATCTGGATTTGCAGCCTTGCAGAGTAATCAGTTCTGGTGTGCTCTTCATTGCATGGGTTTCTGTGTGAGTGAGAATGTTCAGTAAATTATGAGAGTTGTGAATTGCTTGGGAAGCCTTAAACAGAAATGTTTCCTAGATCTTTAAATAAAGAAATGCAGTGTTCCTTTTAAATAGCAAGATTTACTGTTTCTCTAGAAATCTCAGCCTTTCCTAGAGGAGAGACTACATTTTAAAGGATAATTAATAGAACTGCAGAACAATTTTGCATACTATCAACCTTACAAACAACAGAAGTGTTTTTTTTTTTTTTTAATGAACCTGTGAAGTAGATGCAGCAGCAGCTCTAAATGATTTGTGCTTGCATTTTGTGTTAAAGGATGTTAAAAAAGTACAGCATTAGGTTCTGGGTTCTTCTGACGCTGTATTTCTTGCTAACACTCTGTTACCTTGGGCGTTTTGAAATGTCTTGAGTCTGCCAAGTGTCCTGTCACAGATTTGCCCCCAGTGCTCATGTCCATGTTCCTCTTCAGGAACCCAGAAGTTGCATTATTCTGGGGAGTACTGGGGCATAAGTAATTTTCTTGGCAGGAAGGAAAACTGAAACAAATCCAGTGGTACTTTTCTCGGGTTTTTTTGAAATCTAACTTTCCAGCCATGATGGTGGCATGTACACTGGATGCATGTACATTTTGAAGCCTTGATGTGACAGACTTGCATTAATCTCTGGGTCTAAACACTAAGCTCCAGAGGTGAATTTTCAACTTTTTCCCCAACTGTTTAGCTAATCAGCAGTTAAACAAATTGAGAACCTTGTGATGATTTTTAATAGAAGTGCAGTCAAGACTTCTGTAGACACATGCTGTGACCAAATATTTATTATGTCATGTCAGCTTTTTAATTGCTGTTATGTAATAGAGATTTTACAACTGATGCAGACGCAGTGATGATTGTGGAGATTGCCACAAGCAGATATGCTTTTGCTGTTGTTAGATTTCTCATTGGCAGCTATCTTATCTGCTGTGGTAATATTACATCTTCACAGTATATCTTATTTTAAATAATGCCTTCTTTAAAAGCTGGCTTGCTTGTGAAATCTGCTCTGTAAAGAAACTGAGAAGGGAGAGATGGAAACCCTTGAGTTCTGTCACAAGTTTTGTCTGTGAGCATGATACAGCTTGGATGATGTTATTCATCTACAGAATGGTAATGTGTGCCCCATGCAGCAAAGATGATGGGTGGACTCTAACAGCCGAGATCTTTTTTTGAAAGTATTCTGAAACAGCCACCTGATAAAAATTGAAAGTTTGTATCACTGCTTATGAAGGAAACTTCATAAACTAAGAAGGAAACTTCCAGTCTTTCAGGATTAGGATTTTTCCATTTTTTTTTGATGCTGCTGCATAAGCTTGACCATACATCCTGTGTCTGAGTTGGCACCTTTGCTGGGATGGAGAACATGATTAACTCTTGACATACTGCATATGCTTGGGGGTATTCACAATGATGGTGACACTAATGAAGAAAAGTTAAACTTTGTTTAAAGAGAAGCTAATGTATTAAATTTGTAGCATACTTTTGAAAAAGGCATCTCTTATTTCTCATATAAATGTCTATATGATGTCTTCAGCAGGTGCTAAAACTTTTCAGAGCTGAAGTCAGTGGTAGCTCTGATTACCTCTGCTGTGTTCTCATGATCCTCATGGGTACATTAGTGTGTGGTAGATGGTGAGAAAGTATGTTCCCTCTCACATTAGAAAGAGGATTTCTGGCCTGCAGCTGGAAGTTTGTTATGAGGCTTAAGTTAAGCAGTGCACCTCTGTTTGGAAAACATCTTAAGCTTTCTCATGTTACTGAAGTGTATTTGTGTATTAGCCTTGTGAAAACTTCATCTTAATCTGTGTTTAAAGTTTCTAAAATGTTTGCTAGGAAGAATTCTGCACAAAGCCAAACTCAAATCTATTTTTGTTTGTACTTGCTGGAAGAGCAGTGAAAAGTTCTTTTATTCTAGTGAGCTTTTTTTGTTTTATGGTGTTGCTGTTTGCAGGGTGAAAGTTAGTTGTCAGCACTTGCATTTGTAAATCTCTTTTTAAGGGCTGATTACTCTGGGCTGAAAGTTGGCAGGCAAGATCTCAGCCCTAGAGCATTGTTTGGGGTTTTGCATGTTTTTAAATAACAGATCTATCTGACTGATTTTTTTGAGAGAACCGCATGCTGCTACTCAGACTGTAGTAACTGTAGACAGTGAAACAGACTGCAGAAAAGCACACTTTGAATATGAATTAGGAAAATTCAAGATGTCTATTAATGAAAGCAGGAGGGTTGGGGGCTACACTCCAGGGAGGTTTTTGGGGAAGTCAACAAGAACAGTAGTGGTTTTGTTTGCTGTGTAACAATCAAGTAGGTAGGTGTCTTTTCCAAACTGTTTGCACGGTTGTGGTGCATGTGGATGCAGTGTGTTTATAAATACCCTCAGACAGTTGCACATTAACTCTGCCTGTACTAAGATACCTAAACCTGCACTAAAATGCAGTGTAAAGGTTAGTCTGATGTTGGCACTACGCTAACACACACGTGTGGCTTTTGGATGAGAACAGCTCTGCTTGGTTTGGCACCCAGGCAAGAGTGAGCATGTGGTTGTATGCACTTCTCTGTATAGACATTGTGTGGGCCATTGCTGGTTTGTATCTGGTATCTTCTGAAATTATGGAGTTCTTAAAACTAGATGGTTTTGAAAATACTTAACAGTAAAGAACTGTGCTGTCAATCTTAAAAAAAAGCCAAAACACTAAAACCCCCCCAAAAACTCATAAAAACCTCACAACAAAATAAACTAAAAAAAAAATCAACCCCTCCTGCCCACCAACAAATCTCTTATATTTTTATTTGTGAAGGTGGTTGTGGATATTGCAGAGTGAAACCAGTAGGCTGAAATACCTGTGTTGCTCAACTAGGTGGTCTTAGACCCTCCTGAAAATGTTCTTGTAACTCCTCAGGTTAACCACTCACCAGATGTCCACAGGGACAGATCTGTACGAGTGAAGGGTGACTGCCCCCATAGCCCTCAAATTAATGGGAAAACAAGTAATAAGGCACTCTTCCCCTTCATATTGCAATTACTAGTTTTGCAGATGGAGCAGTGTATTACAGTTTTGGGGAAAGTGAGTATGGTTGAATATTATTCAGTTTCTAAAGAAAAATGGTTTTACCTGTATATTAAACTTCTCTGTCTTGCCTATTTACAAACCAAGTTTGAAATACTTCTGGTAAATCTCAATAAAATCCAGGCAGTTTCTCTTGGGATAGATAGTTGTTGAAATAAGTATTTGAATGTCTGTAGTAGGGTCAAGAGCAGAGTTACTCTCAAGTTGCTGAACTTGACTTACTACTCTGTGATGATCAAATGTCAAGCCAGGAGGATACAATGATTTACTATATGCCTTTGCAGAATTGAAATTAATAGGTGCTTCTAAATCAGTGAAACGCTGGCACAGGTTGCCCAGGAAGGTGGTGGATTCAAGGTCACATTGGACAGGGCTCTGAGCAACCTGATGTAGTTGGAGATGTCCCTGCTTATTGCAGAGGAGTTGGACTAAATGACCTTCAAAAGGCCCCTTTCAACTAAAAATCTGTTCTATGATTCTGAGATGAAAAAATTGTCATTTGATTCTGATAGCTCAGTGTTCTACTCTGGCTAGTGCTACCTCTGTCCCTGACAGGTTTGCCAACTTATGTTTTTCTCTTGAATGTCTCCTGCTTATTGCAGCAACCTGTATTTATCCAAAGATACATTGAACTGCTGACTGGTAAACCATATCTTTTAAAGTAATGGACAAGTTAACTCTTCAGCTGGATGATATTTTTTATTGCTGCATTAAAATGCTCCATTTAACTTGTCACTAATTTGTCTTTAAAACAGTGAATCTTTACCTGTGGTTTGTAGAAATACCAGCTATTGATTGTGGTTTGTGTAAATAAGCTTTTATATGAAGATATATAGCAATACTAATGAAAAACATGCTAAAACATACCCTATGGAGAGCTTTTAACATTCCATGATTTTTATTGGTTTTCTCTTTCTGAAGTAACACTGCCTTTTTCTACAACCATTGTATTCTCTGGCATGATAGTCATGGGAGTCTGCAGCCATGTGGGTTTTGTTCTCTAGGAGTCCAATAAGTGGCAGTTCTGCAGTAGAAAAGGTGGTATTACCTTTCCAGAACAGCCCTGCATGTGAAGTAATTTTGAAGTATCTCGTAGCCAATGGTATTTTGCAGCTGAGGACTTCACATCCTGCAGACTTGTAGCTGTTGGATGTATTAAGTGAAAAAAAACTGCAACAGAAGCTCCCTCCTTCTGGATTTGGGATCTTTCTGTATGGCTCACCCATTTGCAGAAAGGCAGTAGCTGATCATTGTTAAAATTACAGGATTTGGAGAGCAGATTTTATCCTCTTCAAACAAATTACTTTATCCCTGTTGTTTGGAGTGCCACTTTGATCCTGAATGGTCAAAATTCAACTTAAATATATGAGTTTGACATTGTAATTACTTGTTAACAAGGTGAGTGGATTTGGTGTGGTGTGTATCACATAAAATCTATGTATCTAATGAGAATATGATTATTCGTCTGAGTAGTGCAAAGAAAGTTACCTAAAGCTTCAGTCTAGATGTGGCCTGTGAGAAGCATCTTGTGTAATCTCATCTAAGGGACTTCTGAAAAGCAGTAGAATGATGTGCTGCTCTAATGCTGGTGGCTTGCCCAAGAAATTTGAAGTTGCAATGTGCAGGTTGCAGTTGTGTGTTGACAGGTTGGCTGACAACTTGTCTATCCTCAGCTGGAATTAATGATTTAGCTGGATATTTTGTGCTTGATGGCCAGTCAGTAAATACTTTAAAGGATACATGTGTAGTAGAACTTTAGTTTTTGTTTGATAGGCTCACATGATCGTAGCTGTTTCCCTTCTCTTCCTTTGTCCATAGACTTACAGAGTTCTGGTGCTAACACTGTGTACCAGAGGATGGAAGAGATTGCAGCATGACTCTGGAGAGGCTGATCCTAGGAGAGAATAGGAATTTGTGAGATAAGTAGGTGACAGAAGGATGCAGAGAGGTACCTGAGCATTGATTTGGGGATCAAATGCTGAGTAGATACCACCATGGCTGACTGAAAGATATTTTTCTTTCTGTATGGTAGACTTTAGCCTGTGAATCCAGACTAAAATGTATGCCCAAGGTTAGTATGAACAGCAGTGGAGGTTACATACAGCAAGCATGAAGTGAGTAAGGAGTCTTTGGCTCTTTCTGGAACAAAAAAACTAATCCAAAATTTTAAAAGGCTAAACATGAACAGAAGTGGTCTCCAAGAGGCTTAGACACTTTCCACAGTGTTAATGTGCCTACATATTCCTATGCATGGCTTTGAGCAACACAGTCTGGCTATTTTATACTACTTTTGAAAATGCTTTCGTCTTGAGGATGATTTTTGTTTATTTCATGAAAGATATCCTGAATGAATTCCAGACTTTGTTACATAACCTGTGAGTATATTTATATGTGTAACATTGTATGTGAGGGATAGTGTAATTTTTTACTCTCATTTTAATTTGGTTTTTGTCTGTGCCATTTCTTCCTTACTTAAATAGTTTCTATTCTGAGCTGAGAGACAGAGTGTTAGGAAAAGAAACTTCTGAGAATATAGCAGTGACACAGTACATGTGTTTCTTTTGAAAACATTTTTCTTGCTGGCTTTACATGAATAGCACAAAGTGATGAGCAACTCTTCATGTGAGCTGAAATGTTCATCCTCTTGGGAATGTCAGTATATTTGCTTCCTCAACTGTACAAAATATATTTTGCATAATCCTGTAGTACAGGTGTCAGAATCAGTTCATAGCTGAACATAGTAATTTTATTTGAAAATTTTGGAATATATTCAGTCAGTTGTATTTGGCATTTGCTTTTGTCCATTTCAAAATGTCGCGTAAAGGAGATTCCATGAAAGGCCATAATACCACAGACTGACAGAAAAGTAAAACTTCCTTACTCCAGTCTTGGAGTTAAGGTAGCCTAGAAGGAGCTTATGCTCCTAAAGAGTGGAACAGTACCATTAACGTCCATGTGCTGCAAATCTTTACATTTTCATTTTAAGGAGACTGAAGTTTGGTGTTGCCAACTTGAAGGCAGTAAATTTCTCTCATTCACTGTTACATATGCAGTACTGGAATTTTCATATGGATAAGAAACTAAAAAAGCATTTTACATCTTTTTAGAAAAGAAAAAATAAAAAAGCCTGATTTTCACACCCCAGTATTTACGTTGAGACTTCATGCTTTAAATTAGTTTTTATTGTTTTTTAAAGACTTTCTTTTAAAATAACAGCGTTAAATAATAGCATCAAATTTCACAGTAAGATCACTGTCGGACTTTCAAGTCTACTCAGTTTTTTACTTGTTTAATCAAACAAAATAAGATTTTGGGGTGATGGAGCAGAAGAACTGGTTGAGCATTACTACTCCAGGAGAACTGTTGTAACATGCTGCTTAAATTTTGCAAAGATAAAGTGACCATAAAAGTAGTTATAGAAGACAGGTTAGTTTGTGACTAAATGCTTCTTATTGAGTGAAGTCTGCTAGGTGGTATGAAGAAGTCATGACTTGAAATCTGAAGTCTGAATAATTAAGGTGAGAATCAAGAGAAACTTTCCCAATGGAATTTCCCTGCCCAGTGCTTTGGCAAGTGTTCATCTGTAATCCCAAGGCAGCCAGTGACCAGCAGCTGAGTGTATCTGCAAGATCACTTTATCCTCATCTTCCGTTTTCTCTGGATAATCCTGATCCTATTGTGTGGTAGTTCTTTGGGCCTTTGATCTGAATCAGGGTAGTGTGTCTGGAGTGGCTTCAGGTTCTTGGGAATTTCAGCAACCACTTACAGAATCTTTTGTCTTCCTATTTCCACAGCTTACAAAGGTGACCAGTAAAGTTCTCTCTGAGCAGCCAAAAAGCAGACAGCTCATGACTTCTGATCAGGACACTAAAGTTGTGGCTGAACCGCAGGTGCAGCAAGTACAAGAAGTTAAGGACGGTTCTCATCTAGTAAGTATTATAATTGCATGTTCCCCTGGTATAAGTGTTGTATGAAACATTGTGTTTTTACTATGTCTTAATCAAAATTGTAGGTCAGAACATTGTAGAAGACAGTTGGCTGACAGACAGCATTGCAACATTAAACAGGTGGAATTTGGAGGTGGTAATTCTCCATTCTGAGTAGGAACTTCAACTTAACTTTGTTTCAGCCCTGTGGTGGGATTTACATAAACTTCAAGCTATGGCACTTTGCAGCCATTTAAGGTCCAGGGCTTTTTAGGCTATGTAGGAATTGTATCACCAATCTTGGATTAGGTTCTTGCTCACACATGTGAGGAAAATGCAGGGAATGCAGTTTGTGTGTGTATTTGTAATTGAAAAGAGCACAAAGCCCTACAAGCAGGAATTGGCAATCTGTAACAAGAATTTTGCTCAGTCAGTTCTGCCAAGTGGCACGTGCTGCTGTTCCTGTGCTGCTGTGCAGGATCCAGTAAGTGGCTGCATGGGATGCTTTTGGCACATCATACCCTAGACTGTACTCTGTGTACATGTTGCAGTGAATGTTACATATGTCTTCAAGAAGATTGAATACTTGATTTATATTCAAATATATTAGAATTTTCATCTTTGTTAACTGTATATTGGGAGGAATGTTTCCTCTTGGGACATCTCAAAGGGTTTGGTTTCGCTGTGTCTTCTGCCAGGCACTTTGCTTGTGCTGTGCTAAGCAGCAGATGCTTCCTGCTTCCAAACTTACCTTGCAGCAACCACTAAGGAGCACTTGAAAAACACTCTAAATGTTTGCTTTTCTAAATAAGCTGCTACACTTTTTGTTTGTCCCTCACCCCCCCTTGTGTTTTTTTCCTGAGTTCTCTTCTCTGTTACATTTCTCAGATATGAATTTTGACTTATTTGACAGTAGAGGAAAAAATTAAACCTGGTTTTCTGCCATTCTTCTAAAAGTTGGCATTAGTGCCAATAAACCAGTGTGTAAACTTGAGTAAGAGGGGCTCACAGATTTTCCTTCAAAAGCTTGGAACTGGCTGTGCATTTCATCAGGAGCATTAGCATTAAATGCAATTTGATGAGTCTTCACACGGATGCTAGTTCTTTTAATCTGACATACGAGAATTTTTATTAAAAAAAGAAAAAATTGGATATAAATCTAAATTCCTGTTCTTCCCTACACATTTGGAGAAAGAGAGTAATCATTTCTTTAAATTTCAGAAGACTTTACTGTTCTTTTCATGAGAAGGCTGATATCAATTTAGATATTATGGAATGTGTCTATGGTGCTATAATGGTACATTTCAAATAACTTGTTCTTTTGTGATTAAAGCTTTTCTTTGGCTGAATGTTTTATCTGAAAAATATGGGACCTGTAGCTTATTAAGTTATACCAGTATGATGCTCTTGTAGGTACAGCATCAGAAGGTCATTCTGTTGTAGGAGCAGAATTACCAATATATTCTGTTAAAAACAGTGTTTTCAAAACGGTCTGTTCTGTAATGCCTTGCTTACATGAATTGATTTTTGCCAGTGCTTCAGGACTTCACTTGCAAGTTTTGGGAACAAGGTTACAGTTGGAGAAAAACTTCAGAGTGCAGGAAAAAGTTAGCAAACTAAAATGATTAATTTTGCATCTTTCCATGAATGTGATAGGAAGGAGAAAATCTTCTGGAAGCCTGACTCTATTGCAAGTGCATATTACAGGTGAAGTGAAAATCACCTGGTGTTTCTTGTGTCTTAATTATTTTGAGATCAGAGGGCTAGACTACAAAAAGATGTAGATGCATGTTTGTGCTGATCATTATTTCAGTGTGCATTTGATACGAGGCCATACTGCCTGTCGTAGTTTGATGCAGCTAAGCACCAAGCACACGAAAATCAGTTATTTTCATAAGGGGAAAAATAAGAAAATATTGAGGAAAACTAGACAGCTGCGAGGCAAAACAGGTACAAACTTAAATGGTTGCAGTGCAAGGAAAGAGTTTTATTACTAATAGAATTAAAAGTGAAAAGATATAACAAGAAGTTAAAACAAACAAACCTCCCCCTGTTTATCCCAGCACTTTTTTTTTCTTTTTCCCAACTAGCACAAAAGATAACGCAACATGGGATTCTAGTCAGTGTTACAGTTCTTGAAAAGTCTCTTTCTTATGCTTTATGAAGAAAGGGTTTCTTTTTGCTTCCCGTGGTTCTCAATCTGCCCCCAACAGCACACCCACCTGGAAAGAAACAATATGCTGTGATGTAATACATCTCTTCTGTGAAAAATATCAGTTTTTCACACTGCCACACATGGGCCATCACATGGGGTTATCAATCTTTTTAAGGATGGGTTATTTTAGCCTGAACCCAAAGCCTTTTTTTGCACAAGTCCTTTCTCACTGCTTCTATATAAACTGGCATAGGCAGCTCTTCACAATCTTCACGGGCCACACGTGAGTCGTCCATCCCCCCATGCACTTCAAATGGATTAAAGAGACAAACAGTTTGAGATATTACAGTTTCTTACCACCTCATGCCAGAAGGATTTTTAAGCTCTGTGCGAGGAACGCGACACCACCCCTTTTCTCCATCGCCATTTCCAGCTCCATCTCACATGGCTCACTCTGACTCTGAAACCTCTGTGGTGAAGAATGTTCTTGTTCAGGCTTTCTGGTGAAGAAAGCCTCACTCCCTTTGTGCCGTTGGCTGCGTGGTGTTTTCTTCAGTTTATCATGAACTGTGCTGGCTGCAGAAAGGAGGCTCTGCAGGCTCCAGGTGGGGAACAGGGGGGACCCTCCAGTCCCAGGGAGCCACTCCAGGGAGATTTTAGCTGTGTGCCAGCCCATGGCTGGGTTTAGCTGTGTGCCAGCCCGTGGCTGGGTTTAGCTGTGTGCCAGTCCAGGGCTGGGTTTAGCTGTGCCAATCCATGGCTGGGTTTAGCTGTGTGCCAGCCCAGGGCTGGGTTTAGCTGTGTGCCAGTCCATGGCTGGGTTTAGCTGTGTGCCAGCCCGTGGCTGGGTTTAGCTGTGTGCCAGCCCGTGGCTGGGTTTAGCTGTGTGCCAGTCCAGGGCTGGGTTTAGCTGTGCCAATCCATGGCTGGGTTTAGCTGTGTGCCAGTCCATGGCTGGGTTTAGCTGTGTGCCAGTCCATGGCTGGGTTTAGCTGTGTGCCAGCCCAGGGCTGGGTTTAGCTGTGTGCCAGTCCAGGGCTGGGTTTAGCTGTGCCAGTCCAGGGCTGGGTTTAGCTGTGCCAGTCCAGGGCTGGGTTTAGCTGTGTGCCAGCCCAGGGCTGGGTTTAGCTGTGTGCCAGTCCAGGGCTGGGTTTAGCTGTGTGCCAGTCCATGGCTGGGTTTAGCCGTGTGCCATTCCAGGGCTGGGTTTAGCTGTGTGCCAGTCCAGGGCTGGGTTTAGCTGTGCCAGTCCATGGCTGGGTTTAGCTGTGTGCCAGCCCATGGCTGGGTTTAGCTGTGTGCCAGCCCGTGGCTGGGTTTAGCTGTGTGCCAGCCCATGGCTGGGTTTAGCCGTGTGCCAGCCCATGGCTGGGTTTAGCTGTGTGCCAGCCCATGGCTGGGTTTAGCTGAGTGCCAGCCCATGGCTGGGTTTAGCCGTGTGCCAGTCCAGGGCTGGGTTTAGCTGTGTGCCAGTCCATGGCTGGGTTTAGCTGTGTGCCAGCCCATGGCTGGGTTTAGCTGTGTGCCAGCCCAGGGCTGGGTTTAGCTGTGTGCCAGTCCATGGCTGGGTTTAGCTGTGTGCCAGNTTGTTTGGATTATGAAAGTGCTGCTTCAGAGCACTTTTGTTTCATGGAAACAGAAAACCTGTTTAGACTTTGAGTAGATGAGAAATATACCAGAGCTAAAATATGCATGAATAAAGGAAAAAAAAAAAAAAAAAAAAAAAAAAAAGAGCGACCCAAAACCTACTCCCCAGCTGAGCTGGGCTCTGAAGTAGCAGAGCATGAACTCTGTTAAGTGCTTTTCAAGTTGGTGGCAGTGTTTAGCTTAGCCAGAAGGTGCCTTGGGTGATGTAGCATAACAAGAGTGGCATTTTCTGCTTAAATACATGTTGCCTTTTTTTTTTTTTTTTTAAAGTTGTGATCTCACAATAAATAGTACTGAGAGATTTGACTTAATAAATGTGCACTGTAGCTGCTTAAAAATAGAAATTATCCCTAGAACCGTAAGATAAAAACAAAGGAACAAGTACAAAATGTGCCTTTGCACATGAGGAGGGTATGGGAAAACTGGAATAAGTTTCTGCTTGCCTGAACTGCTTCACCCCTTTTCTTCCCATAAGTTGATAGGAGAAGTGGTTGTTAAGGCACTGGAAAAGTGGACTTTGTCATGGTCTGTCTCTTAAAGACACTTAGCTCCTCTCTAGAAGGCACGAGTTAGTAATGGTTAAATCACAAAGGGAAAAATCTTGCTATTTGTTCACCTGATAAGGGAGTTTTCTGAATAGTTGTGAACTTTTTAAGTACTATTGTGACTTTAAGCTGACATTAAAAACAGTTAAATTGTTTGCTCATGGCATTTCTTCAAAAAAAAACTATTATAAGTAACTCCCTCCCCCTTTCCCTGTTCTTGGTTCCAGGGAATGCTAAAGAGAGGAGTGACTTGGCATAGTTTTCAGTCCAGATCCAAGCATGTTGAATAACTTTGTCCCATGGGAGAATTAAAAAAAATGCAGCAGATGGCAGCAATGATGCATCAGACTTCCTATCCTTAGGAACAGGGTAGCTGCAGGCACTTCAGTCTTTCTGGGTTGTATAAGGGGTAGGGGGAGGGTAGTTTTCCTCTGATCTTTGCTATTTCAAAGCAGACTTACTGAAGAGGGGATACACTCTTTAGCCAATTCAGAAATGTTTTGTGGTCAGAGTTAGTGGAATATTAATTGTGATAAGGTGCACAACCAATGAAAAAATAGCACTGAGTTCAATGTTTGTCTGAGAGAACATTTGAAACAGAGTTTAAGGGTCTGTCTTGTCTTACACTCTTACATATTTTCAGTGTCTTGTAAGTAACAGAGTAGTGTAGTTGTACACTAAGCTCTCTGAAGGATGTGGTCCAAATTTGAAATAATAGCAATGAATTTGAGAGAAGGTCTGAGCAATGTGAGGTAATGGAAAGGCAAAGAAGAACAACTCTATTTAGAGCAGAAAAACATTGCTGGGTATTTTAAGCTTTTTTATTGGGCTTTTATTTTTGAAGAACAGAACCACTTTTTATTAGCAACTACAAGAGCTTACAGTAATTGAAGTATTTCAATATGTAAATATGTGTGTATAAAAATGGTTTAGTTGTTACAAGGTCAGAAGGAGTCTGTATATGTAGAACAGTGAAAACTGTACTGAGGACAGACTTACGGAAGGAGTAGCATTCTGTCAAATTACTTTTTAAATATTTTTGAGTTTTTACTAAAAGTATGCACAGTTTTCTTCTGAGGTTAAGTAGAATTAATGCTGTCACAGTACCAGGAGGTGGAAAAATGATCTTGAGCCTCCTTTCAGTGCTGTAGGTCACTGAGGAATTATGTATTCTTTTTTTTTTCATGCAGATAACAAATTTTAAAAAAAGGCTTGGAACAGAATTAGCTTCTGATAACATACAATGACTGCTCAATGGAATACATGAGGTCTTATCTATCTTTAGCTTGTTTTTCCTAAAGAAGTAATGGTGGTGTAGGTTCAGCTCTGGGGGAAGGGAGAAGGAAAAAATGGTCCAAAATGTGTTTGATCTACATGGCAGATTTAAACATGTAAAGCCAGAATGCATTTATCCTTGTATGGAAGGTGGGAGTTGTATTAAGTATGAAGACAAGTAGTTTCTAGCACACCATGGGCATTTTGAAAGATGTCATTTAAATATTTTAATTATTTGGATGAGCAAAACTTTTTAGGAAATTAAACAATAGAAGATCATAAGACAGTAATAGTTGTAAACAGACTAATCTCATTAGAAAGAGTATTTGGTTTGAATATTACAGTGTACATGATGAAATACTGAAACATTGCTCAGCAACTGGGATTTGGACTTTGAGTGGCAATGACATCTGAACCCCTGCATGGTTTTAAAGTGTGCTATTTTTGGCAGTTGGGTGTTGGCTTGTCTCCTCAGTAGCCATAGAAAGTTAGTGTAAAGAGGAAGGTGATTTGCAATGAGAAGACCCTCTGACACTACTTACTAAACATGGGCTGCTGCTTCAGTAAAGAATTGAGTAACAGCACGAGTGAGGAGAAAACCAGCTTGTTACAAAAATCTGTGGAAGAGGAAGCACCAAAGTCAAGGATAAGTAAAACTTTATCTTCAATTTTTGGAACTGTGGAAAGCCAGGATCTGCGTACAGTGGGAAGGACAGTTAATGGGGCAGCTGCAACAGTCGGCATTGAACGTGTTTGTAGCGATGATTGCGCAGTGTCAGATTCTAAATCTGGCTTTTGGGGTAGAAAAGCAAAATATTCATCATATAACAGCATGGGGAATACTCCCTATGCGACCCCTACGAGGATGTATGGCAGACCTTTTAGTTTCTTTAATTCCTTTAGTCATCTCTTGAAAGTCTCTGGTACATATGGAAATCTGCAGAAAAGTGAAGAAAAGAAAGATAGGATTATTAAAAAAAGAGCACCTACAAAATCTAATAGCAATGGTCAGCACATGAACAATTTAGAAAATATTAATAGCAGTATTAATGAAAATGTAGCTGCACAAGAGGATTGCTTGTTTGATCGTATTTCTAATTCACATGTACCAGACATTGTAGACAAAGGCTTACAGAGTGAAATTTCCTTAAATAGAAATTCTCTGGAGGGTTATGCAGTTACGTGTGACCATTCAAGGCAAAATGAAACAACAGTAAATGTTGAAGACAGCAAGAGTGACAGCTTACAGAAAGTTTCGAGTTCATATAGAGAAATGTCTCCAACATTTTCCTGTCTTGATGTAGACAACAGTCGAAATGTGAAAGACAAAGAGTTTTACAGCATTTGTGTTGTAGATGCTGAAGATCTGAAAGGGGATGAAGAGGTGCCAGCTACTGTGCATGAAGAGACTGCAGCAGACATAGATAACTCAGCTGTTACTGATGAAGGAATGTGCACCATGGCACAACCTCCAGACAGTGGGAAGGAATTTCCAATGCAGAAATTGGCACAAGTGGAAGCTAAGTTTAATTCACAGAAAGAGCTGTTTGACTATAAAAAAGAGGATAGATCAAACATGCAGAAAAAGGATACAAAGGAAAATTGTAGCCTAGATATCCAATGTTCTTTTGATAACTTACTGACTGGCAGGTGTCAGGTGCATAGGTTAAAGACTGACAGTACAGTAACAGATGTCTTAAGAGCAAAAATGTCCAATGAAATCATCCCTGAGAATCAGCAAGATGAGGTATATACCAAGGGTGGTGCTGTCAGTTGGAATACAGCTTGTGATTCTGTAAAGCCTGTGGATGCTGCTGGAGAGGACCAATACAGCCCTAACTTAGAAAAGGTGAAAAACAGTGATTGTACTTCCAGTGTATTGGTAAACACCGAGGTATGTAATTCAGAAAAAACTGAGGGATGTAATCATTCTGTTGTTGTACCACTTGGTTTAAGTAGGCATCCCTCAAGTGCTGTAGAGCGAATAAATACTGAACAGATGGTAGAGAACATAGGGGGTAACTTTGAATTACCATTAGAGTTACATGAAATGGACAATGTAGAAAACCTTGCTGAAGAAGTTTGCTTTCTAGGGCCAGAAAGTGAAGTAAACTCAAATGTGGAAAAGAAAACACTTGAAAGAACACATGGTGATAGCCAAACATTTGCACCAGACTCTAGTGAACATCATGGCAGTTTTGAATTATCCTTGAAAGAGAGAGAGAAATGCACAGGTACAATTTTGTGTACCTGTGAAGCTTTGAACATGACGGAAATGCAGCTAAACTTGGAGGAAGGTTATGATTTTCAAACTCTGATTAAGGGTTGTGCTGAAATCAAGACATCAACTGAAGCTGCAAACTGCAGTGGTGTGGAGGAAGATGTCTGTGTGAGTGCCACTGAACTAAAAGGTGACTTGATTGAGGAAGCTGGTAACTTGAGCAGAACTAGATCAGGGGTAAGTGATGGCACTGTGACATCCCATGAACTACATAATCCAAGCACAGATGAAAAGTTCCTAAAGGAAAACAGCCTAGAGTGTCAGGTTTCACAAGAGTCACCAAGGAGTAAAGGTAAAGTATGCAAATATTCCAATTCAGATAACAAAACCAGTGTCTGTCCTGTGTCTGTGGAATGTGAGAATATGAATAAAGTAGACTTGAACTGTAGACGAGATGAACAACAGTCTGTATGTTCCTTCCACACAGTGGAAAATCAATGGAGTGCAGAGACTGAGTCAGCCAAAATAGCTGGGCATGTAGTAGAATCTGTAAAACAGACAGAGTTTGAAAGTCAGCTAAATGAGTCCATTGATAGCAAGGCAGAAAATGTAAAACAGAATCAGGATGCTAACACTGTTGATTGTGATAAAGGCATCTTCAATTGCAGTAATGGCTTGGCTGACAGTCAGAATGCTCCCTCTGACTCCCCTGTACCTGCAGCCACGGACAGTTGTGTGTACAAGAGTGTAAAATTAAAAGATGATGCTGAAAATCTGGAAGATGCCAGTAAACTCTTAAATAAAGACCGTAACTTTTTGCCTTTGTTGTGTCAAAATGCATGTTCTCATGAGCATGATAAACCAGCAGAAGAGCCTGAGTTGTGTGACTGTGCCAGACCAGAGCCAGAAGTTGGGAACACACAAGTTTCTATTGGACCTTTTACTGAAGAGAGATTAGAAACTCATGAAGGAAGTATGTATGATGTAAATGAATGTAATCTTCAGGACAGTGAAGTAAACCAGTGTGTCAGCATCTGCTCAGAGGAGAACCTCACTGGTTTTGGTTTATCAACTGGGAATCTAGAACCTTTTACCAGGGGGAATTTGAAGCAGCTGGAAGCCAAGACTACTGAACTGAAAAACACCAGTTACATATTAAATACTCAGATGAATGACTTGACCACAAGCTGGGAACAGATGCAGCCAGATCACAAGATTTTCTCAAACAAAGAGCTTGAAGTTTGTGTTGACCCAAAGCAGGTAGATAAATATGCAGCTACTCCTTCCTATGAAATACCCAGTGCCTCTCCTGCTGCAGCAGGATTTCAGCAAGGTAGAGAGCAGTGCATGTTAGATCTGATGGAGAATGGATCAAGTGACCAACACCACTCCTATGACCTGGACAGACAAAATCCCCATGTTGAAATGTGGTCACATTTCATCAATCTTCAGACTGGCAATGCTGATTGGAGAAATCAGCAGCTTTCTGACACAGTTCCTTCTGGTAATGGTGAATATCTGGTGGGCTTTTTATGGAATAGTGCAGTTTCTAATGATACAATGAAGAATGACAGACTGTGTATAGTTAATGAAAACTTCCAGAATGAACCTGAAAATTTAACAAGTGCTTCATACACAGTGGAAACATACCCGTATCAGCTGCTAGCACCAGAATGTGGTGCTACTTGGGGATGGCACAATAAAGACGAACTTGTAAGTATTCTGCAGAACTGATTTGCTCTTAAAGCTGAAGCTGTAAGTTTGACAAAGCCAAGTCAAACTGTGGTTTTGTTAGTTAAATAGCTGTTATTTTGTCCAGAACCTTAGGACTCCCTTTCCTTTGCAAAACTGAATGCTGTACAGAATGCAGAAGTAAAAAATTTTGCTGAATATTGATTTTTTTTCATTCTGTTTACTTTGTGTGAAAGTTTAATCGTTGGCAAAGTAACTTGATTGCAGAGTTTTAGTTCCAGCTGAACTTAAGATAAACACTTCAATGTGTTTATCTTCAATGTGCAGAAAGGAAGCTTTCTTAGCGTTCTTAGGGCTCTTTAACTTTGTATAGGAAGAAATGTTTGTGGATTTCCTGAAATTCTTGTTTGGTAGCAATTAGGAAATCTTTGGCTCACTTCTGGAGGTGAATAGTGCTGTAGAAAGGAGTGGCTGCAGAAGTGAGAGGAAAGAACTAGGCTGGATCTTGGCTAGCTGGGCTAAGAAACAACCAAAGCTGTCTGGATACAATCCTGAGGATTGTGGACCCTGCTCAGGCACGGAGGTTGGACTGAGTGACCTCCAGTGCTCTCTTCCAGCCTTACCCACTCTTGAAAAAGTCAACCTGCTGCTCCTTTTCCTTCTCTGCTGAGCTTCCCTGATATTATTCCCCTCACTGGCTGTGTTGGAGCAGCTGCTCTGACCTTGCCCAGCAACTTGCAGTGTGGGCAGTGGATTGTACTCAAGGCTGTTTGCTGTCTCCTGGGGGAACTCCTTATATTAAAAATGGTAACTGATGGATCTTGCTGTCACCTGTGAATCCTTACTATTAAGGAAGTTATGTCAAACACCTCCATTTTTTTTAAGTCTTCTCTGTCATTCAAGAGATATGTTTAAGTCAAATTTTTTAGGAGTGGGTTTTTTTTTTTGGTTGGTTGGTTTTTTGGGGGTTTTTTTTGGTTTTTTTTTTTTTTTCTGGATATATTTCCTGTGCACTGTGGTAATAAGTGTTTGAGTGTGTGTGTTCAAGATTTAAAGCTTTGTGGGGTTTTGCAGTGCCTGTCTTTAAACACTGTAATGTTCCTAGCATCTGTAAATTCAGAAAACAAATTTTTGACAAGCTTTTTTGTGTGTCTTATCATAAGCAATATGCTTTCCCAGTGTAATTATATTAAAACACCTCAAATATGTTCTTGGTATGGAATAATTAAATGCATTTTGCTCAAATATTAGCAAAACAAGAGAGAACTGTCTCATGCTGCTATAAAAAAGTATTGTAGTAGATGTTTGCACTGCAGAGAGCAATCTCTCTGAAGCACAGATGTAACTATTTATATGATGGTTGTGTATAACCATATGTAATAATTAAATAAGTCCATTTTCAATCGAAGTTAAAGGAGATTGGTTTGAGATGATTTAACTGGATCTGGAAATTCATCCTTTTTGTCCTGATGTTCTGTTCCTCCTTTTAAAGTAATGACAGAGGCTGTCATGCACATCTTACTGCTTTCAATTTTCCATAATGTTTCATTAAAACAATTACATGATTATATAATTTCAGAAAAATCTCTTTACTTTTGTATTTTCTTGATTTTTTTAGTATTGATTTTCAGAAACAGATACAATAGCAGTATAGTCAATATCAAGTAGACATGTATATTAGAGAAACTGCCTGAAGTCTAGGTCAAGTACAGGCTAAGTTAGCCTGTCAAAGGCAAAGAATGAAATGTTTGTTGTCATTTGCTCTGCCTTTTCTGGTGGTTCTTAATCAGGGCAGTGAACACTGTGCAGCCCAATTCAGTTGTGTTTGTACCTGAAATGATGATGGGAATTCAGTTAATATATATTCAGGTGTGAAAAGACACGACAGTACAATCTTGAATCTGATACTGTTATTTGAAACTGTATGTATCTGTGCACCAGATACCTGCTGTGCATCCACACAAAATGCATAATCAATTTCTTTTTGCAGGAGTCAACCAAGGTTTCTGAGTTAAACCCCAATGCAAAAGTGTGGGGAAATCATATGTTACACTTGGAAGCAAGTGGTGCCACTGATGGTAGCGTGAATAAAACGTGGGAAGAAATACCTGACCAGCCTCCAGATTCTTGTAAAGAAGGTATGAATAAGAATTTCTAGCTGTTGCCCAAGCAGAAGGTAAAATTCAGTGCAGCACAGTCTCAATTTTAAGTTTCTGTTAAAAAAATTAAAGCAAGCGTGTAAGCACCTTTATTTCAGATGTAGTGGTAACGGTGATGTTGCTGTGATTAGAAAGAATGCTCTTTGAGTGTGTTTGTGGTGTGTGCTGCAGGACTGGATGCCAACGGCGATGGCGACAAAAAGCCTCAGAATGCGGTGCTGACAGAGCTGCCGGAGCCGGCCCCAGCTGTTCCGGGCTCAGAGCACTCGGATATGAACCCTTTGGCTCTCGACCATTCTGAGTATGAGTCTATGCATGAAACCGCCCAGACAGGTAAGAAAAAGCTAAAATGTGCTTGGACTTGGTTTAAAACCAAACTGAACACGTATTTTAAGTTGAACAGTGAGATCTAAAAACACCAAGGAAGCCCCCCAGACTGTACGACTTTCGTTGTTCAATATATGCATTCTTTGAACAGACCCTAGGAAATCCTGTCTCTTTTGCAATCAAACTTAGACATGTTTGGAGACCAGTCTCCTCCTGCTTTAAGTCTTACAAGGTGCTGCATAGAATCAAACAAATGCGTGTTTCTAGTTGGGTCAGGTACTGAGGTGAGATTCACATGCAGTTTGTGTCTCAGGCAGTAATGCTCCTGTGTGGAAAGACTAGTTTTAAAATGCTAATATAAGCAACATTTTACTCTTAACTTCTTTGCATTCTTATTTAATGAACTTCCAGGGTCTTTTTTTTTTTCAGTGCAACTGTTAGTAGCTGTAGTCTATACCAGATAGCATGTTTTGAGAAGCTTCTGGAAACTAGCATAGAGATTCAGCCATGCTTACATTTCATTGAATGGGACAGAAGGTGTGCAAGATGCATGTAAGATTACTACCTGAACTGAGATGAGGGATGGGAAGGAGAAGAAAATGTGCTGGGTGTTTCTTGATATTCACGAGAGGTCTGTTCCTTGTTCGTTGTGCTTTGCTGGTTTAGCAACATGTGTTTAAAATTACCAGTATAGCATCCATAATAGCTGGAAATCAATACAGCTGTAATCAGACATAGTTGTGGCATCATCTTTGCTTATATTTAAAAAATTGAAAGTTCTCTTTGTTCTGTTTAAGGGTACTGTTGGGGAATATTAAATAATAACTAGCTCACAAATAGAAAATTGTATTAATGACACCTCACACTTCAGAAGGCAACAGTGTTTTTCAGATTAATGTTGGAACTTGTCAATGTGTCTTTTATGTGCCCAAAATAGTTAACTTTTAACAAGAGTCTGATAGTGTTGTAAACAGCTGAACAGCAGGTTGGGTCTGTTCCACTTGGTGAATAGTGACACGTGGTCCCAAGTCTGAAATCTGAGCTTCCATTTTTTTACAATTATTTTTTAAATGCATATAATTTTGATCCTTGCCAGATTTTGGACAAGAAAGAGGAGACAGGGAAGGGAAAGAAAGACTGGTTACAACATGATACATGTATTTCTCAGGTCTGAATAGAACACCTGAAGGACAGCATGGTGGGAGGAAGTTAGAATTTGCTTTAGGAAGAAGAAAGGCTAAGGAGAGCTGAATAAAAGGGTAAAAGTAAAGGAAGGGTATAGAGGGCAATAATAGTTGGTGTGAAGTATTTTTAAAAAACTAAGTTACATTTACGTGCATACATATTTACATGAATAATGTGCTACTAAATGTTTTATAAATCTCTAAAAGCCACACAAATCTTCTAATCTTTAAACACTTCTCCCACTGACACAATGAGTTTACCCTCTACTGACATTGGTATATTGTGTCTAAACTAAAAGGAACATGAAGCTCATGTTTTCCATATGATAATTTTTAAACTTCCACATATAGGAAAGAAATTATTTTGCCTTCTTAACCAAAAGATTGTAAATTTATTACATATCTGTTGTTAGTAGATTGGATATCTGCTGATATTCCATAACTACACTTTTGGAAACCTTTTCTGAATGCATTTGTTGGTAACTTAGAGTGAGGCCAGGAGTATGGAGTGCCTCCATTGCATTGTTCCCTTGCTATATTAGTCAGCTGCATTAGTCAGGGTTTCATCAGCTAGAAATCAGTTCATTTCCTGAAAAAGGAAGACAGATCTAGGAGCTAAATTGCTTCAGTATTTACTCTGAGATGTGCTTCTAGCTGTTCTTCTAAAAGTGCTTCTGATTTTTATGCATTTGGAGAATAGCAGTTAGCAAGTAAATTCAGACATGGTTTCTCCTTTCTGCCTGAAAAAGTGTTGCCATGCAATTTCAGTGGTTGGTAACTAATACATAATGATCATGTACTGAATTTGAAAATTCATTAGTAGTTATGCAGTTAGTAATAGACATGATGGCTTGTTTAAAATAGATATTGTGTAATATAGCAGAACTATGTTTTAATCTGAAGTATTTTAATTATTAGGTGGAAACGAACAGTTGCAGCCAGAAGGTCAGGAAGATTTACGAGAATTACTGAAAAAGACACTGGAATTCTGTTTATCTAGGTATGTATTTACCTAAATGTACCAAACTGGGGGATGACTAACAAGATCCAGTACCTAACTTGGGATGTATGTTACTACATTTCTTAGTTGTTACTTAAAACTGAGTGGAAAGGATGAGAATTTGGGGAAAGTAACATACAAATTTCAGAGTATTGTGTTGATGTACCTTTTAAAGCTTACATGAAACCTCTGTGCTTATAGTGCATAAACTAGCAAAATATACTGATGTGAAGTGAGAGTAGTTGCAAGTGATTACGGATCAGGTGAATTTTTGTGATTGTTACTGGTCATAATTAAAACTGAATAACTTAAACCATTTAGCAAGATTTGTTGAAGTAAATTATTTTCATTAATTAGCAAAAGTGCTGAAGGAATCTGCCTTATATTATGTGATGAATTTTATCTCAAGTTTATTGGACAAATTTAATCTGTGACATTTCCCTATTTTTTTTTCTCCCAACAGAGAAAATCTTGCCAGTGACATGTACCTTATATCACAGATGGACAGTGATCAGTATGTGCCAATAATGACAGTAGCAAACCTTGATCATGTCAAGAAGCTTAGTACTGATATGGATTTGATTGTTGAAGTGCTGAGATGTAAGTAAAAGTTCCTCACTGCAAGAAAGCATTTTGGTTATTGATGTAGAACTATCTGAATTTCTCATCTCTTCCTTTCTTCATGCATTACAGTAAAATGCCATTATTTTTCTGTAAAGCATTGAGTAGCCCAGGCAGCTTAGACTGCCACAGTTACAGGACTGTAGTTTTACCAAAGCTACTTTGTATTCCAGGTATTGAATAATGACCTGTGCAAATAAGAATTAATGAGTTTGAATTGTGGGACCATGGTAGGACAAGTCATGTGGCTGGAGGATCACAATGGATGTCACTACACTGTTTTATAAAGACAGGTGGGGAGAAAGGGATGGAGGAGTCTCACTCTGTTAAGGAGAACTTTGAATGTACAGAAATCAATTGCATCAGTCGTGGAAGCTCTATGGAATGCCTATGGATCAAGATCAGGAGGGTTGTCTCAATGGGGATCTTACAGTAGGCATCTGCTACTGACCTAAACCAAGACAACAGTAAGGCCACCAGAGCAATGTTTGTGTCACTTAAGCAAGCTTTGGGTCAGCCAAACCTGGTACTTACAGTCGATTTCAATGGCTTAGATATTTGTTGGAAGAACAATACAGCAGCTCATGTCATCCATCAAGTTTGTGGAATGTGCAGAGGGCTGTTTCCCCATACAAGTGTTGGATGTGCCAACCAGGAATGAGGCACTGCTGGACTCACTGCTCAGAAACTAAGAAAACCTGCTGTGTAATATCCCAGTTAGTGGAAGCCTTGGCTGCAGCAATCACAGAACTGTGTGTCTGGGGTTGTGCTGAGCACCCTGAGCCTTTCTAAGGTTTTAGATTTTGCAAGAGCAAACTTCAGCTTGCTCAAAGCACAGCTGGGAGGGATTCTGTGGGAAGTTTCCATGGAGGATAAAGGAGCTAACTATACAAGTGCTGGGAGTTCTCTCCTGGAAGCACAAAAACATTTCATCCCCTTTAAAGGTAAGATACGTAGGTGGATCAAGAGACACCCTTGGCTTAACTCTGGGCTTCTGAGTCTGCTCAAAACAAGAGAGAGGCATAGCAGAGATGGAAAAGTGGATGAATACCTGGTGAGAGCTACAAGGACATTGCCAGAGCATGCAGAGATGCAGTTAGAAATGGAAAAGCTCAGCTCAGATTGAATTTGGCCAGAACTACAAGTTTTGTCAAAAACTAGGAGGGATTCTTCAGGTATATAAATGGTGAACAGAAACAGAAGGAAAACAGCATGGTGATACCAAACTGAGTGGAGAAATGGATACTTCAGAAGGGAGATCCACCCTCCAGGAAGTCCTGAATAAGCTTGAGGAATGGACTAACAAGAACCCTGTGAAGCTCCATAGAATAAGTGTAAGGTATTGCAACTTGGAAAACATGGTTTAGGAGTACAGCAGAGGCTGGGATCTACCTGGCTAGGGAGCAGCTCTGTGGAAAGAGACCTGGACCAGACAACAGCATGCTGGGCTGCATCGATAAGAGCAGCAGAGGTAAAGGAGTCACTATTCCACTCAGAGCTTGTTAGGTCACACCTGGAATACTGCGTTGAATTTTGGTCCTGACTCCACAAAAAAGTTGTGGAGGAGAAGATTGCATCCAGAGAAAGCTCCCAGAGGTGATCAGAGGACTGGGAAGCCTGCTGTATGAGGAAAGGCCAAGAGAACTGGGTTTGTTCAGCCTTGAAAAAAAAGGCTCAGGGCAGACATTATTGCCATGTTGCAAGGAAGATGGAGACTCCCTTTATATAAAAAGTCACATGGTAGAGATGAGGGGTGATGGGTACAAGTTACTCCTGGAGAGATTCCAGTTGGACACAAGAGGAAAATTTTCCACAAAGAGAACAATCTAATCTCTACAGGAAGTGGTGGATTCCCCAACACTGGATACTTCAAAGATTTAGCTGTGGGCAGGGTGCTGGGCCATCCTGTCTAAACTGTGCTTTTACCAAGAAAGGTTGCACCAAATTATCTTTGAGATCCAACCTGATATTCTGTTTCTTTGATTAAATTCTCAGAAGAGGCTACTGGACATTACCACTAAGGTAAGAAAAAAAACCCAAACAACCATGCCTCAGTGTGTGCTTTAGAAGAAAACTAATGAACTGAGATTTTCTAGGCTGGAAAAGTGTGGACGTAATAAGGAAACGTGTCTGCTTGGTTTCATGTGTTTGAAAGTGTCATCAGTCATTGCTTGTTTCTTAATATTCAATATTATTTTAGGCTCTGCATTGTAAAACTGTGTTCACAGCATCTTTTGGAGTGCAGAGCTACTACATTTGCTGACAGCTAAAATCCATTCTTGTCTTTTCTCTCTTAGCGCTGCCTTTAGTTCAAGTGGATGAGAAGGGGGAAAAGGTTCGGCCAAATCAGAATCGCTGTATTGTGATTTTACGTGAGGTACCTGAATCTACTCCCATTGAAGTAAGTGTTCCCTTGGTCAGTAAAAAACATCTTTCCCTTAGGACTTGGAAGTTAGATTTCTTCTAGATTTCAATAAGCAAATCACATTTCTTACTACACTGTTAGTTTCTAGCAACACTTCTTAAACTAAGTTTATTGTGTTTGTTTGGATAATAAATATTTTTGATAGAAGTATGTTGCTCATAGGAAGACTGTGGTAGAATCTGTAGCTCTGCAGAGAGCTGAGAAACTGATAGTGCTGTCTTTGGTGAGAATTGCCATCTTTTTCTTGGACTTTTTCTTATCTGTATGCACATGGTGCTGAGATCCTTGGATAAACAGACAAGGATGAAAGAAGATAAGTCTTAGACTAGAAAATGCCACTGTGGCACCTTGGCTTGTTCAAGTAAAGCAGTTAAAGCTTTGCAAATGTTTCCATAATGCTGAGGTGAGAGGTGTCAATAAATCACTAAGGATCTCCTCTGGCTTGTGGAATGAGTGCAAGACTGGAGAACTTCTACTCAATGCCACTCTGATGAAGCAGGGACTATAACTAATGGAAATACTAGAAAAAATTACAGAGTCATAATTAAACCATCTCGAATTTTCAAAAAGGAGGAGAAGGTGCAGATTCTGGATGATGGGTAGATATTATAGTTTCTCTTCTACTTAATTTTACAGGGAAGAGTAAAGATTCTGAAAGAGTTGCTCTTGATAACCTTAATACAAAAATCAGAAGTACTGCAGTTTAAAACTGATAACACAAAAGTAGGTGCCTTAATAAATAGGAACATGAAACAAAACAATTCTAAAAAGAATTGGAGGGAAATTGGATATATGCTATGTATATAGCTTAAAAATAGTGGCTGCTTCTAGCTTTCCAAATAAAATGTAGCATTTCAGAGACTGCCTAGCTTTTAATATTGTACATTTTTTAAATTTTTTTTTTTTTTTTGCTGTCATCCATTTGTCAGGTTGGCTATATTAGCACTGGATGGTCACTCTTAAATGTTTGACAACAACAGAGTTCTTAGGAGCCTTTATTTTCAAAACAGTAGGTCTCCAGTGAAATGTTTTATACATTGTATTTAAATTTATTGGACTGGAAAAATCTAGACTTAACTAACCATATTTAATAGCCTGTAAGTCCTGGCACAGCAAAGTCAGGCTTTATTTATGCAGCAAAATTCCAAAATGCTGTAATGCCTCCCAACCTGCGTTGCCTTTTAATGCTGCTCACCTCAAATCTGTGACAAAACCAAAAAAAGTGCAAATGAATTTAAACAAATTTAAAGTCCAGTGTTTATGTTTCCTGTAGAAGCTAGCTGGTTATGCTTGAGGTAACATAAGCCCTATTTCAAATACATGACTGTAGACATTGGAGTTAAAGCTTGTCTGCTGAAAGGGCAGGATTTTCCTGTCCCATGCCACATGCAGAGGTTTTCATGTGGCTCCGTGGTTCTGGGGACAGGCGAGAAGTAGACATCTTTCTGCACTTGATGCCAAGTTTAGATGTCTCTCTGTGGCCTAAATAGCTCCCAGCTAAACTCCTGGTATGGCCTTAGTGCTAGTTTGAATCCCTTCCAGTGGGGAGAGAGGGCTGACACTACTGCAGTTGTTGTGAACTACTTTGTTTTTTAAGCCCAGCAGTGCTTTCTGACTTTCTGTCTTGGAGTTTTGCGCTTTAAATCGATGTTTTCTTCTCTCCATCCTTCCCCTTCCCCCCTACCCTTTACCTCTGTATCAAACCACTTTCCCCAGGAGGTTGAAGCACTTTTCAAAGGAGACAATTTGCCTAAGTTCATCAACTGTGAGTTTGCCTATAATGACAATTGGTTCATCACATTTGAATCGGAAGCTGATGCACAGCAGGTAATACTATTTTTTGAAGCATATTAGAATGTAACAGTAAATAAGGATGATATGAGGGTGAATTGACAGGTCATAAAATGTATTACAAATGTATAACAACTTTAAAAGAAAAATACCCTGAACTGTGAAAACAGTAATGCTTCCCCTTAGGTAGTATCCACTTTTCAGTAACTATTAAATTTAACACTTAAAAGATTTTTTATCATGTTCACATATCCTGGCTGAAGCTGTGATTGTTTTGTACTGGGAATGTTGATATTTTGGGTGACTTATTGAAATGCTTCAATCATAACCGTTAGAGTCTTGTTTTAATGCCACTGCAGCACTGAATGATAAGTTTAATGTTGCTAAATCCATATTATGTATGAGAGTTTGCTATACTGTAACATTAGCAGACACTCCAAGAATTATTGTTAGGCTTAGCCTGTCAAAACTTAAGTTTCCTTTATTTAAATTATTTTTGACAAATATAATAATTTTTATTTTTTAAAAGGCTTACAGATACCTTAGAGAAGAAGTGAAGACTTTCCAAGGAAAACCAATTAAGGTAAACAGAGCTTTATGATGTTAGACCTGGGGCATGTGTGTATGTTCTGGGTTTTGTGGTGCTCACTGTGTTTTCTAATACAAATTTAAGTGGTCCAATCTCAGCAGCCATTTGAACTGGAGATGGGTTTAGAAATGCAGTGCATACCAATTCATTTCTCCCTTTCCTCGTTTCTGGCAGTGGCATATCCAGCCAGCATCAGTCAGGAAGGAAACATTCAGTTGTTCATGCTGTCCTTGAGGGAGAAAGCAGTGACTGATGAGTGTCCAGTAAAAGTTTGAGAGCTGCTAGTTTGACCCATCCTGACTTAATTTGAAAGGTTTCTGTAATAAATAATCTAATCTCCTTTGCAGGCAAGGATAAAAGCAAAGGCAATAGCTATAAACACATTTTTGCCAAAGAATGGATATAGACCTCTGGATATGAACCTCTACACACAGCAGCGCTACACAACATCCTTTTACATACCTCCAGTATACAGTCCCCAGCAGCACTTCCCACTGTACAGCTTAATTGGCCCACAGACCTGGTCAGCCACGCACAGCTACCTTGACCCTTCGTTGGTAAGTCTCTGGATTCTGAAACAGTTGTGTTCTTTTCAAAGCTGGTATTATTTTTTATTGAGGTGTAGGAAACTTATCCTGAAGAGAGGAGTTTAAGATTCTGATTCTTCTTAAAAAACAGTCCTTCAAAATCCTTCCCATGGTTTACAAGATGGATTATTTGAAAATTTTATCTGGTCTCAGACTGGAGTATGATTCTCTTCTTAAACCTTTTAGGTTTTGAGGCAGTTCTTTAGTAAAGATTTGTCACAATCCAGGTTGTCTTGATCTTCTAGCAGGAAATTAGGTTCTAGATTTACATGCTGAATTGCCCTATTTGGCATATTCTTAAAGCAGAATATTTTCTGTGCAATAGCAACATCCCTTTTGCCAATGAAAAGTAAAATTGCTTTTGCTAATTACAAAAATCACTTTTCAATTGCTTTTTTCGTAAAGGGGCTGTTGGTAAGCCTTGAAGCTGGGGTGGTAGCAATAAATCTTTATATACTCTAATGAGACATCCACTGTATCCTGCAGTGCTGCTTCCATCTTCTCCATTGTGACAGTCTCATCAGAATTACCTTGGCCCCATGTAGTTGGCCTTTTTTACCTTAAAAATACATAAGTGGTCTCCTGTAATGACTGTGAGGCTCAGCTTTCTTATCTGGAGCCTCTTTCTCCCCTTTGGAGATGCCTCTTTACTTGTGGCTCAAAGAAATGAGGAGAGCAATGCTCAAAATTAGAAGTTCTTTAGATGTTTTGTTTTTGGCAGAGGATTAAAGTGTCCTTGAACAAACTTGAGCAAGCATCCTCTGTAGTGAACCACAAGCTAATTAAAAAGTTGTGCTAAACACTTCACACACAGGGAGGGGAACCAGAGCCCTTGCAGGGGGAGGCTTTCTCAGGGGGGATGAAGAATGCAGAGGAGACAAGGTAACACAGAGAGAACAGTGTTACTCTAGGAGAAAGCTACCTTGTTAAGCAACAATGGACATGAATCTTCCTGTAGATAAACTAAGACTGGCTATTGCACAGTCTTCCTCTGGGATATTGAAGTAGCTGGTTGGGAATAGTATAGAAGACAGATTAATAAGACACAGGTTCAGGCAGAGCAGACTGTGTATCTGCCTTATGTTATCCTGTAACTTTTTGTTTTAAAGAAGGCTTATTAGTCCTGTCCTTTGGGGAAGACATTATGAGTTTGGCAACATTAAAGATCTCATACTTTTTTTAGTCAAAACAGGAAATCAACTGTCTGAGCTTTGCCTTTCACTGTTTTGCAGTGTATTGTCATTGGTTAGCTGCATTTTATGTGCATGACTGTAATGTGATGTTTCTTGATTCTTTTGTAGGAAGAGCTATATTTGAATAGAAATCACTTGAGGAGAACAGGGACCATGAGGAACCATGACACAGCAATAATTTTCATGAGACAGGGTTGCAGTTGGCATATAGAGACTTGTGTGAAAATACAGCAAAGTTTCTCTATTCTGCTTCAACATAAACACTGGTTTCTCTCATCTCTAATTTGAGATTGAATGCCCCAGTAGTGTAGGCATACCATTTTAGTTTTGAAACTTGAATATGGCAACACATGTCCTCAGGATTCTAAAACTACCTCATTCTTCATCATGTACTTAATAGTATTTGAGTAAAGATCTGGTTTGTCCTGCTTGGGGAAGAAAAAAAGGAATTGAAAAGAAAGTGTGTTTGAGCCAGCTGACTTCTGTGGAGATGCTTTTGGTATTACTGGAAAAGAGAAAAAAAAATTTTACTCCAAAAAGATCACACATCATTATAAAGAAAGAAGGGTTGAATGTTGCTAGGGACCCTGATATGTTCAGTGTATTCTCATTTTTCAGATTCAGTGGTTGCTTACTAGCTTTGATGGAATTTACATTAAGGTGTAACTCTTAAACCAGAAAGCATTACTTTGATGAAACTTTGTTCCTTGAGGTGCTTTATTACAGGCCTTTGTTAATGTCCTTTTTGTGGAGTCTGAGGTTTTTGCTGTTGTACATGCTAGGTTAGGCTAGCAATAGTTTGACATGACAGCTTTGGTGCTATATTTTGTTTTCCATTGGGCAGTGATTTAACTTGTGCAAGAAACCTTTTTCAAGTTTAAATGTACCTTTATAGCAAATGGTCTTAATCCCAGCTGTTTTTCATCATTTAATAAAGTGTAGAAAGAGTCTTTTTGTTCTACATTGTAGTTATTTTTGGGGGGAGAAGACAAGCAAGCATTTACTGGTGCTCATAGTAACAGTTCTTAAGAGAAACTCACACATTTAAATTAAAAGTACAAAGGTGTGCTAGCAAAGTTGGAGAAATTATTTTGAACATGCTTCAGGTTTTGAGGTATCTTGTTGCTACAAGACATTGATATGCAACTACCCCAGAAAATCTTTTGCTAATGTTGTTTCTTCAGACAAGAAGACAGTGTTTCACATGTAGAGTAAGGTGGTAAGATCTGAAAAGCATCAGAGTTCCACTTAACATCCACTTATTCTCTAGGCTTTATTTAGATGTCACATGGAAGTAGAATGAGGAACTAAAAAGAAGTTACTAAGGATTTTTTTAGGGAGGAATTCACATGTAAATTATAAGAGAAACAATTACAGGCAATGTCGATTGGAGGCTCTGACAAAGAAGTATCTCTCTACTCCAAAGTCATGTAGTGTGATGTGAAATAGGAGGAGAGCTATTTAACTTATAGCCAAGAATTTTGACTTGATATTTTTCAATCCTCTTAAACTATTATAAGTTGAATATGTGTAGTGGCTGACTTCTCAGAAATACAGAAGCTTGGAGTTTTTTCAGAAATTTTTTAAGTTAGCTACAAGGCACAGATGCTCTGTTTCTGCTTGAGCCAATCTTTAAAGTACTGTCTTGCACAGAATAACAAAAAAGATGAGGTTGTGAAAAGCTGTACTCAGTTTGTTTATAATGATGAGCATGCAATACATTTTTTTAGGTAACACCATTTCCAAATACTGGATTTATCAATGGGTTCACATCTCCAACCTTCAAGCCTGCTGCTTCTCCACTGACAACACTCAGACAATATCCTCCCAGAAACAGGCAAGTTCATCTATCTTTTAACAATACTGTTGTATTATCTGGCACATGGGGTTTTCACCTGCTTATTTTAGTAACACCGGCTAACTTGAGAATACGTGTGAAACTGAACCTGTTGCCAAAGGTGAGGCCAAAGGGCAGATGGTGCTCCTGTTGTTAATGGATGTAGTGTTTCAAAATGTGAATGGACAGTCTGAAAGCAGAGAACTTGTCTGTTCTGTGATTTAGGGTATTCAGCTGGAATATTCTGAGATGACATGTCGTCAGCAGGATTATTCATGTAGTAAAGGTCTAGTTGAAAACAGACAGGGAAAAGGTTAATTTTGATAATTCACATGACCTTTTACAATGAATGTTGATCATTCTTATAAACTAAATAAGTGATAAAGGACTGAAGATCTTATTTCTTCTGAATTCTGTGAATCGGCTTAGGCCTCAGAAGATCTCTGATAGTGCGTATGTTGAAATGACTTTTGAATTTATAGGAATCCTAGCAAGTCACATATACGACATACAATACCCAGTGCAGAAAGGGGACCTGGGCTTCTAGACAGTCCTACAATATTCAACTTTTCTGCTGATCGTTTAATCAATGGCGTCAGGAGTCCACAGACGCGGCAGCCGGGACAAAGCAGGACACGGATGCAGAGTGCTACCACCAGTTACACCAAGAGGGAAGTGGGAACTGGACGGATGGAACAGACCAGCGTTGACTCCTCCCCTGGCTTAGGGAGAGGAAGGTGAGTGTGCTCTGTAGTTGTCCTCTGAACAGCCAAGTCCTGCTGCTTCTGAGCTCCTGCTTTTAGTAGAGGGGTGGTAGCTCTACTACTGTGCACTACTGCTTCAAACTGAGACTCTCTCCTCAAACCTAAAATCTTGCAAAGTACTTCACAGAAAGTGTTAAATGCAGAGCAAAGGCAAAGTGGACTTTCATACTTTACTACTGGATGAAAATCATTATTGGCAAGTGATGAACAGTTTAGAACTGTAAGATTTGTATGATCTAATCCTCTACCCTTTCTTCATCTGGTGCAAGCAAGTTTCTGTATATTATTTGTTTGACTTCAATGATGAAGTTCTGTGCATTCTGTTGTTCAGAATTGTAGATTGTGCACCTGAACCTGTATTAGCAGTGCTTGTTCTTAACTTCTTAAGTTGAAAGATCAGAATTTTGACCAAATTGGGCATACACAGCAACAAAGATGATGGATTGGTATGGAGGGAGGAAGAATGGCTGCCAGCAGCTAAAGAAACTTGTTATGTAGTTTTAAAAGCAACCAAACAAAAAACCACAACCAACTACCAGGGGAGCTGAAAACTGGAATTTTTATAAATACAGTTCTCGTAAGTGCTTTATAAAAGTATTCTGCAGCTTTGATAATGGTTGTATTTATGTCTCTAAGTAAATCACATTTTGAGTGACTTACTGAATTGGAAGACAACTCAAGTGTTTTGCACACGATCCTATTTTAGATTTGTATCATTACAAAATTAAATGGGGATTTTGTGCAAGGGTTGTAATACTTTTCTAAACCTAATATACCAAATTGTGTTATAACTAATGGATGAAAGTATGATTAAGCACTCAGGAAACAAGATGGCTCAAACTATAGACTACAAAAATGTACAGGAATAGTCAGTACTTAGCATTATGTTTTAATCTTTCACTGTTGAATGCATTTAGAGTAATAAAAGTCAAATAAAAAAACTTCAAAAATATATTGAACCTGAATTAGAATGCACTGCAAATTTTACACTGCTGCTTGGAGGGGCTTTACCTGAGGGCTGGGGGCAAAGTGCAGAAAATGTTTTGAAGGAACTTTACCTGGATTGAAAACAGTTAGCTATATTTGAGAATTTGGTATCCAAAAAATCCTAAACCCCTTATTTGGATACTGTAATGTTTTGTCTAATCCTTACATAAAATCTTTACTGAGGTACTTTTAACGTAGGAATTGCTTGTAACTATTGTATTCTTATGCTGATTTGCATAAGATCTATACCTTTATTTTAATGAGAGCTTGCTAGGAATTTTTCCCTAAAACATTTCCTAATAACCCATGTAGAATGCAGATGGATGAAATAGCAATTGTAATTAATTTCTTCTGTTTTCATTAACTGCTGTCCATCCATTTATAGGCAAGGTTCTGATATCTGCTTTCTTTCCCATAGGAAAAACTCATATGGCTACCGAAAGAAAAGGGAGGACAAGTTTACAGTGAGTGTTCATGATCTTATTTGTCCCTAATAAAAGTAGGGTAAAAAGGCAGTAGTATGGATATTAATGTGGAGTAGCAGGTGACATAAGTTACTGCACAAGCAGTTGTACATCACAGTTGATTAAAGATAATAACACCTCATTAGTCACATGAGTTCACTGCATTTGGGTATCAGAGAAGATTTTCCATTAATGCACAAGTCAGGGAAAAGTTAAAATTACTCTTACAGTAGTGGAAAATTCCCATCCCAGTTTTTTTTCAACATGCCAGTGTTCACATTCAGGAATGGCTAAACAGCTAAACTAAAATTCAAAACACTTGATACTTCATTATCAATAATGGTGACATTGAAGAACATTTTATAGATCCTTGTGTCATAATGTATAGCAAAAATATTAGTTATGAAGTGGTCATTTTCTTAAGTGGTTCTGAAGTTCATTTCCTTAAATGCCAAGTGCCACTTGGTAAGAGTATGCCAACGCTATTGTAATAGTGTGGTTTTGGTAAACTGGAATTCAAGGTTAATACCAAAGTAGCCTTGATACTTGAAAAGACTTCACTAGAAGAAAAAAAACATGTTTTTGTAGGATTTAAGGTTTGATGTGATAAAACTAGTCATATCTTTGCAATTCATTTTTGCCACAGGTGGCATATTTGTGAAGTTGAGCCAGGTTATTTCCTTATTCATGTTACAATTGTAAAGTAATACTGCTGCATGAGCCACAGCACTTTCCTAAAGGTCTGGAATCATTGCATTTGTGTTTGTGGCTCCTGCTGTTGAGTGGCCTTAGTGAACTTAGATAAAGGAGAAGGAAAGTTTAGCAGGTGATTCCTTCCTTAGTTCTCATCAGACCTCCCAGAGGCCAGTTTACATGTACAGTTCCCAGTACTTATTCCTTTTGTCCTTTCAAAGCTGCTTGAATTTTAGAATGAAGTTTTCCTATTAACTTTCTGTATTTGAAAGAACAAGGAAGTGGTACAGGTTAGGCATGTGAGTGACTGGAGTGAAAGGATTACCTTGGACACTCTTACTGAGCAGAGCAGCACTTCTGACAGAGCTGACTGCAAAGATTATTTGAACTTTGAATGTAAAAACTTGTGGAGGTGACTTCTTTGGAGACCCACGGTTCCCTTCTGTCAGCACGAGGCTGTAATTGCAGCCTGTGCAACCAGGGTCCTTCCAGTCTCTTCTGGACCAAGCATCTTTAGTCTGTAGTTTCCAGTGCTGCACCTTGAGCAGAGGTGAGGGTTGCTGCCCACCCATGCATGCACAGCAAGGAAGTGTACTTGGAAGCAAAAGATTAAAATTTTACCCCTTTAGATTGTGGAAATAATTGAATCCAGTATCCTATTTCTTGTGTAATGCTGTAGCAATTGGATAGTGTACACAGGGCATCACTAAAACCAGTTGTATTTGAATGGAATAATGACTTCTTTGGAAGATTTCTCTTTTAAAAGGAAAAATTGCAGAATGTATGCATGTTTGCATGAAAAAGAGCATGAATTTTTTGATCAGGTTGGTTCTGGGGCTATATACAAAAGCCGGTTACTCAAGTTACAAGAAGTTAACTTGAGAAATTTTATGCAGTTAGCTTAAAATCCGTTGAAGTCTTCCTCATACTGCTCATTTAAGATGTTAATCCCACTCTTAATATGTTGAGGGTTTTAGAATTCAACTGTGTAACTTAACATGTTTGGAACATGGAAGCATTTGTTATTGCAGAACTTCAGTCTCCTTTAAGAAGAGCAAGGGCTGTGATTAGAAGAATGACTTTTAAAAATTCGTGTTGTTCCTCTTGCAATTTGAGCTGGGCAAGTGTAGTCACTCTCCCTGACCTTTGACAGGTCATCTGACTTCAGTTTTGGAGATTTGCAGTCTCCACTGCTGTAGCAACTCTTCCTGGGGGTAATGCTGGGTCAGTAGCAGTCCTGAGAGTTGCATTTTTTCTTGCCTCTGTATTTATTTGTTCTTTCCCTACTTCCCTGTTGGCATACAATTCTTTTGACATTACATGTAGTTTGTGAAAAGACCTCAAAGGTAGTCTTGGGTCTGTTCTTCTTTTTGTTCAGAAGCATTGTTCTTACATTCACACCATCTTGACTATATCCTCGTATTTTCCTTTTCAAAAAAGGAACTGTTTCGAAGATTGCTTTGCATTTGGTATTTTGCAGCAGAGATTATCTTAGCACAGGCCTCAGCACAGTCAAGAAACAGTTAACTTCTTTGTTTACATGATGTAGATGAAGTTAATTGGTAACTTCAGTTACAGCACATTACAAAAGGAGTTTTATTTTTTCCTGTGTAAATAAAATATAGCTTTACAAATCCTTACCAGCAGTCCTCACAAGTGATCTCTAATTGTGGTACTTTTAACTCATGAACTGCTGTCTCTAGTGCAAAATAGTTGCATTTAGCACACTGATGTTGGTTTTTTTTGCTCGAGACATTGTTTTTCTTCTTAGATTTGGTTTAAAAGTCTCTGTTTCAAAAATAGGTTTGACACTTTTGCATTTTTACAAACTGACAATATCAAATAATACTAATTAAATTGTTGTTGTCTGTACCGCATACAAGGCATGCTGTCTTGCCATTTCTTCATATATCTGAAAATAAGATTCTTGTTGACTCCTGTATTTTTATTCAAGATATTACTAACTGTACATAAATGGGCATTATATTTTCCCTATATCATGATACCTAAACCAGTCTGTTTTCCTTTCTGTGTCAGTATGTCTGTCCTCAAAGAAGAGTCAGTGAGAAAACTTCTTACTATGACAGTATCACTAAAACTGATGCATATTTTATGGCATTTAAATAATAATTAAATATTTTACGAGCAACATTGGAAAATGAAAGCATGTATTCCTCGGTACTGTGTGGTTTTTTTGGGAGATGAGATGGGGAATCCTTCTCTAGGGCTTTGCTGATATAAATCAAATACAAAATACAGTTTAGAGTTGCATATCTTTTCTGTCATCTAGTGCAGTAACCCCAACATGTTATTCTATTCCAGAGAGGCCAAACACAGTCTCCACCACCCCCAAAACCTCCATCTCCCAGTTTTGAATTGGGTTTATCTAGCTTTCCTCCATTACCCGGGGCTGCTGGCAATTTAAAGACTGAAGACCTGTTTGAAAACAGACTGTCCAGTGTGGTAATAGGAACATCAAAAGAAAGAGTGAGTAGTGGATGTTCATTTTTTTTGGATAAACAAAGACTTGCATACCTCTTATTTTCAGGTTTGGTGACTTGTATATGGAAATAACTTGTGGGTTTACATGGTTGTAAAAATGTTCTCTAAAAACAGCTGTCCAATGATGTGCTGCTGCCTTCTTCACTTACATCTCAGAATTTGTTGGGTATTCTCTTTGAAATGGTGTGGAATTTGGGTACAGCTCTAGTAAGCAGATGTTAATCACAGAGATTAGAAAATACGCTCTTTGCTGTTCTCAACTGCCTCAGGCTTTTTGATAGACTCAGGTGAAAGGTATGTGATACATTTTCCCTCCTGTGTGAAAGTAAGACTTCTGAGTTGTATATAAAACACTTTCAAGTGACAGACACAAACTTGTAAGCACCAAAATAAAGAAACAGCCTACATAATCTCAGTACGCATCATAGCTGGAACAAGAACTGCTACCAAAACCAGCTGTATACCCAGCATTGTCTTGTCATATTGCTCAGAAAGATGAAAATACACCAGAATAACTTGGCAACCACTGCTGTATAGATGTAGTAGAGATGCAGTTGAAAATTAATGTTCAGTTGCTTTTCATAGATTTCATTCTTAGAACTGTCTCTGCCATGCCATCTGTGAGTGACAGTGTGTTTTTCTCTAGCAAGACTCACATAACCAACCCTCTGCACTGTGGAACACTCTGGGCTCTGAAAGTCTGTATTGGCTTTTTTGGTAACTCCAATTTAACTTGTGTTTTTCTAGCTGTACCACAACTGAAGAAGTTAAGCCCTGGATTAGCAGTGCAAAGCAACGTGGTGAACCACCACAGTCTCTCGTGTCTTCTCCTGCTCGGTCTAGAGTGTTCTTTGGTGCCCATGTGTCGGGGGGGTAGAGGGTACTTTTTGGTAAAGAAGGAGGGAGGCAGCAGGGCAGCCTGTACCTGAGGCAGGGACTGTACAGACAAGGCATCTACTCTGTCTCCTGGAAGTGGTAGGAGAGGCAACTATGTTCCATGATTGCATTTAGGGGGAATGTGCAGTTCAGAGCCATGGTAAGAGCAGTGTTTAACTTACTGTGTCCCAGTACTACAGATTGCAGGCTGTTCTTGGCCAGGTTCTATTAATTTTGAAGTATTGTACCTCTGTTACTTAGGAAGTGGTTTTTGACTATTGTATTTCAGGTTTTAAATATAATTCCAGCACTTGTTATTAATGCTGCAGCTGAAAACACCTTGTTCCCCCATTACAGATCTAGTACTTGCTTTGCACTGAACTTGTAAAGAACTTCGACTTCTCTCCTATAGAGGCAGTCTTCATATTAGTCTTTAAGTGATTAGTGCACTGTCACATTAAAAAGAATCCTTCAATTTACCAGTTCATTTTCCAGTGTACAAAAGTTACTCTGTACCATTGTGTGGAAAAAAGGTATTATACTACCTTTCCTTGTTGGCATTTAAATAAAGAATAAGATAACACAACTGGCTCCAAAGAGCAATTGTGTTTTGCTTCAAAGGTGTTTGAGCTAGCATCAGAGTCTTGCCAATGTATACAGGCTGCTTTTCACCTTGATCTCAGTGTTTTTTCATGTCGCCTGATGAAGTGTTACAAAGCACTGAAGTAGAGTTACACAGTGCTTCCCTTGTTTTATAGATGGGCAAGTCCAGTGTATGGAAGCTGAGGGGGCTAAGAGTCTATAATTTCCAGCAGTTGTTATCCAAGCATCATATCTTTATGCTCTTTGCTTAGTGATGCTCTTCAAGATGTAGCTCTGGGGAATGGCAGGTAGTAATCATCCCACATTTTGTAACTAGGAAGTGTAGCACTGTCAGATCAAGGGCTGAGTGTTTTGGCTAGGAAAAGCTCTTGCATGTCTGCTTTACTTGAAGCTATTCACACTTAACCATGTACCTACAAGCTCTGATGCACTTGGGCCAGAATGCTCAGCAGCTTGCAATTTCAAGCCTTTGCACACATATTACAGCTAGTAAGACTATAAAAGCTGTTATTTTATTCCTAAACATCCACCTTTTGCAGTCTTTTACTTTGCGTCAAACTAGGCTTAGACCTACTGCAGTAATCTATGCCTGATTTTAAAACAGTGTCATTAAATACAATTTTCCTTTATAACAATGAGCGTAGGAGTCTTATGGTTTATGCCCTTTTGAATGGTGGCTGGGCTGGGGGAGAAGGAGGGCTATCTTGTTCCTTCTCAGCTTGTGTTCTCCCATTGTTTACCCTTCTGAATACCAGAATCTCTTTGGGTTTTAGTTTCTAGGATGAGGCAGGTCAGAAGCAATACAAAGAATATAGCACCCTTCAAAACAAATAAAATGGTTACAAATGTGAGATGTCTTTGAGGATACAAAGTTGTCTTTCTCTTTTGCTATTTTGTGACAGTTTAAATTAATGCATTCATCTTGAACCTCTCTGGCCTTTATCTGGAAGCACAGTATCACTTGGCAGTAGCAGAATCTTCTGAGGACCATGGAAAAAGCCTCTTTGGCTTGATGGCAAATCATTATATTGGGATGATGCATAATTAGAACTTTGAAGAAGACAGTTTTGAGTTCATAGCACTAGGAGATTTTTGTCTTCATAGGCTACCTGTAGTTATGTGAACAGGTGCAAAGCCTACTTTGTCAGCAGCAGGTGCAAAATTTCCAGGTTGAAGGAAGTCACTAGTTCCAGTCATTAGTGGTATTCCCCAGGGCTCAATTATTGGAGCCAGTGGGGTTTAATAACCTTATTGGTTATCTGCATGAGGGGATTGAGGGCACCCTCAGTAAGTTCACAGACAACACTAAGTTGGGCAGGAGTGTTGATGTGCTGGAAGGCAGGAAGAGAAGGGTCTGCAGAGGGATCTGAACAGGCTGGATGGATGGGCCAAAGCCAATTGTGTGAGGTTTGGCAAGGCCAAGTGCCAGGTCCTGCCACTTGCGTCACAACAACCCCCAGCAGCACCACAGGCTGGGCGGGGAGTGGCTGGAAAGAGGCCCTGCAGGAAAGAGCCTGTAGGTGCTGGTCAACAGCAACTGAACAGGAGCCAGGTGTGGCCAGGAAGGCCAATGACATCCTGGCCTGTATCAGAAATGGTGTGGCCAGCAGGACCAGGGAAGTGATTGTCTCTCTGTGCTCGACCCTGGTGAGGCTGCACTTGGAATTGTGTGGCCAGTTCTGGACCACTCACTACAAGACACTGAGCAGCTGGAGCGTGTCCAGAGAGAAGGGCAACAAAGCTGGTGAAGGGTTTGGAGCACAAGTTATGAGGAAGAGCTGAGGGAGCTGGGGGTGTTTGGCCTGGAGAAAAGGAGTCTCAGGGGAGACCTTATCACTCTCTACAACTGCCTGAGCAGAGGCTGTAGCCAGGTGGGGGTTGGTGTCTTCTCCCAGGCAGCCAGCAGCAGGATGAGGAAATGGCCTCAAGCTGTGCTGGAGGAGGTTTAGGCTGAAAGTCAGGAAGAATTTTTTTACTGAAAGGGAAGTTAAGCATTGGAACAGGCTGCCCAGAGAGGTGATGGAGTCAGCAGCCCAGGAAGTGTTCAAGAAATGACTGGATGTGGCCCTTAGTGCCATGGTCTAGTTGGCAGGGTGATGGTTTATCAAAGGTCTTTTCCAACCATAAGGATTCTAAGTGATTTTTGTCATCCAGATATGTCCCAGAGGGACCTAAGCTTACAAATTCTTTGGAAATAAGCACAGTGTGGTTATTTGTCTATTTTTCTAAATAAATAGAAAGGAAAAAAATAACATATTTATTGCAACATATATATATTGGTACCTTCCTATAGTAATTTACCTGTATAAATCAAGCTATGAAGTGTTTTCTGGTGGAACTGATTTTCAGGCAAACTGTATTAATTGGATATTTTGATTGTCCTTCTGTGCCTTTTTTCCTCCTTCAGAACATTAATGTGGATGCAAGTACAAACACTATTCCATCAGGAATTCCTCGAGAGCCGCTACCAGTTTCTTCTACATTGCCCAGGACCTTTGAAAGGTCTCCTTCGCCACCCCAGCCTACTGAGTAAGCACTTAATTACATGGGTATAATAATTCTGCTCTGAGTCACATTTGCATTTTCTTTCATCAGGCAGAACAATGTAAATAGCTATTAAAATCTTAATCAATGAAAGAAGTAATATTTTGTTGTACTTGTAGTAAAGGCAATAAAGCTTAATTTCTGAACAATATCATATTAGTGATTCAATCATAATAGCCATTTAGCAGAAGAAAATGTAGTGTCGTGGTTTAGTTTCTGTGAGTGGAAGTTTAGTGAATACCTTACTGACTTGTATTTAGATAACTTTGAAACAGAGGGAATAAGCCTATGGCTCTATGGGCAGTACTGATGTCCATACCATAAAGAAAGTTTTTTGATGACACTTCATTTGGAAACTGCAAATCAAATAACTGAGTTAATAAATGCTATTAAAGCATGACAAATTATGGGTAGTGTCACATTGCACAGGAATATATATTTTTCTATTTTCAATAGCATTTTTGAATGCAATGCTAATCATAATGTGCTAGGCAAATTACAGCTGTAACTATTTATAGTCATACTCAAACTTTTTAGACCTATTATTAAACCATTCATCAGTCCTGAAGTTTCATTTCTCGTGAGCCTTGCTTCCTGTTGGGTGCTTACAGGGACTCCAAAGTTGTGGATAAACAGCAGAGAGAGACACAGAGTACAGAAAGACTTTCTTCTTCCACACTGAGTACTGCGTGTAAATCGGTACAAGTCAATGGGGCTGCCATAGTAAGTGACCTCATTACTTCACTTTTTCTTAATGATCCAGTTTGCATTTAACAGAATATTTATTGCTAGCCAGTGTTGCTTAATCATGTGAGCCTAGCATTCTAGAATTTTTTCAGCAGCTTTAAATTTGCTTACTGGTGGCTTCATGATTACTTGCATGTGATAGAATTATGCAATTAACAGTGCAAAAGATATCTCCTTATCTGAATTCTCTTCTTGGTAGTGTCCTTGAGGTAGAAGTATGAATACATATGCTGATATTGAAACCAGAGTATTCATTGTGCTTCAGCTGGTTTAGGGTTTGAAAGGGAAGTATATTGCCCTGTGCCAGTACCCCATGTTTCTAGCATACTGTTTTACATTTTACCTTCTCTTTAGCTTTATTGTCTATACAGCTCCTGTAAACTTCATACTCAAGCCCTCATCTGCATATTTTAGTGCAGCAGTCTTTTGGGACAAGGACTTAACCCTTTTTTGTTCATAAAAGTAATTTTTTTTTCTCAGGATGCTTTGTTTAACACTGTCCCATTTGCTTCCGATTTCCCAGGAACTGCGAAAACCTAGTTATGCAGAAATTTGCCAGAGAACAACTAAGGATCCTCCTACATTGCAACCCCAGAAAGAACAGAAGCCAAACACTGTAGCATGTGGGAAAGAAGAAAAAAAGCCCACAGAAACAATAGAGAAAAATAGAGAACCTCCTCCTGCAAAGTCACATCCTGGACAACCCAAAGACCAGAGGAGACAGTCAGGACGCAGATCGTCCCCTCCAGCCGTTGGCAAACGCTTAAATAAAGAACAGAGTACCCCTCCAAAATCTCCTCAGTGAAAATAACACCTGGGAGGGATTTGAGAAGAGGTCTGCTTCCCACAAATTAAACCCATGTTCCCACTAAGATACCTGAGAATGAGTTGCTGGTTAGGAGCTTGCAGTGATACAAGGCATGTAACAATGCCTGCAAGTTATTTTTATGTGAAATACTTCTTCCCCTCTTGAACAAACATTCTATTTTTCTGGGTATTTCTGGATAGTTGTTCTAAACCTTACATTTAGATTGGTGCTTAATTGGAGGTGAAGCTTAGTGTGATTTTTTTTTTTTTCCAAGGTGTAAAATATTTGTCTTTAAAAAAAATCAACTTTTTATTAAGCCTCTCTGTGGCTGTGTGAGTGCAAGCTCTGTATAGTGAGTTTTTTCTAAACTGTTAAGCAGAAACGTGCTGCTGCAATATTTTTAATAAACTGGTCTGCAAGTACATATCTAAAGTGTCCAAAAGACTGATAACGGCAGCTAGTGTGTAGAGTGCAAGGAAGTAGATATATTTTACAAATTAGTATGTGACCTTAAAGATTTTTTTTTTTATTGGGCTGCTGTACTAAGTGTCAGCAAATGAACTTGCACTTTTAGGTTAAATGAGTAGCTGTTTCTAGCATTTTTAAAAACTAAATCTTTTTTTGATGTTTTGCACACACAAAAAGAATTCTACAGGGCACCATAACAGTCTTTCTGAAATACTTCCTTTTTTGACTTACTGCAAGCGAGTAACCATCTTCTCACTCCAGAATAAAACTGATGTTATAATTTGCAAATACAAAGCACATTGTGAATAGAAAGAATCAAGTCTGTGAGCTTCTATGGTGGTGAAGCCTGTTAGTGGATGTTATCAGGAGAAAGCAGAGTAGCCTTCTTGTGATAACCTTAGCTTCCCTGTGCTTGTAAGGGAGTTAACTGAGTCAGCGCTGTATATTCTGGTTACCCCTGTGCTCTGTGTAGACTTTTTTTTAAATCTCTGCCCCAAGTGCTCTTTGAAAGAGTTCATATCTTAGTCAGCCTTGTGTTGACATCTTCCTGTAACTACAAGCATTGGCATATGGATTTAAATTTTTCAAGCCGTGAGATAATGGTGTTTGTTTTGTGTGGTGGAGGAAGAGATCCCTGATATTTACCTCTGGGATGAGGTTTCTCACACTTATTTACTTTAGAAGTGATGCGCTTTCTGAAGGACAAGGATGCACTAAATTAGCAAGTTTCTAATAAAGTTGAATATAAATTATTTTTGTTTTAAAATGCCTAAAGCTTTTCTTTAAGTGTTTAAACTGCAGGAAGTTCAGACAAAACTCATTCCTGCTGACTATAACAGTACAGTTTATTCCATGAAAATGTTTATTTAAACAACTGATTTTTTTAAAGAATTATTTCCATCCAATATTTAAAGACTTGAATTTTATTTAAACTTGAAAATGACTTTGCCTTAACTTTTGTACAAGACAGCTTAGAGTTAATGAGGTCTGACCCCATGGAGGGTTAGCATGAATGGAATACAGAATTACTCAGTTACAGTATGTATCTATTGTCACTGGTCTTACTGGGTAAACATACTGTAGTACAGGAACTAGCAGCAGTTTTTGTAATATACCTTAAAGATCTTAAACAGTTGATCTTTTTCAGATTGTTGAAAAACCTGTAAATGCAAATAGTCAATACTGTATTAAATATGTGCACTTGGAAGTGTGTGCTTTGCTTGTACAGTTGTAAATAATCAGAACATATAAAAAGGTACCCTAAAGAAAAAAATCTGATAAAAATTATTGATATTATAAATGTTGCTGTTGAGCTGGATGTAGATAAACTAAATGTTGTGGTTTGAATATTACTTTAATTTGTTGTTTTTTTCTTTTTCTTATTTTATTCTGGTGTGTTGAACTGACTCTGCCTCTTCACTGCAAAAGGGAAATGGAATGAAAGTCTTATTTGAAAGCCCTCAGATGTTTTCCTAAAGTCCCTTTGAAACCAAACAAGTTAACCAATTCCGAAGTGTTCTGCGATGTAAATAATGAATTTCAGCAGTCAAACTGTAATTTTTAAGTCATTAATAAAAATCAAGTCTAATTGGGGAAAAACCTGACTGCTGCAAAAATAC